>NW_004624746.1:8949707-9023816 GCF_000247695.1 Heterocephalus glaber
AAAGCAATTTTTCTTTTCCTGGTCACTAATTGCAATCTTATCTTCTATATCTGAAATTCTGTCCTCACACTGGTTCATTCTGCTGCTTAGACCTTCAGTGGAGTATTTAATCTCCTGGAAATCTGTTTGCATCTGTTTTATGGATTCCATTTGTTTCCTATGTTGGGATTCTATCATGTCCCTCAGCTCCTTTATTTTTTTATCTGTGTCCTCTCTAGATTTATTAATCATGTCTTGCACTATGGGTACAATCTCTGCTGTTATCTGAGAAATTATTTCTGATTTTATTTTTTCCAGATCCTCTTTTGTTGCCAGTTCGGGGAGTCCAGGTGGTTGAGTATCAGATTGTTACATCTCGTTTCCCTTTGGGGTTGCTGTAGGTGGTCTGGAAGTCTGTTTTTGAGACTTGTTTATGTGTTTTCTCATTTCCACGGTGTGTGTGTGGGGGGGGGTGCTGCTGGTGCCCACATGGCTCATCTCCTCTGCCCTGGGAGTGGTGGAATGGTGGCCAGGAAGCCTCCTCCTAGGCGCTGGGATTGGCTCACCTCCTCTGCCCTGGGAGGGATGGAATGGTGGCTGGGGAGCCTGCTCCTGGGCACTGGGATTGGCTCACTTCCTCTGCCTTCAGCCTGTATTTTTGAACACAGTGTTAGCTTTTGGGGGATGCCATAAGAGATTAGCACAAATAGATTGTTCAAATCTTTTTTCTTCTCTCATAGTTCTGGAGGCCAGAAGCCAATCTGATTCATTGTTGTCAGTAGGCCACGCTCCCTCTGAAGGCTGCCAAGGTGAACCTTTGCTTCTTCTAGCTCTTGATGACTTGGGAAATAGAACAAATTCTTGCAAAATTTTCCATAATTTATTGTTTGCCTCCTTTTATTAGGTCAGCTGTCAGCTCAAGTCACATGGACCTAAGTGGTGGACTCACTCCAGTAATCTGGGGTGATCACATCTCAAGATCCCTAATAATAATTATATCTGCAAAGACCCATTTTGCAAAAGAAGTCACCATCACAGGTTCCAGGGTGAGGCAGTGGGCAGAGCTAAGCACTTATATGGGCCACCCACCCTTCTTTGAGGTGAGATTACCACTGTGAAAAATAAGTACATATCCCTGACTATGGTCCAGCACTAAAGGTGGAAACAGAACCAAACCAATGTGATTCCTACATTCTCAGAATCTGCAGTCTGAACATTAGGCAAATGTACCACCATAGACACATTATGAAAGGTGCTGGAAAGGAAGCACACAGCCTGAGGGCTTTCTTTGGACTGGGTGGTCCAGGAAGCCCCACTTGCTGATCCTCTGCTGTTGGAAGAATACAAAAGTGGATGAATGAGGGCAACTTCCCACCAGTCTCACAATCATTTCAGATTCTAACCCTTTCCAGTCTTCATTTCTCTTTCATCTGGCTTCTGAGAATCACTTCTCTGAGAATCACCGGGTAATGGATATCCCCACTTCAGCTGTAATGCTGTTAACTCAGGAACATTACCTTGAAATGGCAAATCAATGCCCGGAATTATTTGTTTAGGGGGTGACTCACTATTCTGATGCTCTATCTCTTTCTCTCTGTCTCTGTCTCTATCTCTGTCTCTTTGTCTCACATCTGTTCTGGCATGGAAAAAAATCTTGGAAGTATTTTAACTGAAAAAAATGACTTTGCAATTTAAGAATTTGCAAGAATTTGTTCTATTTCCCTATAACCCATGCTTTTCCAACATGACACCATTTTGGCATTAGGGTCCTTGAATGCATGTACTGGAAAGAGCCACCTTTCCAGCCTGTTGACCCAAGAGCTACTTCTAATCTACAGTGAGCAAGAATTCCACCTTTCAGGGAGCTCCAGGTGAGCCTACCTGGGTTATAGGTCTGAAGCAATATTTTTAGGGAACAAAGCAGTGGACAATTCAGCCTCTGCTACCTGCTGAGCAGGGAGATTAAATTTGCATATGTAAAGCACTCTGCTATTTCCTGGTGTTGACATCTGTCATGCCTCTCTTAACTCCTTCGGATATGCCCTGTCCTTCCTTGGGGGAGCAAAGGTCATAAAAGCAATCAAAGCAGAAAATAGACACAATTGTTAGCACAACAAATCCATTGATCAAAGCCCATAGACTAAGTGAGTGATGGCTTTCTCCCAGTTCAAAGGCTCCTGCTAGGCAGCCCCAGTGCCAGCTAGACTGGGTGAGAAAAATTGTTCTTGAAGGCACCCTATGGATTTACTCTGCCTACATCTGGGACAAGTCTAGATCATTTACAGGAAAGTTTGCCACACCAAGTTTTAATTACAACCAAGACCACATCATCTGATCTCAGTTTTCCTTGATTCCTCCCCTCCCCCATCCCTCTTGGCTACCCAGCAGAAACTAGTGAGACTGAGACAGGAGATTAGGGCATGGCAAACTGGCTGGGGGAAGTGGATATAACCTGTTGATCACAGAAGTCCTGGCCATATGCTTCAAAGCTCTGCACTTGGAAACAATCAGGCAATGCTATCTTCAGTTCTTTTCATGAGAACTCAAGTGTTTTGACAGGACAGCCTAGACCTGACATCAGCCTTCAGAGTGGGAGATATGAAACAATAGACACCATCAAGCCATGCATCACTGTAAATTCTTTCAGTGGCCCATCCTGTAGTTGGCAGGGTGTATCTCTCTTCTTATCTTGAGTTGACCTAAACTCACTGTGCAGAGCATGTTTCTTTTCTTACCTTTAATAGATGTAAAATCTCACTACCTTTTGCACTAATCTTGACCAATTCTTTGCTCAGGACAGAAAGAACCCAGAAACCCCTCTAGAAGGAGATTCCAGCACCTCCAAACCTGGTAACAAGACCATGTGTTGCTCTGTACTGTTGCTCTAGTACTGTAGTAGTTTAGTTTAGTTATAAGCAAGCCAGTCAGAGCAGCCTAACTATAGCGTCCCACTGTTACATGCCACTTGAGTTTGATGCAGGAGATTAGGGTATGGCAAACTGGCTGGGGAAGTAGCTCAGATTCATTTGCTTACTGCTGACCAAATCAAAGGAGGCCATATATTTGGGTAAAAAGGAAGAAGGATTTGTTCAGAGCTAGCTCTGAGGAAATGAAGGGGTCCATTTGCCTCAAATCACCATCTCAACATGTACAGGTGGGTTGGGGTCTTTCGTAACAAAGGACAGTATGGGAAGGAATATAGTGGAACAATAGACAGTTTCAGGCTAATTTCCTCTCATTCTGGAGCCAGATCTCTCCCTCCCTTGCCTGAGGAAATAAAATTGAGCTTCAGCTCTAGGTGCCAAGATCTGCATATTTTGTCCATTCTTCTGGGCAGAGGAGAGGTGAAGAGCCATTTATGCCCTAGAAAGTTTGGAAGGCACTTGACTGCAAAGGGAAAAAAAAATCTAACTTAAAAAGTTCCATTTTACACTGCCTAATACACCATAAAAGAAAATAGCCCACCATTAAGAGCTAACTCAGGCAGCTGTTAGAGTTTAGAAATGCAAAGATAAACACAAGAAGAAGGATAAAAGCTGCAATAAAAAAGGGAGATAAGGACCTTACCTCCCAGGGAGAAGACATGCTAAGTTACTCAACAGCTCCTCCCTAACCTCTGGGCTGGAGAAATTTAGAAATGCAGAGTCACCAGTTTCTAGCTAAGCATTCCACTAAGTAACTGATTTAAAAAACAAAACAAAACTCTACTAAACTCTGCTTATCTATATAAGGCCAAAACAAAGCACAAGCACCTCTGATTTCCTTCCTCTCTTATGTATCCACCAAGAGCTGTTCTCTTTCTACTATTTCCAATAAACCCTGTCCTAAATGCCTTCTGTTCGTGAATTTATTCTTCAACTTTATGAGACAAAGAACTGGGGTTTATACAAAACTAACTGTTTCAGCTCTGCTCCATCATGTGCATATGAACATCTCATTCTGTATTACAAATGTAAGATGAAGGGGCCCTGTATTTAAGGCATTTTATCTCATGTGAGCTCTCTATTTCTTTTGTGTGTTCACCTGTATTCTTGACTTAGCTCAATCTTCTCAAGATTTAAACAGTTTGAAGTCTCCCTTATATGTCTATTTCCCCACATGCCTTTCCCTACACTATTCACTGATTAATTATTTTCTTTTAAAATACTTAGGTCCCAATACCTACTATACTTGTTTCAGTTTATATATAGATGTTCCCCCCGAGGCCTCATGCGCCCATAGATGGGAGGCGATTGGTTCATGGGGGCGTGATGCTCATCAGTGGATTAGTCCACTAATGATTTATAGCTAATGTGATGTTGGGAGATGAAGCCTGGTCAGAGGAGGTGGGTCACTGGGGGCAGGGCCTGGAAGGGTCTATCTCCCTCCCTCCTCCCTTGATCTTTCTTTTTGTTTGTATCTCACTGACCAACTATAGAATGAAACCTCTACAAACTGTGAGCCAAAGAAGACCTTTCCACCTTAGAATTGTGGGTGTTGGGTATTGTGTCTCAGCAATGAGAAAGTAACTAAGACGATAGTGTAACAACTATCTGCTGATCAACAGTTTCCATTCTGGTGCAGAAAAGAGTACTAAGTAGGTGCTACTTAGCCACTTTCATTACTACAGTATGACTACCATTTACACACACACACACACACACACAAATCTTCATGTATTTAAACTATACACAACATTAAATGACAAAAAAGAGGTTGCTCTTACACTAATATTTAATATTTGACTCCGTAGAGTTGTAATATTTCATTCAGAAGAAAAAAAATCACTACAAAAATGTTTAATAATGAGTTCAAACCATGAAATACTCACCATTTGAACTTCCCGATGGTAATTTCTAATTTATTCCCACCCATCAGCAATATCTTTTTGATTGGTCCCAGTGAAAGTCAACACCTAGCATTATAATGCCAATATAATCAATATAAATTGATTACAAAGCAGAATTGCACATCTTCCCCTAAAGCATGGGCTTTCATAAAATCAATGCAGGTGATTGCAGAAAACTGCTTCAATTGTAGGCAAAAAAAAAAAAAATCACAGAAATAAACCAGTGAGTGACTGAGATGGATAAAATATGATAAAGGACACTTAAAAAATATACTTGTATTACAGAGCTAAAAAAAAAAAACCCACTATTATAATCTTTTAAAGTTTTTTGAATATTGTTTTTGCAAACAAGATCCTCTTTCTGATCCTAACATGGCAGGAAAAAGTGAGAGCAAGATCTAATATGACACTGTATAGTTTTGCAGGAAAATTAACTATCTTCTTCAAAAAATTATCATAATTTATTTTATATTCAAAAATTCAGGTAAGTTGATATTGTGGCCTATATTCAGATAATAGCACACAAAATAAATGTATTCTCATTTATTATAGCTACAGTTTTCCCTCCATTTACAAGCAAATTTTAGTTTTCTTTTAATGAGGCTTAAGGTCTTATTTTCAGAGAACAAATGATGTTGGGATAACAAGGATTTCTAAGATATTAAAATGATGATTATGAAGGTCCGCTAGAAATGTGCAAAATGTTTCATAAGAATCTAATGCCAGATGACCTGAGGCGGAACTGAGGCAGTGATGCTAGCACTGGGGAGAAGCTGCAAATACAGATTAATATTAGCAGAGAGGTTTGGCTTCTCAGAGACCGTAACAAAACAACTGCCCTAAGACACTAATACCTAAGGTCACACAGTTGGCAGTAGTAGAGTCAAAGTCTGAATTCAGGCAATCTTGACTCTTTGTCCACTTTCTTACATTGTCTTAATCTGTTAGGATGCCATAACAAAATGCTACAAACTGAATAGCTTATAAACAATACAAATTACTCACAGTTTTAGAGGCTGAGAAGTATAAGATCAAGGTCTTGTTCATAAAATCAGCACCTTCTCACTGTGTCCTCAGTGGTGAAAAAGACCAATAAGTTCCTCTGGTCTCTTGTATGAAGACAGAGTCTTTCTAGCCATAAGCCTTTCTCAACCAGCATCTCATAGGAAAAATTAATTCTGTGTGAAACTGAGTGGTTATTTCCTGAATTCTCCCAAGGATGGCACATAGCTGGTACCCTAGATGCAAAGGGAGAAGTTAATTCATTTTCTACATAGGGGTGTAAATTTTAATTCTCTAAAGAAAATCATTTGAGAAGGGTTGCATAAAGATGCATAAGACTTTCTGACTCAGTCAGCTCACAGTTAAAGAGCTGTGTTAGCCAGGTACCTTGATAAATGACTGTAATTCCAACTGTTTGGGAGGCTGAGGCAGGAGAATTACAAATTCAAGGCTAGTCCTTCCAAGAGCCACTCCCCCAGGACCTCCTTTTCTACTCCTTCTCTTGAAAGTTTCGTATCACCTCCCAACAGCACATAATGGGACTGAGCTGCCAGCACATGAATTCTTGGGGGACAAACTATATCCCAACCATAGCAAGAAGTACATATAGCTTTCTGCAATTTGACTAAAAATAGAGCAATTAATTTAAAAACTGGACAGAGCAGGGGTTGAAGATTCAAATGCCAACTAGGCTATGCAGGTAACTTATATCAAGGTAGCAGCTAAGAGTAGCTATAGTTCAAGCATGTGAGTAAATAGTGAATGGATGTTCAGCTTCATACTGGGAAAAAAGTAGAAGCTGTGGGGCCTGCACATTATGAGGGTGCAAATATTCACCCAAAGAACAGTTTCTTTTCCCTTCTAGGTAACTGTTCCAATGTCAGAAAAGGGTATGGTGTCAGCTCTTCCAATTATTTAGAATGTGTTCCAATCCTGCTAGCAATATAGTTAAAGATGTAACCAAACTGTTTTTCCCATTTGAGAAGAGAAAGAAGCAAGAAAACATTGGAGTAATGGTCCCTTATGCATCTGAATGTTTACCTGAAAAGACAAATATCCATGACTCTCACCTAGTACAATTGAGTTTTGCATTACAGTCAAGTAGGGAGAACTAGTTAAAACAAATTAGCCAATGTCTGGGTCCACCCCCAAATCAAATATAAATGATCTGGACATGACTCAGGTATTTGTATTTTTTAAAGTATTATAAATTGAAATATAACACACATATAAAGTGTTCATAAATCAAATGTACAGCTTTTTGAATTTTCTTAAAGTAATCATACCATCAGAACCACAAATCAGTTTTAAAATCAAACAAAATAACCAGCATTTCTGAAACCCCACATGGGGGCTCAATGGTTGTTTAAAGTGTTCCAAGTGATGGTGAACCTAAATGAGAACTATTACTTTAGGGCTAGAAGATGTAACACCTTCCTCTGCTCACTGCCTGCTAGGAATTTGTGAGCACAAGATAGTTTCAAAGAATGAATCAGTGAATGGTTCACTCAGCTAGTTGGACCATCATAACACACAATTTCATGTTCCTTGACTATGGGCTAATTATTTGAACATTTGTTTTCACTGTTCAAATGGAACAGACTGCCTTTCCTGCTCATATTAATGGCAGTGACTCTGCCAATTTTTAGAAACATGTTGTGGGTGTGTGTTTATCCCACAAGTTAGCCATGTATGACAATATTTTCATTTAAGCAGTTAATGGAAGTTTTCTCATTTGAGTTATCCTATGCTATCTTTGAAAAACAAAGGCGCCCTTACAGATTAAATGGGACATGGACACCACGACCCTTCACAAACAGACTGATCTGTTAGTGGGATTCCCATGACTCATACCATCTTCAGAACTGTACCAGTGCTCCTCAAACATTAGGGAGCATCAGAGTTCCCTAAAGAGCTTCTGAAACACAGATTGCTCCCCCTTTCCCAGGATCTGGCTCTGGGAGTCTGGAGTGGGTCCTGAGAATTTGCATCTCTCCCCTCTCTGGGCCATATTGATGCAGCAGGTCCAGGAACCCACTAAGACCTGCACTTCGTCTCTCACCTTGGTGCTATTGACATCTGGCACTGGATAGCTCTCTGTTGGTGGCGGGGGGGCTGCCTTGTGCGTTGTAGTATATCTATTAGCATCTCAGGCCTCCTCCTGCTAAATTACAATAGCATCTAGCATTCTCAAGTGTGAAAACCAAAAAATCTCTCCAAACATTGCCCGATGTCGCTGGATTGGGGACAGGGTGTGGGTGAGTATATAAAACCATTCCTAGTTAAGAAACATTGTTTGACAGTATATTCTTCCACACTTTGACTTTTATTTTTTAAAATTATTTTTGGTACTGGGGATCGAACTCAGGACCTTGTGCTCGCCAGGCAGTTGTGTTGCCACTGAGCTAAATCCCTGGCCCCCACCATTTTGACTTTTGCATTCAGTTTTTTAATATGCATTTCCACCCATGACTGAGGAAAGTTTAAATAATGAAAGCTAGCACTGAATAAATATTTAGTATACCATGAATAGCCTAAGCCTTTGTATTTATTATCAGACACCATTCCTATATAAATTTTGAAGTAGATACTAGCATTCATCCTATTGAGAGAACAGAGGCATGATGGCATAGAGACATAGTGGGTAAAGTATATTAACTAATCACTGTGGATCTATAGCCAATCATACCTTGTATGTAAAAACCTATGGGGAATACATTATTATACCCGAATAAAGATGAGTAAACTGAGGCTAAGAGAAGTTAAGGAACTCATTATGGCTTGTGTCCAGATGCCTTCCAAAGTCTCATGCAGTCATAGGTGGGGCTCTTTAGGAGGTGGCTATGTATAGAGTGTGATTGATTCATGGTGCAAGGTTAGGCTCAAGGGCATTAGGATTGAAAGTGTGATCCTCCCACCAAGTAGCCTGGATAAGATAAAAGGGACAGAAAGACACTGTTAAGATCCCTTGCTTGCTTGGTTTTGCTGTCTTCTACTTGCCTCCTGTGATGTCCCTCTCCCAAGCTACCCTGTTTTGGAGCCAGCCAATTATGGACTGAAACTTCTGCAAACTGTGAGCCAAATAAACCTTTCCCCCTTTAACTTTGGGTGTCTGGTATTTTATCTCAGCAATGAGAGAAAAATAACTAGGGCAGAACTTGTTTGGGCTGCACACCTAGTAAAGGATGGAACCAGTTATTGGCACACCCTACCTCATTCTAGAACCTTGTCACTACCTTGAATACTTTTTTGTTCTGCCAAATGCCACCTCCCACACATTGACCCAGAATACTCAGGACTGATTTGTGACTGCCAGCTTCCCTGTTTCTTGTCTCCTCTTGTGACTCAGGTCCAAACAGACAGCCAAATATGATCTCCAAGACAATCACATAGGATGACTTGCTGCCTACAGCTTTCCTCTGCCAAAAACCTCCAAGCAGGCTCTATTTGCCCCCCCCCACCTTTTACTGTTAGGCTTTTCCACTCTCTTCCCTGCTTCAAGTGCCAGTTATGGTGGCCACTATGGTTCAAATATGATCTGTTTCCCTAAACTCATGCTGAAATTGAATCTCCATTGTGAGCTATCAAGAAAGTGGGAATTTAATCTGAATATGGTGTTTAGGAGTGAGAGTTTCTAATTAGGATTATACAAGTTCACTAGGATGGAGCCCCCATGATAAAATCCTGGTGGTTATATAAGAGGAAGAGAGAACAGACAGACACACATACACTCCCTACCTCTTGCTATTTGAAGCCCTGCTGAGCTGGATTTACCTATTGCAATTCCACCTGCTGGATAAACTGAACAGTTACTTTTATATATAGGTTACACTAAGTTTGTTTCTGATATTGTTAAGGAATCAATCTGAGTTTTTATAGGCTATTTAAGAAATTCCCAAATAGCTGGAGCCCAGGATTATGTGGGGGCAAGGCTTTCCTTCCAACTGGAAGAATCGGAATCACCAACGAATAGGTTTGACAAACTGAAAATGACTTTTTCTTCATGAAATGCTTAAAGGAGCCAGGTCTGATGGTGCATACCTGTAATCCCAGTTCCCTGAGAGGCTAAGGCAAGAGGATTGGAAGTTTGAGCCCAGTCTGAACAATTTAGCAACTTAGTGAGATCCTGACTCTAAATAAATAAATAAATAAAATAAAAGAGACTTGGTATTTTCTTTGCCCTTTGGATCTTTTTGGGGGGGGGGGTAGTAGGGTGCATAATCCAGGCAATAGACCAAGCATGTATATTAAGGCAGGGAGAGAAAACAGATCTAGGCATCAAGGCAAGAGTGAAGCCAAAGAGACACCTCCCTATCTTCTTCAGACTATGTAAGTTCCTGTGACTCCCAGGCACCTTGTGAGGTTGGGAAAGCGAGATTTCAAGGGGCAGATTTTTTCAGATAAGTGGGGGGGATTAATTTTTACAATGGAAGTTTGGGATCTCCTTTTATCCTAGTTGTTAATAGCTGATGAGCTGGTGTGCTCAGTTTGGATCATTTCGGTTACTGCTTAATGTGTGCATGATTTCCAACAAGTTTGTAGAAGACAGGATAATGGATGCTCTGACCAATTTTGTTTGAGAGGATCAATGTTTCACCCAAAGACTGAGCATTTCTGGGTTAGTGCCAAGCCATGTTCATTGCATTAGCACAGATTGATTACAGAAGTCACAGGCTCTCCTAGTCCCTGTGCTGATAATGCAACCTGTCAAGCTGCCGTGTGCAGGCAGCAGGAAGGTCACCTTGGAGATGGATCTCGGAAAACACCTGCTTGAGAGCTCTCTGTAAACGGGTTTCCAGAGGCAGAACAGATGCATCTGAAGACCATAAATGAGCTGATAATCAATCTTCCAGCTTAGAATTGAGAGAATGAAAACAATAGAATATGAAAAGTCCTCCAGGGCTTCTCTGTCTCTGCTCTGGTCTTGTGACTGTGGCATTGGCAAGACCCTCTCATGTAGTCTCAACTGGGCCCCAGCCCAGAGCAGACTCTGCATGAAGCCATCAGCCACAGCATTGACTTTGGGCGAGCCTGGCACTGCCATCTTCCTCATAAAACCCCTTTAAACTAAGACATAAAGATGGGCTGCTGCTGGTGAAGGATGACATGTATGTCTTATATTTATATATACATATATATATTTTTTTCAGTACCAGGGATCGAACTCAGGACCTTGCACTTGCCAGGCAGCCATGGCACCACTGAGCTACATCCCTGGCCCTTGTATATCTTATATTGATACTCGGAGGCAGAGACATGCAAACAGATTTGCTGTTTGTTGTTACTATTATTATTAACAGTTGTGTTATTATTCACTTTTTTCTTTTTCCATTTTTTGGTGCAAGGGACTGAATTTATGGCTTTATGCATGCTAAGTACATATTCTGACACTGAGCTACATCCCCAGCCTATAATAATTCTGTGAAGTCTTAGAATTGTAGATATTATTTAGGGACTATTTACTATGCTAGGTGTTGTGCTAAGAGTTCTAAGTGTCTGTTTGTATTCAGCCTTAAGCATTTTGGGATATTGATATTATTAGGGCCACCTCATAGAGAGAAAAATGAGGATTAGAGAAGTGAAGTAATTTATGCAATGTCCAAGAGCTCCTTAAGTATCAGAGTTAGGACTGGAAGAAAGGGCTCCTACTTTCAGACTCATACTCCTTGGTACCCCCTCGGTAGGTACTGCAGACACAGGAAAACATACATTTGCCCTCAATTTAGAAGGTGAGATGACTCATGTACAGAAATAATTTTCAACATGGAATCTTTTGCCCATTTAAAAACTGGGCTATTTGTCATTTTATTGTGGAGTTGTAAGAGATCTTTATATATCCCATATATAAACCTTTTATCAGATAAATGATTTGCAAATATTCTATGAGTTGTCTCTTTATTTCTTGATAGTTTCCTAGGAATCACAGTAATTTTTAACTTGGATCAAGTCTATTTTATGGGTTTTTTTTGTCTTGTTACCTGAGCCATTGTCTGATCCAATCCAAAATCACAAGATTTACAATTACATTTTCCTTTAAGAATTTCATAGTTTTAGTGCTTACATTTAGGTCTTGGATCTATTTTGAGTTTATTTTGGCATGTGGTGAGATGAAAGGGTCCAGTAAGAGTCTAATGCATGTGGATATCTCGTTGCTGAAAGGTCTATTTTCTTGCCATTGAATTATAGTGGAACCTTTGTAAAAAAAATCAAGCATAGTTTAATATTGGATTATTAATATCTCAATTCTGTTCCATTGATCTATACGTCTACCATTCTGCAAATATCATACTGTTTGATTACTCAAGCTTTGTAGTAAATTGGGATGTGTGTATTCTCTAATATTGTTCTTCTCTTTGCAGATTGTATTCTGGTTCCTTGCATCTCCATATGAATTTTAGAATCAATTTGTCCACTTGTCTATGTCTTAAGTCTTTTTTTCGAAGAGGAAGTCACTTGGACTTTTATATGGATTGCATTGATTCTATAGATATGTTTGGGAGTACTGGGAGGGCTCACTCACTCAGACTTGAGGTGAGCACTTCACAGGTATTATCTCACTGAGTCCTCAAAGGACCCTGTGATGTAGGGAGAGCCCATCATGCTACTTTACAGAAGGAGTTTGTGAGGCTTTCAGAGTAACATGAGTTAGTTTCTGGGAAAAATGAAATGAGACAAGCTTTGCATGCAGCAGGTTTAGTGGGGAGCATGACTGTTAATTGTGATGTGTCAACTTGACTTGAGTAGGAACCACCCAGCAGATTAGTGACACTCTGGGTGTGTCTGAGGATGATTGACACTTAGGGTGCAAACTGAAGAGAGAGCTACCCCAGATGTGGGTGCACCAACCAATCGGCTTGTAGCCTAGATGGAATAAAAAATGAAAGAAGAAGGGAGTCTTCCCTTCTCTTCTTTGGAGGAGCTCCAATCTTCACTATTGGGTATGAATGTTCACTTCCTGTTCCTGTAGGCTTCCAGCACAGACCCTTCAGTTTTGCAGTGAGGACCCTTCAGCTTTCTGACATGGACTGACACAGGACACTGCAGTGCACTTCAGATCTTTGACCTTCAGCTGGATCCTCTGGCTCTGTAGTGTGCAGACTGGCATTTTGCAATCTCCCAGATATATATATATATATATATATATATATATATTATATATATAATATATATATGTATTCCTCTAGTGAACTCTCAATGATAAAGAAGTATTTTTAGGACCAATGCCTGTCAGGCAGGGCTTGAGGGCAGCAGTTTGGATATAGCTACAACAGAGTCTCAGAAGAGTCTTGCAGTCTCAAAAACTCCCATGGGAAGAGCTGAAACTGAGATGACCCTGCAGCAAGGCCAAGAACTTAAGCAAGGGGCCAGATCTTTGTTCCTCATCACTGATGCAGCTGGCCAGGTGAATGTCTAAGCTTGGCTGAATCAGCTTCCTTCAAGTCCTCAGGAGCCCCACCTGTAAGCATCCCAGATCCACGGCTGAAAGAACGAGCACCTGCTTCCTAGAAGGGGCACCTGCCTCGTCCATGTCCATAAGGCACTTACTCCTTGACCTAGGTCATGCAGTTAGTGACAAAGGATGACGTCTGATCCCAAGCCTCACGGCAGCCTCCTTACTCTTTACACACCTGCTACACCCTCTTATTTGTAGGCATTCAGTCTGAGGCAGAAAACCCAGAACACCCCTGAAGGACATCCTCAGGAGCACTCTTCCCCCTCACTGTTGGATCTGGACTTCTGATGTGACTCGGCTTAAGCTCTGCACTAGGGCTTCAAAGATCCAGAGTTTTGAAAACAAACTCTGTGAAACGGGCCACATCTTTCCCTTCTTAACTCTGGTTAATGAAAAGCGGGGACTCTGTCTTGCAGTCTGAGTTTACAGGGACAGTTTCCTTCCTATGTCTCTCCTTGGCTCCATGGCTTGCCTGGCTGCCAGGATAGAGAGGTGTACACAGGCTCTTCCACAGAGGTCCAGTGGCAGAGCATGGAAGGGCAGCCAAGCTGTTGAAGAAGACAGACTTATCTTTCCTAGACAGACAGCATGGCGAATGTACAAATCTCGTCACTTTGGGAGCTTGAAGCTCTTTTTTAAGGTACAGTAGTCTCCAAAAACAATGTAATTTGTCTTCATCACTCTCTTGTCACTGGGACACTACACCGAAGACCCACAACTTAAAGGAGGAGAGGTTTATTTTGGCTCATGTTTTCCGTTCAGCGTTGGCTGGCTCCAAGGAAGAAAGGGCATGGTGGAAGGATCTGGTGGAAGAAAGCTGCTCCTCAAGTCATAAGGGAGGAGGCAGGGAAGGAAAGGTACCCTTGCGGGTCACCCCCCTACTGACCTGCCTCTTCGAACCAGACCCTGCTTCCCAATAGCACATTCAGCTACGGATTCATCAATGGATTAGTCCATTGACAAGTACAACACCCCTGGGATACAATTACTTTTCAAAAGCCCAACCTCTAAATACATGAGGCTTTTGGTGGGGACATTCTAAATCTAAACCATAACACAATTGAACGTTTGCACGTTTTGCCAGAAGTTCATAGTGAATTGACAAACATCTGTTATGACTGCAAGGTTTAGAGTCCAGTAATGGGGAACCTATGGCAGGCAAGCAGCAATGGGCTGTTTGTATCATGGAAAGCTCTGAAAGGTTTGCCATCACCAGTATAGACTAAGCGTTTAAGTGGATTATAATAGAAGATTCTGAACTAGAGTTTATATAGGCCCTGAAACTGCCAAATGGTTTGTCTAGGTGCCTACATGCATTTTATGGGAGTAGGATACAAGTTTTTCTGCAGGGCTTTCTGATTTCCTCCAAATATAAAATGGTAGGGGTTTTAAACACTCATATCTCTACTTTTTGGTTTCTTACTGGCTTTGCTATGAAATGGTGCTAGGCTGATATCTCATATATCTCAATGGACTCTAGCAGGACACGCAGATGACAAAATGAAAAATCCTGATCTATCTGACACCATGTATCTGCTGATCGGACAGCACTGTGGTGGCCCAACTCTGCTCTTTTTCCATTCATTTAAGAGCTTCTCATTGTTCTGAGAGCTTTTCCCTTGTCTTAAAATATGTTTTGTAATTTATCCTCCCCGCAAATATTTACATAATGTACCATGCCAAGGCATGGGCAAGATCTAGGGATAAACAAAAGACAAAAGTTTCTCACAATCCCACTAGGCTGACAGTCCCTCCGAGGCTAAAGTTAAAGGCAGGGGAAGTTCCTGTCATTTTTGAGCATTTTCGTTGGACCATGTTTTAAAATGCATTTATTGCCCTATTTATCTTTCAGCACTCTGAGGTTTTACTGTCCAGCCCTTCAATCCACTTTTTCCCTTAAATCAGAATAGTAGCCTGGTTTGGTGGTGCAGGCCTGTGATCCCAGATTTCTGTAAGGCTGAGGCAAGAGGACCACAAGTTCAAGGCCAGCCTGAGCAACTTAGAAAGACCCTGACTCAAAAGAAATTAAAAGGCTAAGGATGCAGGTCAGTGCAAAGGCCCTGGGTTCAATCCCCAGTATGGAAAAAAATTTCAGAACACTGAAACTCAAAGAATTTAAAGAACTTGTTCTTGGTCACCTGGAAAACAAATGTGGAAGTACATTAAATAAGGATCACAGGTGTGTGTGTCCTTGTTTATACAGTCGGACCCTTCCTCATGATGAAATTCTTGGTGAACAGCCAAGGAAGATCTTGGGGGTTTTACAGGAGGGGTCTGCTCCTGTCCCAGAGCTGAAGCATCAAGGGAGGGTAAAAAAGAGAAGAAGGCTGGAGCCTCTGCACCAGCCATTCAACCTGTTTTGGAAGAAAGACTGAACTTGGACCAGCAGGGTAGAATTTCCAGATTGAGAGGTTTGGAGGAATATTCCAGTTGGGTTCACTCTTTTCTTTCTGGGAAGGAAACTGAAGCTGAGAAGTTATTGACTGTCAGCGTTGCCCAGGTAACCAGTGACCTGAGTGCCCCTCCCACCCTTCTCAGCCTCCTTCGCCTCCCCAAAGCATCTTTCAGCCCAGGCGTCTCTTTGTGGCTAGAATTTCAGATGTGACTATACTCTGTGCTTGAATGATTATTTGCTATGTAACATTTTGTGCATGTGGGAATAAAATTAGTACCTTCTGTATATGTTTGTATCCACTGGGAGCAGTCACAGTGCACACACTTGTAGTCGCAGCTATTTGGTGGGCTGAGGTGGGAAAATCACTTGAGCTCATGAGTTAGAGACCAGTCTGGGCATTGTAGAGCCTCTCTCAGAAGGAAAGGAACAAGAAAGGAAAGAAAGAAATAAGGAAAAAAAGAAAGAAGTAGAAGGAAGAGGAAAAGGAGGAGGAGGAGGAGGAGGAGGAGGGAGAAGAAGTGAAGAGAAGAGAAGAGCCAGTTAGTACAGGTGGCCCTAAAACTAGTGCCAATGAAGAAACCAGGACAACTGGACATCTCTTTGTGTCAAGCGCTGGATTGGACATACTCATACTTTTTGTTCCATTTAATCTTCAGCAATTATCCCTTGGCCTTGGAAGAAGGATGCACAATTAAGTATTTGAGAAGTTAAGGAGTTTGCCTAATTTCACCTGGCCACTAGCTAGGTGGATCTCTTATATGACCTCAGGTTGAATCCCTCTCTTTTCCTCTATGGTAGTTTCCCTTCTGGTGCGGCTCATGGCAGGTGAGTACACAGGGTATGGCATCTGGGACTCTGATCCCTAGGAACCTGTTTCATATCCTGCTCCTTTGGAGAATTCAGCAGTTGCTCGGAGTGGAGGAGAGGGAGCAGAGATGTTTTTTCCAACAGAAAAAAAGGTGCTCACTGTGATTTGCAAAGGAGAATAAGGGCAGCTGGCATCCACTACACAGATGTATGCATCTGCTGAGGAGCCCGTGCACCCTGGTTCTATCCTCCCCTAACCAGAGAGGTGGTTATTACGCTAATTCCCCTCTGCAAAAGAAGCAGTCTGCACTAGATGAGCTGTAGAGAAGTTAACTTGCCCAGGTTAACCTGGACAATTTTCTAGATCACTAGTCAGTAAAAGAACCTTGATTCACACCTGGGTCTCTGACCTCAGAGCCTTAACTTTTTTGTGGCATTGCATCTGCTATCAAGAGTGATTATTCTCTCTGTCCCCAAGCTGCTCAACCACAGAAGCCTTTTATTTATGTGCAAATAAATTTTACTGCCTATTGCAGAGGTCTTTTAATTAGAGAGCTGTCGACCTGAGACAACCTTCCTCATCTCTCGTTTCCTGCTAGGTATTTATTCATTTGGGACAGCTGCTAATTTTAATTAGTTGTTTGACCTTTGACCACTATAATCATCTGATTAAAAATATTTTTTAACTTAGAAATTTGCAAGCAAATACCCAAAGCTCTAGATTCACCAAGCCAAACATGCATGAATGAATATCCAGTGTTCATAATATGTCTGCCTGTGCTGTTGGCTCTTGTAGAGACCACAACACACTCTTTGCTATTATTGGTTTATTGCTAACATATGAGTGTGATCAGAAAATATGAAAAATGTTAAATTTTTGAAATGTATTGGAGGACATACTTCCACTAATCCCCCTCCAAATATTCCCTTTACTTCAAACACAATTATTTCAATGATCCTGCCACTTTTTGAAGCAATTGAAGACCACTATTGTATCTTTAGTTGTGCTGTCCTGGCTAGCTTGGTATCCTGAATTGATTAAAAATGTTGACCTTTCATGGTCATTTTGACTCCAAGAAAGAACCAGAAATTGCTTGGTGGCAGATCTAGTGAATAAAGTGGATGAGGATACATTATAATTTTGTACAAGTCTGCCTTTCTGTTGGATGACACTCAGCAGCAGTGTTCACCATATTTTTGCTTGAAACTTACACAGGCACTCAAAAAATAGGACTTCCAGAACTGCCTCAGAAAGTGGCAAGAATGAGTGGATAAGTGTGTTCAAAGTAAGGGTGAGTATTCCAAAGGGGATTCATGGCAATGTGTCTTTTTACTGTCATAATTTAAAAAAAATTAAACATTTGCCAAACATTTTGATCATCCGTTGTACCAATCTTAACTCTTGGCTCAGATTATTCTCCCCTGGCAAAAGGGGAACGAGCTTTCTGCATTTCCTGCATTAATGGTACCACATATAACTTACCCCATTTACATCACACATACACGTGCGCGCACACACACACACACACACACGCACAATCTGTCAGCAATAAAAAGCTTTTGAAAGGTTAAAATAATACAAACAAATACTCTAAAATATAGAAAGTAACAGAAATCTTTCACAGGGCAAGGGAAGGGAGGCTTCAAAGACAGCGGCTTGAAAGTACATTAAACCTAAAAGGGGCTTTCCTCTTTCTGAAGTTGCAGGGCATTGTCTGCAGAGAATGTCCTTTGAAGATGCCTATAAATTTAGATTTTTGGATTCAGGGAGAGAATCCTATGAATTTTTAACTTCACCTTCCACATCTTCTTCACTTAAATCTCTTGACTGGGCTCTTAAATCTTCTGTAGTGTTGAACACGTTGTCAGGCACAACTAACTTGGTGGAACGTTTTGGAAAAAGTTCAAAGGAGGAAAGTGTAAGTGTGAAGTTGGTTTACTTCTGATCAAACTTCTCCTACAAAATTTGCCTTTGTGAAAATTGCCGTTTGTTCCACTCTTCTGAATATCCAGTCATGAGATCTACTTTTTATATTATAACTTGGGATGAAAACTGGTCCATGGGAGATGGACCAATGTTACTAGAAAATGAAAAAGTTCTTAGGACTAGGTCTCTACTCAAATAACTTTTCCCTTTTTCTTCTCTCAAGCCCCTTCCTTTCAGGCTGAAGGAGGCATTCTAGCTGCTAAAAATCTCCTGGCTTTTCTTAGTAGATGGGCAGCAATATAAACAATGTAAATCTTGGTCTTTAAAATACTAAGCTGGCAAATGAGTCACTGGGGCTAACTGTAGGATATGCCTGACCTTCACCAAAGTATCCAGATAAGTTGGCCCAGTAAAGTCCAGTTATATCAACACAACACTGTCCTCAGTTTAAAACTGGTAGGTGTTCATTGTTGAAGATGTGCAAAATAGGAAAAACAAGAAGCAAAAACAAAATTCACTCATAAAATCCTATCACCCCAAGGTAACACTTATTAACAATCAAATGCATTTGTTTTCAGTTGTATGTATTTGTTAATGATTGTATATCTTAAAATCTGGAATAGTGCCAGATATTTTGTAAACTCAGTATATATTTGTTGTATGTGGACAAAATGATTTGTGGTTTTAAAAATTTTATTTCTCTCTCTCTCTCTATCTCTCTGTACTAGGGATTGAACCCAGTGCCTTTCCAGTGAGCCACAACATGTCTAGCTGTGCAGCTGTTCAGCTTTTTTTAAAAAAGAGTCTTGCTAAGTCACTAAGTTGCCCAGCCTCGGCTCAAGCATGAGATCCTCCTGCCTTAGCCTCCCAAAGTGTTGGGATTACAGGTGGGCACCACCACATCTGGCTTTTGTTTTTGACTACTATAAAAGTTCTGTGAATTACAGCTATAAACAACATTAATCCATTTTGCAAGTTATTCCTGCTTGGTATTTGATTCCCTTTTATGCCTTTGACTTTGCTCTCTAGACTTAACATACCCAAGACAGTTCATGGCAATAATGCTAATAGAGCAGTTTGATCATATAGCTATATTAATTTTAATCTGTAGGATACTCTCAAAAGAGGTCTGACCCTGAGTTATCCCCATCTGGAGTCTAGCCCTGGCCCTGCAACTTCAAACCCATGTAGGCTGAAGCAAATCACCAAGCTTGACTCTCCAAGCCTCAATGTCTTCATCCATAAAATGGGAACAGTAAAACCGCACAATGCATCACTGTCAGCTAAAATATCCAAAGAAAACCCACTAGTTATATCTGAGTTATCACTCAGCAATACTCATGAAATTATTTTTAAAAATCAAATCAAACTATGCTGTGCCAGACACATTTTCACAGGTGAAAAAACCATACTGTTATAAGGTTAAAAAGTACTGTTATTTTTTCTCAAATGCTATTACACTAAAAGATGATAAATATTAAAATTGAGAGTGTTCTTTGTTCACAGGGAAACTAGAGCTAATTTAGGTGGCTCATTCTGCCTGAATCTACACCTTGCAAAATTACTGGCATTTTAATTTTCTTCCCATTGTTCTTTGGGTACTCAGGATATGCATCTTCTTTCCTCAGAGCCACCTGATATTTATTTTTGAGCACTGGCTTCTAAAAGATGAGCCCCTCTTTTCTTAGAAAAGAGTTTGCAGGAGGTGATGATGATTTCCATTCTCTGATTATCAGACTGGGCAAAGCTCCTCTAATGTTCCCCAAACTTTAATGAACTGGAAGTATTAATCTGTTTTGTAGATGTTCTTGTACAGTACTTGCATGTTACCAGTGAGGAATTCAAATCAATGAGTAGCTTCCTTGCTTGCTCTCATAAAGCTTCGTTGAGCCTTGTGTGGTGGTTCACTTTGTAATCTCAGCTACTCAGCAGGCTGAGGCAGGAGGATTGTCAGTTCCAGAGCCGGGTGACTTAGCAAGACCCTGTCTCAAAATTTAAAAAAGAAAGAAGAGGATAGGGCGGGGGATTTAGCTCAGTGGTTCCGCTGCCTGCCTCACAAGCGCAAGGTCCTGAGTTCGATCCCCGGTACCAAAAAAGAAAGAAAGAAAAAAAGAAGAGTATAAAAGGGCTGGAGGTTAGCACCGTGATAGAGTGTTTGCCTAGCTGCTTGGAGTCTGGGTTCAATCCCCAGTACTGAGAGGGAAAGAAAAGGCTGGGTTGCTCTATCTGGTTGGTATCTAGATAGACCCTCCTTACCGTGGCACCTGGAAGCAGACAGAAGCCAGGCAGGTGCTTCTGGAAGACACCAACCCGGGTGAAAAAGTGTTGGTGACACCAGCTGTGCCGCCTGAGGTCGGAGTCCACCCCCTTGGCCACAGGATGCGGGCATTGTCAGGGCCTCCCGCGATCTGCAGCGCGAGGCGCAGTTCAGCTTCAGCACCCTGGAGGGCGGACAGCGCCCCGTTCCTCGCCGAGCCCTGGGCCCACCGCTGGCTCCTTCTCTGCGCCCTTGGACACCTCCGCCCAGCGCCCGGCTGCTCCTCCTTCCCCAGGCCGGGCCGGGCGGCTGGCGGGGTGTAGGAGCTCAGCGTGGGGACAGCCCAGCCTAGGAGAAGCCCCAACGTAGTTGCTGATAATAGTGCCCCTTCCGTGGGCTGGGGCTCTTGTTGCCCTTGGAGCTTGTCCTCTGTATGTCATTTCTTGAGACCTTTTAAAAGCCCTTCTGCCAGGCGGAGTGGTACACGCCCATAATCCCAGCACTCTGGAGGCCGAGGCAGGAGGATCGCTAGCTCGAGGCCAGCCTGGGTTACCTAGCAAGTTCAAGGCCAGTTTAGACTATACGGGGAGATCTTGTCTCAAAAACAAACGAAGCTTTTCGTTGTCTATTTCAGCTTGACTTAAAATTAGTGTTCCTTACAGTTGGCAATTATATGGTAGTTTTAAAATTTTGTTCTGCTTTTTGTTTGTTTTGTTTACTTTTTGTTTGTTTGTTTTGATTAAACGTAGACCTTAGTCACACAACTGTTATACCACTGAGCAAATAGTGTGTGTGAGAGAGAGAGACTGGGGCCTTCACACTGAGCCACATCCAGTCCTCTTTTAATTTTTGACTTTTGAGACAGGGTCTGGCTAAGTTGGCCAGATTTGCCTGAGATGTGGGATCCTTCTGCTTCAGCCTCCCAAATGGCCAGGATGATAGACGTGACTCATGGCACCCTGTATGTATAAATATATAGACATTTTATTTAATGCCAATCACAACTGTTTTTGTGTCTTACTGTATTCCCTTGAGTGTATATAACTTAAAAGAATACATCAGATGTCAGAATGTTATGTTACAACCCACAAGGTGACTTCCAAGTCCCCAACCTTTCCCAATCTTTCTCTTAATGTAAATGAGTAAATAGTATTTGTCAACTATTAACACCACCCCCTCCCCCCCAGCAACTCTGGTCATTGTCATCCACTTATTTATTTACAAGAGTCTCTAGGGAGGCAAGATGATCTGTGTCATGTCACATGAGCATGGGTATTGGGGCTGAACCCTCGATTGTCTCCAGAGTGAGCAGCGTGCAGGACACACTGCCTCTTCAGTGGCAGAGCCTCGGGCGATTCAGCACTGAGATACAGCATCCACCGTCATCACTAGCCTTTCATTCAATAATTTCATTGTGGAAATTCACCCTAATGGGGGAGAAAAATCTAAAGAAAGCAGCTAACACATGGGTGAAGCTAATCACAGAGGCATTCATTAAAAATTGATCATAAAAATATTCACAGCAGCATTATTTGCAAGATAACAAAAATGAAGAATGAATTTCCATGTACTTAAATAAATACGAAACATTTATATTTAGCTATAAAAATTTCTACCAGACATATATTAAAAACATTGCAATGATACAAGTGCGAAATGAATAATACACTGGAGTATTATCAAACTGTGGAAAGTCCATTAGGAAGAGAATTTTTAAAATGCTTCTGTTTATAAGTAAAGTGTGAGATAACAGTATCTAGTACATGATAATGTCATCCCCCACTGCCTGCATGGGTGGTGGTAGAATTATTTAGACACTGTTGGATACATGTGCTTAATAATGTTAATTGGATAAATGAATGAAAAAGACCAAGATGAAGGGTAATGTCCAACTTGTCTTTGCTGCTCTTCAAATTTTTCTATAGTGAGATGTATTGGTTTCACAGAGGAATAAAACTATTTTTTTTAAATGATGTTGTATCCTGAGGCTGAGGCAGGAGGATTGCTGCGAGTTGGAGGGGAGCCTGAACTATATAGTGAGACCCTGTCTCAATACATATGTACATACATACATAAATAAATTTGTATCTAGGGTGTTTCTTGCTCATAAATTATAATTTCAGATCTTATCTCATAGCTCTGTGAGTGATCTGTCATTCTCACTGATAGATGAGGTAATTGGGGCTTAAAAATTTTTATTTTATCTGTAATTACACAGGTAGTAATGGCAGAATTTGAGCCATCTGACTCCAAGTATCTTGACTTTGTCAGATCTTCTTCTTATTTTTTTGAGACAGGGTCTCACTGTGTAGTGCAGGCTGGCCTTGAACTCACAGCAATCCTCCTGCCTCAGCTTCCCAAGTGCTGGGATTACAGGCAAGTGCCACCATGCCTGGGTGACTTTGTCTGATCTTGTACTGGGCCACTGAACTGATGATTCATAGGATCTTTCTTTTCCATTCTATCTTAGTCACTTTTTGGTTCCTGAGACAAAACACCCAACATTCATAACAAACGAAGAGTATTTTATTTTGGCTCATGGTTTTAGAGTATTCAGTCCATAGTCACCTGGTTCCCGGGTGCAGGTTCTGGCAGAGGGAAGCTGCTCAGGTCATGGTGGTGAGGAAGCAGAGAGAGAGGGGAGAAGGGGACAAGCATGTACCCTTCCAGACCACACTCCCAGGGATCCACCTTCAACTAGGCCCCATCTAACAGCGAGTGAGCTACTGAACTCACGAATGGATGAATCCACCGAGGAGTGTAACAGCTGCACGATCCCATCACCTTTCACACACAGAAGAACTTGGGGCAACATTTCGGGTCTAAACCCTAACTCATCCTCTCTTCCAGTGCACAGAGGGGTGTCCTAGGAGGATGTTGGCCATCATGTCTAACATTGCTACCTTGTCACTCTAACTCCCATCTACCTGTTTTATTTTCTTCTTTCATCATTTTCATCATGTTGTTAGGTCATTTTGTCACGTCAATCACTTGTTGACAAGTTGTTACACCATTTGCGGAAATGGTCTTATTTATTCATTTGCTTGCCTGTGTTGCATTCTACCCATGTAGATGTAAGCTCTGGAAGGACAGAGCCTACACTGACTTGTGACCATCTGTGTCTGTGAAACCCAGGCCAGGTCTACACCCAGACCCACAGTTAAGTCAATATGATATTGCTGATGGGATCGAATGAACCAAGTGACTGTATGATTATAAAGTTGCAGATGTGATATCCCTTTATTCAATGTGTGTTCCCTAAAAATAATTATCTTATATAAACAGTGCAATGGTCAAAATCAGGATGGCCTGTTATTTGACCCAAAGACCTTGTTCATGTTTTACATATTATTCTGAAAACATGTGAAGCAATTGTTTTAGGGCTGTTTAACGCTCCAAACTCCTCTTGCATTGGGGATGAACTTAGGCCACTGTTCCTGACCTGTCCTGATGTAATTTGATAAGAACGAAGGCTTTGGTTCTCCTCCTGAAGCCAGACATTGTCACTGAATTCCTGAAATTCACTCCCTTGCTGGGTCAGATGTGGCCTGGGGTCTCACTCTGAGTGATAGCTGACTCTGAGTCTGAACCCGGCTATTGTGGTAGGAATTTGGTGCAATGAATATGGGGTCAAACTTCCTGGCATCCAGTTAGAATATCACATTCTACTCCAGCACCAGGCAAATCACTGATAAAAGGGAAACTTGATAATAGTGACCTATATCTGGAACTAATGTCACTGAAATCGAGCATTCTTCACCGAGCATTAACCTGAACAATAATAGAAGTCTTTCAAAAGGCTCTTCAGGTTAAGTGCTTGCCAGTGATAGCATAATTTCCTACTTCTTCTCGCTTCCTAGTTTCCATAATCTCTCACAACAATTTACATAAATTCTACCTGGAATTGTGGGGCATCTTTCAATACAAATGCTAATGCATGGACATTTTTTTCCAGATGTTAGATATTTGTTAAATATTACAAGTATAATAGGGCAAAAAGTCTCATAAGACTTATAGGGTACTCTTGATCCTTCCTTTTGAAATGTTTCTTTGCTCTCTTCTGAAGCACATAATTCCTTCGTCCATCCTAAGAGGACCAGTGAGCAGCCGATTCCAGACGCCACGTGAATGGTGGCTGTTATTAGTGAGGAGTCACAGACATCAAAGCTCAAATTGCTGCTATAACAAATGAGCAAAACCTGAATGGGTCACCATGACAACTCAGAAGTCCAGAAGTCCCATATCAAGATGGTGGCCAGGGTGTTTCATTGTGGAGGCACCAACGCAGAATCTCTTCCATTCCTCTCCTAGCTTCTGGTGGATCCTGTGACTCTTCAGGTGCCCTGGCTGGTGGATGCATCACTTCAGTCTCCACCCTATCTTCACAGGCCTTTCTTCTGTCTGGTGTCTCTTCCCTTCCCTTCCCTTCCTTTCTCTTCTATTTTCCTTTCCTTCCTTCCCCGACTCTATTTTTTGAGACAGGTCTCACAATGTTGCCCAGGCTGGCCTTGAATTCATAACCCTCCTGCCTCAAATTCCCGAGTAGCCGAGATCACACTGGGGATTCCTCTCCTCTCCTTTTTAGAATATCTGACATTGAATTTAGAGTCACTTTAATTTGGAATGACCTCATTTTAACTTATTATATCTGTGATATAAGCTGAATTATATCCCCTTTCCTGAAATTCTTGTACTGAAGTCCTAATCCCCGGTCCCCAGAATTTTGAGGTAGGGCTTTGAAAGAGGTAAAATGAGTTCATATGGGTGTGTCCTAACCTGCTTCGGCTTGAATGTTGGTCTGCTCCAAAACCATGTTGGAACTCAGTTGCCGTTTTAACAGTATTGGGGGTGGGAACTTTAGGAGGAAATCAGGCCATGAGGGCCTTGTCCTTGTAGGTGGAATTGGTACCATTTAGGAAAGGACAAGTTTGCTGAGGTTTGAGCCCAGCCTGGGCAACTTAGCGAGACATTGCTTTAAAATAAAATATATAATAAACAGCCTAGGACGCACTCAGTGTAAAGACTCTGGGTTCAATCTCCAGGACTGCCAACAGCAAAAGGCAGGGGCAAGTTCGGCCCCTTTCATTTTCTGCTCTCTTTTGTCCTGGCACTGTGGGACCTCCCAGAAAGACGGCCTGCCCCCTAGTCTCAACGTTTGACTTCCCCACCTCCGGAACTGTGAGTGCATTTCTGTTCTTTATAAATTACATGGTTGGAGTCTGTGCTATTCTGTGCTGGCAGCACAAAACAGGCTAAAAGGGAGGCGCAGGTGCAATGGGTTTGATTGAGAGCCCTCATCCAATTCCTTAGCAGCTGGTTCAGAAGCAACAAGGTTCTTTCTCATGTTGGTAATTTTGGAAATCAAAGGATTGCAAATATCCTGTAGAATGTTATGGTGAGACTTCTTGTCCAGATATGGGATTGATTTTGTATCTGAGTGGTGGCCTTGACAGTGCCAGGGTAGAGGTAGGAATGGGAAACATCACTCTCCTGAAAATGTTTATTTGGGTTTTTCTGCCTTGGGCCTGGGCAGGAAGCTTCCAAGCTGCAGCTGTGGGCTTCTGTCTCTGCTCAGCTGTTGCTTGGTAAGTGTTGTGTTCTTTGCTGTTTATCACCACAAATGTATCCCGTGGTGCTACATAAGGTTCTCGCTCTGCTTGGTGCTGATTTGATACATTTTTTTGTTGGTAGTGTTTTTAATTAAGAAATAAGCCAAACTTTTTAAGAGTGCAAAATCTTTAGGAGGTAATAGGTAATAATAGGTTTACCTGGATGAAAATAATAAATTTGTTTAAAGAAAGCAGAAAATTTCTTTTAAAGCATTATGTTCTCTGACAAAATAATTTACTGATCAAATTATTTCATTAATTTATGGTTTAACAATGACATCAGGCTCTGAATCTGGGGTGTAGAGGCTAGAACTTGCCCTTACCCATGAAAAGAAGAAACCTTTCTTGGTTCATTCACTGACACATAATCACTTATTCAACCAACAGTTTCTCATTATTCCCTACTAAATGGCAGGCATTTCTATAGAAATGCAATGGTAAGGAGAAAACAAGTCTCCAATTTCTGAGCTCCTGAATCTCAGTCTGATAGAAGAGGTAAATATAAGTGTAAAATTCGATCTGTAAAAATTGTGGAAATGGTATGGGAGCAAACAATCATCTTCAGACTACACTAAATCACATTCACATTATGCTAGGTAATCAATAAATGCCTTTTTAAAAATAAAAAGTTGATTTTGAAGGAAAAAATTGTACCTGTAAAAACTGAACAAGCAGGAGGTACAGCGGGAACTTGTAACAAGATTCGACTCTAACAGAGCCTGTGCCTAATAACTTTCATTTTCCTCTTCTTTCTCATGAACAGAATCCCTAGTTTGTTTGGGGTGACAAAATACACAACAATATAGTCACTTTCCCGGCCTCTTATGGGGTTTTGATATCCATTTAGCAGAGTTCTAGCCCATGAGACACGAATGACAGTCTGCTGGAGGTGCTGACCCTAAGAAAGACCAAGCAAGCCTAGAGGCCTCAATCTATGCAACATCTTACTTCAAACATGGATGTGGTGTCTGGAGCTATGGCAGATGATTTGTGATGATGAGGAAATGTCAACAGAATTACTGAAATATTGACTCTGGCCTTATAAAACTGCTGAAACAATGCTAACAATTGCTCGCCTTCAGACTTCTTTTTGTGCAACAAATGAAAATCCCTATCGTTAATCCATGTTTAACCGCATTTTCAGTTATTTGTCCTGCAGCTGCTGGAGCTCAGAGAAAGTTTCCTTGAAGACTTGATTAACTGAGATCTGATGAATGAGTAAGATTTAACTAGGTCAAGAAGGCAGAGAGAAAAACAAGTGCAAATTCTTGTGACAGGTGGGAGATTGGTGCCTACAAAGGGTGGAACTAAATCTAGATCCCCCAAAGCAAAGGGAAGTGGTCTGGAGAAGGATGAAGTGCAAGGCTATGTGGGCTTTGCAGGCATGTTCAAGTTTTGTTCTTAGTCCAAGAAACTTGGGAAGCCATGGAAAGCTTTGGAGGAGGGAGATGCTTTGATCACACCTGTCTGTTACTAGACAAATACGCTAAGTGCTGTGAAGTTGACAATGTGTGACAAACAGCAGAGAAGAGATGCTTTTCAGGAGGTCAGAAAGGTCCCTGTTGTGCCTGGTCTTGAAGGAGGGGAGTTTCATCAGACCCAAACAGGGAGCGAGTTCTACGGAGGAGGAAGCCTGGCCAGGGTGCTGGTACGGATCCTGGTGTGGTGAGGTCCCCAGGAACATCAGGTGATTCTTAGGTCCCTCCATGGGAGGAAGAGAAGATGGAATTTAAATCACAGGCATTCACAAGATCATCAAACCTCTGAGACAAGTCCGACCTGGGTTCTAGCAAGGACAGCCATCTAAGTGATCATCCAAACTGGCAAAATTTCAGAGGAGAAAGGGTGCTAAAAATTTCAGACACTTATCAGTCCTTACCATGCTCCAGGGCAAGCTGACTGTAGCGTGTACTTACTCTACTTGTGCAGATTAAAAAAAGTTGGACAAACAAAATAACCGGTTTTAGGACAGAATTGGCACTTAATATCCCCCAATAGACACTTAAAAATGGGCGTCTCTCTTCTTCTAGAAACTGTCACAGATGCTCAGAGCTCAGCTCTGGAGTCGCATGCCGTCATTCTGTCTTGTACAGCTGAACAGGGTGAAACTGATTTCTAGATTTTGAAGCCATGAATTCTTGAGCTTCCATTTGCCAACCACGAACTTTCTTTCCTATTGCTGTCTGCTCTGATCTCTTTGTTCCCACTTTCTCCTTCAGTTAGATTACCCTTCTCTCCAGCCTCACCTGTCTTGTAGCTCGTGCTAATCGGAATTATGTTGATTGCAAGTGACACTCCCATCACCGGAGGCCTTGTGCTGGTCAAGCTCTCCTCCTGCTCAGCAGACCGCATGTGGGTGCAGTGTCTGCATCCGGTCACCAGGTGGCTGTCCTGAGTCTCCTCCTCAACTGTGTAGGCTGACAAGGAGAAACGGGGCCTTTGCTGTTCCAAGCCATTTAGGGTGTGGATTGTTGCTGCACGACAACCCTGCCCATTCCGGCTGGAACGTAGCTCAGAGAGGCTCAGAGAAGAGGAGAAATTGTCTGTGTAGCTTGCAGGAATTGTGGGAAGCTTACAGAATTTATAGAAACAGAAATCGGGCTTTTGGGGATTGGAATGAAAAATTATGCACGGGTGAATGCGCGCGCGCACGCGCGCACACACACACACACACACACACACACACACACACACACTTTCTTCCCCTTTCTTGCCCATGTCCCCATTCCCTCCTTGTTCCTTCCTTTCTCACCACTGTTTATCTTTTTGCTTCATTGTGTGGACTGTATCCATTTAGAAAGGAAGAATTCTGCCAGAAGCCCGAAGTTCACTGGGCTCCAATTTAGCACCTCCAGGAGAATGTGTTCTGTCGCCTCCAGGTCCAGATGCCAACCACTGGAGAAGATTCTGATTGGCTCTGTCCAGCGCTGCCCAGAACCAATCACATCAGGGCAGGAAATGTCAGCCATGATTGCTCATGAGTGAGCACATGGTTTTGACTCAGTGTATGTTCAATTTGCAGTTCCTTTGCAGAAACTGATTTAAAACATTGGCCATTTTGTGGATGTCAGTTTAGGAAGAACTAGGTAATAATAGTCTGCAATATGCAATTGAGCACCTAATGTTTTCTTTCTAACCCCAGTAGAGAGTCTTGTTCCCCTCCTGCGTTCTAATATTTCCTTTCTCTCTGTGCCTCCATGTTGCCTAGCACAGTGCTTTACAGTCAGTAGATATCCTTTGAATTTCCTGCATTAGATCAAATATAGCTTTACTAGGTACAACTTGACAGTGGGTTTTGTAGTTGTTGTTTTAAGACAGGGTCTCATTGTGTAGTTCAGAATATTCTTGAACTCACACTGGCCTCAAACTGCACCATTCTCCTGCCTCATCCGCCTGAATGCTGGGATTACAAGTATGCACCATCACACCCAGCCACAAGGATTTTTATGTTGTTGTCTTTTTTTTTAGAACAGTGAGAGCAAAATAACTTATGGGAATATAAAGATAAGAGCTGAATGAGCACACCACTAATGGAGAGAGGGAATGATTTTCACAAAATCAGTATTTTCCCCATCCCATCTCCATTTGCTGTCAACCAAAGCATATGGTTGGCCCTTCAGGATTAAAAAGCAACATGCTTGTGCACACGTACGAGATACTTTATATACAATAAACCAACAGGGAAGGGGAAAATGAACGAATAGAGCATAGTAGAACCAAACTGCCGTTTTTCAATTGAGAATGAATCCTTGGACTGTAAGAACAGTGCTCTGGAATAAAGGTGCTGCAGTCTCCCTTCTTAGCAGACACCTGCTATCTGTTGGTGGATCACATCAATTATATCTTTACCCCCAGTTCCAACTGTGCTGCTGAGTCTACTGCATTTGCGAGCGGTCCATCCAATCAGAATGTGATCTCCCTCATTGACAATCCTGCCGTTCACAGTAGCTTTCACTGGGATACTAAGTGTTGAATCCTTCTTAATTTTAAATCACACCACAGAGCCTTCCTACCCCACCACATTAATATGATTGTTGTTCTTAGTCTTGACTCCTTCCTTGGGCTTTTCATTGACCTTAGGGAAGACAGAGTCTCCTTCACTGCTGCCTCACAGAAGACGTACCAGGTCTGCACCAAAAAGGCACACAAGCAGCAGCCTTTATTTTTTTATTTTGATACAGGTTCTTGATAAATCACTAAGTTCCCCAGACTGTGTCCAAACTTGCCATCCTCCTGTCTCAGCCTCCCAGAATGCCAGGAAGCTTTCATGAAGGTTTAAGAGTTGGCCCGATAGTTGAGACCAATTTCTGGTTCCTGCCTTAGGCCCCTTGTGTCTGCTAAATAGTGTCCAGTCAGTAAAATAGACCCAAGACAAGGCCAGGTTCCAGTGCCTCGTGGGTGTGGCCTTTTGCTGATTTGTCGACTAAGTAATAAAGTCAGTTATGAGTTTGACTAAGGGCAAATCAGGTAATCTCTTGATCCTTCCAAGTTTGCTCTGCTTCCCATAATCTGCCTTTCTTTCTTTCTTTCTTTCTTTCTTTCTTTCTTTCTTTCTTTCTTTCTTCTCTGATTCTATTTAATTGTTACTCTTAAAAATTTCTTATTTATTGGAGGCTGATCAGACCTCCAATCACCTCACCAAGGGTATCATGGCAGGACAACAAAAGACAAGACAAGCTCTTTACTGCATAAAAGGGGGCCCAGGAGGGTCAGAGCTCTTATCAGGCTGAGACGTTGTCTCCTGGAGCTTGCCACTGTTTATTGAACACACAGCTTCTTGAAGGGGTGAGGGGCGGTGCAGGGAACAGAGAAGTGGAGAGCACTGACGCGAGTAGGGTCCTAGCAACAGGGGAACAAGACATTCTAGGAGGAACAGCTCATAGATTAATGGGAAATTTGTTCTTTCCCATAGATTAATTTCTGCCTCCATAGAAGTTTTCTGTATGAGTCATGCTGCCCTCAGCTGCACTATTGTCCTGCCACCCAAGACGTCGCAGCCTCATGGATCACTGAGACCTCTGCTGTAACCCGTGGTGTGGGGAGCTGTTCCTTTCCCACACAACAACTGCTGGCTCTTCAGGCGAGCCACTGTGGGCTATAGGCAGATTCAGACTTTTAATATGAAAAGCCCATTTATGAATTTGCAGCTCATTCATGGTGGTCTCCATCGCTTATTAAAAAAAATTTTTTTTAGTTGTATTAATACATATTTGCAGTACATAATGTTCGCATTCCTTGTGGGGTGTTGGTACAAGCACATAACACATCTCAATTCCTTTGTTCTTCCCTTTCCCTCCCCTCCCTCCCTTCTCCCTCCATCTTTCGATCCCCTTCTCATCTGGGAAAGATCTATCTCCCTACTTCCTAGTATCTCTCTTGTATCTTGCTCTTTATTTACACTTTGAGTTTCTCATATAAGAGAAACCACATAATATTTAAGCTCGAGTGTCTGATTTACTTCACCTAACTTTGACTCGTTTGTCTTTCTTTATGGCAGAGTAATATTCCAGAAGTTCTAAGGAAGGACAGTCTAAATCTCATGACAATCGACAATCTCTCTCTGTTTTTATTTGGTCCCCTTCATTTTCTTGGCCAAAAGATGAGCACATTCTGCAGCCTCTTCTTTCCTTTCTTTTCTTTCTGTTTTGTTTTGTTCATTTTGAGACAGGATATCACTATGCGTGTATAAGTTCAGACTGCCCTGGAACTCACTATTTGGACTAGGCTGGCCTCAAATTCAAGGCAATCCTCCTGCGTACTGGGATTGTAGGTACCTGCCACCTCATCTGGTCTTTTTTCTTATTTTCTTAGTAAGCTGTTTCTTCAGACCAATGCACAAGTATTAATGTTAGAGGACACACTGAGGGACAAAAAATTGGATTTCTGGTGCTTTGGTCCTGGATTCTTAACTTTCCTCATTTAAGGGCTTTCTGATAACATATTGGAGGACATCATCTTCTCCAGAGAGATTGGAAAGTTTATGGATTCTGCCAGCTCTTTTTTCTTTCTTTTCTTTTCTTTTCTCTTTCTTTCTTTCTTTCTTTCTTTCTTTCTTTCTTTCTTTCTTTCTTTCTTTCTTTTTCTTTTCTCTCTCTCTCTCCCCCCCCTTTCTTTCACTGAACCCAGGGTCTTCACTGGGCTACATTTTCACCCTTTTTTTTTAAATTTTTGAGAAGTTCACTAAGTTGCCCAAGGTGGGCTCCAACTTACAATCCTCCTGCCTCAGCCTCCAAGAGTTCTGGAATTACAGGTATATGTCACCACACCTGGCTATATTAATCCTAAAGTGACAAGGTACAGTAGTATCTGCAGGTCCAGAAATATCTTTCTCTCCTGTTCTCACAATAACCGAGTTCAGAATGCTTGTGTTGGCATTCATTCCAGCAGATCTGTGCTTTCTCCCTCCAGTTCTCCTTGGTCTGTAACAACAGCACCCTTTACCTTGTGGCAGGTGGAACTGGCCAAGGGTCAAGTGCTCCCGCTTCATGGAACTTCACTATCATTCCCACCACCAATTTGGACCCCATCCAAAGTGCCACCAGCAACTTCTGTGGCCTCCACTGCTCATGAAAAGCACAGAATTTTCATTCATGCTGAAAATTCATCCCAGCAGCCAGAGGCTGGGAGGGGGGTGCTCACCTTCCTTTTGGTGTGGCTGATCACCCACACTGGCTCATTGGTGCCTTTTGCCTTAGCTTCATCCTCTTTGTGGTTGAGGTGTTTTAAGGACAATCTTATCTAATCCCATCTTCAGGGACCCACAGTAAGGCACCAATGAGTGAACCTTGGTTGTCTTCATTCAGCCCTTGCAAAATGGAGGGAGACACCACACCTTCCTTTGTGAGGCAGTCACGGAGTGGATGCCCTTTCAAGGTCAGCGTTTTGCTCAACTTGTGACCTTAATGGGAGCACTGAGCACTGGATGAGAATCTGTCTCTGTCACCTGCTGGAACAGGCCTTGTGTCTTAGTCACTTTCTTTGTCCTTGACACACAATACCTGATACCCAGAAGTTAAAGGAAGAGAGGTTAATTTTGGCTCATGGTTTCAGTCCATAGTTAGTTGGCTGGCTCTAAGGCAGGATTGCGTGGCAGGGGAATAGCTGCTCACCTCATGGTGTCCAGGAAACAGAGAGCGCCAGGGGAGGAGCTAGGGACAGAGTATACCCCATCAGGTCCCACCCCAAGTGAGCCAGCTCTTCCAAACCAGGCCCCACCTGCTAACAGCACATCGAGTTGTAAATTCATCAGTGCATTAATCTTCACCCATCAGTGGATTGTCCACTGATGAATCAAGCACCCCCATGATCCAAGCACTTCCCAAAAGCCCCACTTTATGATCACATGAGGCTCTAGGAGGCTATCTAGGTATAAACCATGACACCTTACCCTGTCACAGTCCCCTGTGGTTGTCTGAGTCAGCCCTGTGGGATCCAATCATAATCCGTCTTCTTGCTGGCTTGTGATTTAGGACAATTAACTACATCTCTCTCACTCATTTTTTTCTCTCCACAGTAAGAAAAAAGTCTAGGTCTTAATTCTCAGGGTTGTTTTGAAGAAGATACAGGAGAATTATATCAAATTTAGTAGAGTGCTTGGAATGTGCTCATCCTAGCTACTCATTTTATTACTATCACTAACTATAAGAAGACTGTGGCTATGTTGGAACTGGCCAGGATCAACAGTACGATTGCAGCTTCAATGTTTTCAAAGTGACCCCACCTTTTAGACGTACATCTTTATTGCCAGATGAAACTGTTCCCCAAATACATCTTGTCTGTATTAGGGTATATGTTCCTCAAATTCTTCTAAATTTGGTATAAATCTACATAGGCTGAATAACTGTAATCAATATCTAAACACATCCACATTGATCAGAATTCAGGCTTTATAATTGTTCCATGAAAAGATCTAAAACTTAATTCCAAATACTTGTAGTTAAAGTCTGCAGAGCAGGACATTATTTACAAAACACATTGAACATTGAAAGAAAAAAGATTTTTATTTGAAGGGCAAGATAGATTTAGAATTGTTTGCTTCTGAAAAGCCCATTTCCCTCAAGCCTAACGTTTGAAATTCCATCTTGAGCAATGAAGTTATTTTATACAATCTCATTAAGCAATTTAATCGAAACAGCATTTGGCAGAATAACACATGGCATAGACATATGGCTCTAAAACAGTATTATTTAAATCCAACATTCAACTTCAAAGATAGGTTGCCACAATATACTTATAAATATATAATCGTGGTTGAAAAATACATAAGTATTTAAAGAAAGTAAAATATAAACCTACCATGTATCAAGAAAAACAGTAAGGATGCAAAAGCAAAGGAAAAGTAGACTTTTATCCCCCATTTCCTTCTTTCCCATGAGCTGGGCTCTTTCTCTGCCTTAGAGATACTCATTTAAGTTGGAAGTTGTAACATAATGTGGAGAGGGATATTGATCAAATATCCTCGCTCGTCATGTTTATTTGGACCTTTTCGGGAACTTCCAGAGTCAGCTGGATGGGGGGAGTTTGAACAAAGCAGAAGTAAAGCAGAACCCCTTCAGACATTCTTGTCCTAACGTGACAGACAAGATCCAAGCCCCACCAGAGGAGGCAGCGACTCAAGGATGTTTGGCCGGCAAAGTCGATCATCAACAAAGAGTAGATGGAGCATCTGGCTGAAAAGCTTTGGGGCTATATAACACCTGGAATCTCTGACTTAGGAAATTCTCATCAACCCAATATACACAGTCATGCACTGCATGACCACATTTTAGTGATAGGCTGCATATATTATGGTGGTCCCATAAAATTATAAGGGTACTGAAAAATTTCTATAGCCTAGTGATGGAGTGGTCCTCACCTCATTTCCTACGTGTGTAACCTCATCATTCATGTATTGTTGGTGATACTGGTATAAACTTACTGTACTGTCAGTTGTATACAATGTAAAACAATTCAGTACAGTACAACATGCTTGATAATGATGACATTGCTGGTTTATGTTTTTAGTATATGCTATGGTTTGAGGTGGTTTAATTATGTGCCCCAAACATCCCCAGGGTAGTAAGAATGGGTTTTGGTTGGTGTTGTGGACCTTTAAGAAGTGGGGCCATAGAGGAGGTCCTTAGATCACTGGAGTCTCGCTGTTGAAGAGGATGTGGGATCTGGTTCTCCGCCCTCCCCTCTCCTTCTGCTCTCTCCCTAGCTCTGCTCTGGTTGGAAATTTGCTTCTACATGTGCTGTAGCCATGATGTTCCACCATCTGTCACTCTCACCAGAGTACAAGCCAATGGGGCACCCCAATCTTGATCTTTAAGTCATCCAAACTGTGAGCTAAATGGACCTCTCTTTCATATGCAGCCTGTGTTGGGTATTTTATTATAGTGATAGGAAGCTGACAAATGCACTACACTATACCTTTTAGTGCTGTCTTAGAGTGTATCCTATTTATAAAAATATATTGTCATACAGTCTGCCATGTCACACCAGCAGACACCTCATACAGCTCGTGTTTATGGTGTCTCTGGTTTGCATGTTGAGTGATTGACCTAGACCAGCTAGGTTTGATTAGGATGTTTGTACAGCAACAAAATTGACCTACAATATGACAAAAAATTGCCTAATGACACATTTCTCAGAATGTATCACTGTTGTTGACTGCAGTAGACTTTCAAGTGAAAAGGTAGCCTAAACTTGTTTTTCTGGATTGAAGAAATGTATAGGGTGTTGTATCCTTTAAAACAGACTGGGTCTTTCTGAGTGAACAGGACAAGGAAAGAGAAGAAATGATTTGATAGCTCAATTTGCAGAAGTCACTTTTATAGTGTGCACATACCTGGTGACTAGATTTCTATTTTCTGATCCACTGTGTCCCATGAAGGGCAAAATCACAATGGAATAGGGGAACAAATTGTCCAATTCTGTTATATGGCTATGTGCATTGACACTTGTGCTACAGTTCTGCAATCAATAGTCACACTTGTGACTTCTTTTGGTGACCACCAGCCTATAAATCATGACTGAATGTGCTTGGAAGACACACTGGAGAAGGGCCTTTTAGGGGATGGTAAACTCGCATATGTACCTCTTGCTACTACGACAGACTTCATCACTCCACTTCCCCTGAGCTGATTGGGAGAAGAGGACACAGTTTTCCTTCTTGCCACCACTGGGCTGTGCACGGTCCCAGTTGAGGAAGGAGATGGCCATTCCATTGACATCAAGAAACTTGCCTTCTGTGGCCATATCATTGATGCCCAGCCAAAAGTCATTGACACCTGGCAGGCTCTTCTTACCATAGTCTCGGAGGGCGTTGATTTCGTCAGAGTTCCTGGGGACAACCAGGATCCCTCCCTTGGAAATACAGTCTTCATTAGCTTCATGGAAATGCTTGATGTCTTCTGAAGCAAGGTAGCATTTCCTGTGAAATTTTGTGCCTCGGAGACAGACTGTAGAGACGCGAAATTTGATATATTAAGATGTTCTTTGAGTGTAATATGCCTAGTACTAGACCTAAACAATAGTGATGAATATTTGTGGAATGAATGATGTGTGATGATAATAATGAATTAATATTCATTAAATATTTGTATGTGCCAAACCCTGGGCTAAGCATTTTACATAAGTGAAGATATAATAATCACGATAATGTGGTGATGTGATTTTTTTCAACCCACCATTTATCAAGATATTGAGGCTTAGAGAAATTGTTACCATAACAACTTAGCGTGTCAAAACCGTAACCTACATAGCATGTAAAAATCACATTACACAGACTCGAGTCTGCCCCACCCTTGAAACATGCATGGTCTTAAGTCCCATGGGCTGCTTTGATATACACATGTACTCTAGCTTATATAGCTCTACAATCTGCTGAATTTCCTTACAAATTTTGGAATTGGATGGGATTTCATATTTATTTTAAAAAACAATGAGAAAGAAAAAATCTGAGTTTACATGTGGAAAAGCTATGGCTTTCTTAAGCGGATAGCTGAGACCTGGTAATAATGTTTACCGGAATAAAACAAACATAAAGACAGTTTTAGGGCAAAGTGCTGGAAAGTCAGGCTCCAGAGTAATCAGGCCTGGGTTTGGGTCTCCTCTTTGACATCTATTTGTTGTGCAAATCATATACATTCTATCTCATCTGTGAAATGAGGATCGTTATAATAGCATAAATTATTGGAGGAGTTAACATTAGTTGTTGGAGGATTAATGTTTATGAAGTATTTATAGTGTCAAAATGTGGATAAAAGTTAAAAAATTCATTCCCTTTTAGCATGAGCATTTGACCTTTCTTTAACTTTCTAGTTCTATACCCCTGGAAACCTGATAAAGAAAATGTGTCATTCATGTTACTAGGAGGCAATGCGTATGGTAAAGGTGACCCTGGGCTGGTAACATACATGAGTCCCAGGAGTTATAAATACCTAATGGAAAGCTGAAACTTCGCTCTTCCTTGAAGGTATTAACTTGTATTAGGGTGGCTGTCTTGTGGGGGACCCTTAGAAGTCTGCTGGGGTTGGCATGAGGGATATCGGTTCCTGGGGTTAGGAGGTAGGGCTGTTTGGGACTTTCCTGGTATACTCTCATTTCCTTACCCCTGGAGAATGCTTGTGGACAGCAGTATGCACAGCTACATGGGCAGGAGTGGTGGTGGTGGAGGTGTTCCCAGGTTAAGGAACAGTAGACACAGCCCTATTTGCTGGCAGTAGCTCTCACCAATGTCCTGTGTGCTTTGTGCTGATCAAGTGTGGCCTGGGAGAATCCTGTGACCCTGTCTCAGTTGAATCTCAGTAAATCTCCAAATGGCACTTAGCAATCCAATAATTATTCCAATACATCAAATTCCTTTCAGCCTTTAATGTATGTCCTTTACTCTGTTTCTCGATTAGGGAATAATTATCCACTGACTTTAAAAATGCATTCTTGAAGTGGCTCTTTTTATTTCTATACCACCCATCGATAGGAGAATGAGGTGGCAAGTCAAGCTGATTTCCCAACAAATTATAAGCTCCCAGCTTTGGGGTCCTTTCCCGTGGATACATCTCTGGTTTGTTAATATTTGTCTTTAAAAAGGAGCTACCCACAACTCAGTATGTGGATTAGATTCATTCAAACCATTGGCAGTGTCCAGTGTCTTTCCGCATCCTTCAGAAGGAGGCGTTGGTGGGGCAGTGGGGGTCTCACCTGTCTGCAGGGCTTGCATCTCCTTCAGCGCATTGACTTCTCTCCAGAGCTTTTCCACTTGAGACTTCAGGTCTCCATCTTTTTCTGGGAGGTATTTAAGGGTGGAGCAGGGTAGGTGGGATGGAAAGCAAATGATTAAAATAAAATAAAGTTAAAAATAAAGAGCTGGGTTGTAGCATTCAAGGCTAGAGTGATTTGGATGAAACCAAGCCAAGTGTACGTAAAAAATAATGCATGAAATAACTTAGGGAAGAAGATTCCTGAGGGCTTTGTGGGGATCTCAACACTGGAAGGTCCTTCTGTGAGGTAGAGCACCTGCCTCTCTCTCCAGTCCCATCATTCATGGGCTTTCAGAAAATGAGCAACCTTGGCCTAATCAAAATTCCAGAATGCACAGGAACTCTTGACAGATTGGCAGCTTATGAGTGCTTTGAAGGTGGGAATTAAATCATAATAAGTAGTAAAAGTAAAAAATATTAAAAGCCACCCTACACCTTCTGCCAGGAGGTTAATTCTTTCAGTGTTCCTATGAGATAGACACTACCCTTAGCTCCACTTTACAGAAGTAGAAACAGAGGCACCTGAAACTGAACTAGGCCACCCAGCTAGAAAGGTGCAGAGCCGGACAGGAATTTCCTGAACGAATGTTCTCTTCAGATCCCTCCTGTCTACTTCTGCACAGTGACTGTCTCTACTTCCTTGGTTCCAACACGTGGCCTAGATAGAGTAGCTAAAGCTTGATATGAACTGTCCCCAGCTGTCTCTTTGTGGTGATTCCATATAGAGAATCTGTTTTATCTCCAGGATTTTTCAAGAGTCTAAAATCTGAATGTGCTAATTCATTGTCCCAGTGGAATATATGCTTCTAAAATTAGGAGTTTTTATCTTGAAGTTAGGAAACTGCCTTCTGAGGTACACAGGGTGGGTCCGCCTCTGTTTCACTTAATGCTGTACATCATTTCTCTCTCTTTTTTTTTTTTTTTTGGTACCGGGGATCAAACTTGGGTCCTTGTGCTTGCACAGCAGGCAGTGAAACCACTGAGCTAAATCCCCGCCCCCTGTACATCATTTCTTAAAGCACCCAGTGATTCAGCTCAGAAATATAGCAACTCAAAGATTTTCTTGATAGGACCCTTTGAAAAGAAATAAATAAAAGGGTGCATTTAGAATGTACAACCATCAGGTGTTGGGGCCAGGCTTGCAATAGCTGCTCAAATTTGCTTCCCAGTCTTTAAGAACCAGTTGGACAAATATCATCCCCCATCCAGCTTGGCTTCTTGCTCCATTCTATTTAAGTAAGTGGCCTCTACTGGGAGACTGTAAACATCGGAATTAGCATGGAGACACATGAATTAATCTTAGTTTCCTGGGAGATCATTGTGGAAGTCATTATCCAGGTGGCTTGGCTTCCGGCTTCTATCTTTGGTTGTTAATGTGGATGAACAAAGGGAATACATTCAACAACTATTTCACTGCAAAGTTATACTTTATTCATTAATGCAATACATAATTTGTTGAGACCTATGACGCACCAGGGAGATTGTGTATGTGGAGCTAAATCACTCAATTGCTATTTTGAGTCTCTTAAAAAATTCCCTTCTACTTTATGATTGTTGTTATCCAGAATTAGACACCATATAGAAATGCAAATCAACTCTCTAGAAGAAATGACTGATAGAACCAGGATATGATGTTGGGTTGCCAGGCATGCAGGAATAGTCCCTCTTACACTACTGGATACGGGGCCTGGACTGCTGTTATCATTTGACAAATAATTGACGAGTCTGATTAACTCAAAATTTTACTTCTAAAAATGTGTCATAACATCCTAGCATGGGGATCAATATATGTGTACAAAGCAATTCCTTGGAGATATTGCAGCAGAAAGAGATGTATTAGAAAGCACACAAAAAATTCACCAAGCCAGGCATGGTGGTGCATGCCTACAATCCCAGCACTTAGCAGGCTGAGGCAGGAGGATTGCTGTGAGTTTGAGGCCAGCCTGAACTACATAGTGAGTTCAAGGCCACCCTGGACTACATAGCAAGACTGCCTCAAAACAAACAAACAAACAAAAAATCACCAACAGAGAACAGATTAAGTCACAACCTGCCCAAACAGTGGAATAGGATCCAGCTGTTAAGAGGAATGAAATATCTCTTATGTTGATAGCTGTCTAAGATTCAACAGATGAGATAAATTCATTTGCCTGCCAAACATTTTACATAGCTGATCTGGAACCCTTACTACTCAACAGTTAATAGTAGATAATACTGTGACAAGGACTGGGGCAGGAAAGGTGGTGTTCACTTTTGATTTTATACACTTTGGTATTATTTCAAGATACTTAACTATTATAAAAGTGTGTAAGTTGGAAAAAACTGTCTAGAACATGTAAGCATTGCTTCACCTCCTGTATAGTTTACTTTTTTGGATTTAATGGCAAAGATAGTTTTAGAGAGGTGATATTTAAGATGTATATCCAATGGATTTTTTAAAAACATGTGGGCTATAGCAGCAGGGGGTAATTGTGTGTGTGTGAGAGAGAGAGACAGAGAGAGAGAGACAGAGACAGAGGAGAAGAAGGAGGAGGAAGAGGAGGGGGAGGAGGAGGAGGAAAGGAGGGGCAGAGAGTAAATGCATTCCCATATTCCTGTCCCCTCTCCACCTCCCTACTGAGTGGTCACAAGTTTGCCACTTCTTCCTGGTAGTGAAAGGCTGGCCAGAACACTATGCCACATCACCCAGTATTTTCTCTCTTCCTTCTTCTTTTGTCTTCCTCTTCATCAATATACTTTATGTACTCATGAGACATATTTTAACTTTTCATTAAAAGAGGGAAGAGGGAAGTCAAATATTTTATGAAGAAAAGACTCCACTTAGGAAACCTTGTATCAGACCTCAGTTTTATAAATCAGTGCCCCTGCTAAAGGGCCCTTTAATCATCAGAACAAAACACAAGACGGGCTCGCCTGGAACCCTCCAGCTGTCTGTGACATGTCAAACCTTGGCTGTAACTTTGCTGGTAATCTTGGTGGGTTTTGTTTCTAGTGAAGTGAAATTGGTGAGGAAAGAGTTCTGTGATATTTACCTTGAAGCATTTTCAGAGGAAAAAGACTCAGAGGATGAAATAAAAGATCAGCCTGTGTCTGGTTGCTTTTTTCTTTTGCTTTGGCTTCGGCATATTGTAGACACATAACTCTCACTTCCATTCTTTGAAACTTTAAAAAAAGTCTTAGTCCAATTCAAACCACCCCAGATTTGTAAGTGCTTAGAGTCAATTTTGTGTCATAATGTCTGAATGATTACCTGGCCTTTCATATTTATATATTTTTAAGTTAAAGAGGTTTAATTCAATTCTCTATCACGTGAACAATTTAAATATGATAGACAGTCTCCTAAGACTGCCAGAAATATGAAAATATATCCAAATGATAACCAGTGAAACAAAAGAAGTCACAAGTACCAGTAGCTCTATCCTCGGCTACACATTTAATAAGAGTAAGTTATCTTACTCTGTGTTTGAGTGGAATCACTCAATGTCTATGAGTGAGTGTACTTCTCTTGTCAGTTTTTTCTCCTTGATCCATCATTCATAATACCTGATGTTCACACATCCAAATGAGGTTGTGGAGTGAGCTTCCATATATCTAAACCCAAACTGACCAAAGGTACAAAATACAGAAATTTTTTACAGTGCAAAAGTATTCTTTCCATTAAAAAAAAAAGTCCACCAAATCATTCCTTTAAATACCAGGCTGTCCCAGAGAGTCAAAAGGTCACTCCACCCCCAGAAAGCTACTTGCACATGATGGCCTGGTGCTGTCATTCAAGGGGACAGGCATTCCCCTTGCCCGTTGCCCGCCCACACCTAGGAAGCCTGAAGTTGTGCTGGGCTGAAAAGTCCCCTTACCTTTCACACGGCGTTTGCTGTGGTTCCTGGCTTTTAATTTGGATGGGTGGCCGGTGGTCTGGTCCAGGAGTAAGCAGATGACCAGGATGCAAATTACAAGTCCATTCTTTGCCATGGCTCTCGGGCAGGTGAGCCGGCAGGGCCACTTGGCCAGCTCCTCTGAAGCAGCCGTGGAACAAGCAGACTGCAGGGCTGCATGGTGCTCTGGGCTGCTCAGGGCCAGCTTTATAAAAGTGAGCTGGAAGGCTGGCTGAGATCCCACTGACGAAACACTGGAATGAGGTGGCTCCTTGTTCCTGTGCCTCTCCTTGGGCTTTTCCTGTATTTGTATTTCTCTTGCACTTAGTCCATTCACTGTTTTGGAATGTATCAGAGTTAACTACGAGTTTTGCCTGCTCTCTTTTAAGTCTGGGAAGCTCAGGATCTCTGTGAAGATCCAACACTTACATCTTTGATTTGGAGCTCTGAAGTTTATTAAATGGTCTGGAAAATGGATTCAAGTTCAGTTTTCCGAGCATGGCCTCCAAAACCCAAAGAACGCTAGGAAAGTTACTGAACACACAGACACACACAGACACACAGACACACAGACACACAGACACACACACAGACACACAGACACACAGACACACAAACAGCTGTGGCTGTGAGATGCCATTGCACCAAGCATTTAAACCAGGTGTCTATATTCTCTTGTATCTGCTCAGCTCAAGTGGAGCCTAGGAATGGCTTGCATGATGGGATTTATGGAGATAGCTGAAGGGGAATTTGATGATAAACTATAAGGTCCCCCTCTATTAGGGCTTTGTGAATGCATCAAGAATTGCATTCTTGGAAAATACCTTAGAGTAGAAAGAAAATTAAAAACATGAATTACTTCCACATAAATCAATGTAATATATCAACAATAGCCATTTTTCAAGTCCCCACCATCTGGAATTTTTGAAGCTACTCCAAACACATTAAATCACATTTCCAAGTGAATTATATAAATAATAGGAATATAATGAAAGCTTCCATGTAATTATTCTTAGCTTAATGAATAGCTTTACCAACAAGTGCTGGGACTGGGTGCTTTGCATCATAAACAATGCACTTGCCTACAGGTGTAACCAAGACAGAGTGAGTTAGACAGAGGTGAACACTTCCAGATATTCCACTTGGGGATCTGGATGGCCAGGTGCAGGTGGAAGGCAGTGGTTGTAGATTTGAAAAGTCTGAAAGCCTAAGCTCATTTTATCCTTTCCCTTTCCTTTTTCTTTTCCTTTTTCCTTTCCCTTTTCCTTTCCCTTTCCTCTCCTCTGCCTGCCTTCCTTTCCTTTTCCTTCCTTTCCTTCCTTCCTTCCTTCCTTCCTTCCTTCCTTCCTTCCTTCCTTCCTTTGTAAGAAAATCAACTAGGAAAGATCCATTTTGGCTCCTGGTTTCAGAGCCATGGTCAACTGGCTCCATTGCTTGGGCCCATGGCAAGGCAGCATCCATGGTGGAGCAAATCTGCTCATCTCATGGCCGGAAAGCAGAAAGGAACGAGCTGGGTTCCAATGTACCCTTCAAGGGCATGACCCCAGCAATGTACTTTGTCGAACTAGGTCCCATCTCCCGGAGCTTCCAGGACCTTCCAATGGCATCATTAGGTGGGGACCAGGCTTTCAATACATACACCTTAGGGTGATATTCCAGATCTGAATTATAACATGATTCGAGGACACTAGAGGGCATTGTGGAAGAGGCAGAGCTTCACATCCCAGTGCCACCAACCTTTTAGCTGTGTGATCTTGGGCAAGTCACCTCTGTGAGTCTTTTCTCATCTTAGCAACTAACAGGGCCAAGAGAGCTTACTTTGCAGGGCTGTGATAAGGATTACTCAGGACAAGAGCATAATGTCCAGTACATCATAAGACCCTCCCCATTCATCACAATGGTACAGTTTAGGGAATGCCAAGTCACTGTGGGCTTCACAGCAAGCCTAAGAGGGAAGACTTCCTCCCACTTTATGGACAATTGAAAGTGAGCCTGAAAAAGCTAAGTGGTTTTGTTCAGCATCACTAAGATCCCAAGGGCCTGAGTAGAGTTCCTGTCTAGTTTTGACTGACTCCAGAAAACCTGGGCTGTGAAAATGTGCTTTGATTTGAATACAGAAAAACATTGATCTCTAACGATTGATCAAAAATGCTTTTTGCCATGTTCCTAAATCCTTTACTGTAATTTAAAAAAATCACAAGTTATAAAATCATTGTCGAAAGCTAAGGATTTTTCTTTTTTTGTATTAAATTCTTTTATTGGTACATTGTAGATATACAACACAATTACATTTCTCATTGGGAATTGTACCTTTACATAATGCATCTTGGTTCTTATTTTTTCCCCATTCCTAGCCCTCCCTTCACTCCCTCCACCCTTCCCTATTTACAAAGACTTTATTTCCATTTTTTCCATTTCTCATCATTTTTGCTAAGGATTTTTCTTACATCTTTGATCTGTGCTGTGTTCAAATGAGGTTTATAAGGACAAGGTGATTTTTCTTTCTATTTTTGCCTATTTTTTCTATTTTCTTTCTATTTATTCAAAATAAATCTATATTGTTTTAAGGGTCCTTCTTCTTTCTGGTAAGACCTCTGACACCTTTTTGATTGGTTTTCTTTGTGCCCAATGCTAAAGCCCATGTTTTCTTCTTTTTAAAACAAATTAGTAGAGTTTATTTTTAGAGCAGTTTTAGATTTATGGACACATCGAGCAGGAAGTACAAGGGGTTCCCATATGTTCCAACATTTGCACCCCAGAATTCACTATACCATTAAAATCCTGGGTAATTGTGGCATATTTGTAACAACTGATGACCACTCATTTATATATAAGTATTAACCGAAGTCCATAATGAGCAGTGGGATTCACTAACGGTGTACCTTCAGTGAGCTTAGACAAGTGTATAATATCCTATTACAGCATCGCACAGTATGGACTCATGAAGCCCACGCTTTTTGCTTTTAATAAAACATGTGAGAAATGATCTTGTGTTCATCTCTTCTCAGGGATGGTTCTTAGGAGCCTCTGCTGCTGGCTTCAATCCCCTGCCCTCTCTCAATAGATATCTTATTCCTTCTTTTGCTCTAGCTGGAATACCTCCCAGTTGGATGTCCTCCCTTCACATCCACATTTCCAGTTCCCCCTTTCACTCTTCTAGGTGGACGTCTCACAGATATTTCAAACCCATGATAGTTAAGAATTAAAGTCTGGATTCCTTCCCCACTAATGTGCTATGAATTTTTAATAGTCTCATTTCCCCCCAAGTCTTTCCCATCACAGCTAATGTCTCCATCCTCCACTCAGCCGGCCAATTCAGAATCTTGGGGGTCATCTCTGAGTCCTTGTCCTTGTTGTTAAACACCCCTTCCACGACCTCGTCAGCTGCACATGTTGTGGTTTCTTCCCCCAGACACACATTGATTGGTGACTTTTGTTCTCGCCTGCCCTCTTTGCACCTGTCCAATCCGAATGAATGTTCATTGTTCATCATTGTTGTGATTGTCACTCTCCTATTTAAAAATCCCCTGAATCTTTCCATTGTACCTACAGTAAAACAGGACTTCTCATCATGGTTTAGGAGGCTCCCCTGCCTGGGGAGATCTTACCTGGTTCTTACTGGTGATATTCGCCAGCCACAGACACCTTGTGCCACTTTGGAGTCGTATCTTAGTCTGTTCCCTACCCCCACTTGTCCTTTCTGCAGGTTCTTTCTCTGTCCTGCTGCTCTGCTTATCCCCTAAACTTGAACTCTTGGTGTGTGTCAGTTGACTATAGCTGAACACTTCTTGTCCTTCAGGTCCGAACTCTGCACCACCTGCTCAAACATGCTTTCTCTAATCTGGGAAGGTCCTTCTCTGCCATTTACCATCCAACTACCCTGCTTCCTTAATAACTCCTATCACAATTTGGTGCCTTTAAAGATTAGCTTACTTACTGGGTCTTGGGCTGTATGCTCCTGGAGGGTGAGGGATGTGGGGGGTTAGCTCAACTGTGTCTGTACTGCAGTACTGGCCACGTGGTATTTCCTTAAGAAGTATGGGTGTGTGACAGGACAGCTTTGCTGTGTTTCCTGCCAATCTTCCCTTCTTTCAGAGGATCCAGCAATAATGCAATAGGCCACCGAGGCACAGGGCAACACAGCCCATGGAAGGACAATGAGACAAAGCCTCACTGTGTTCTGGGCCTTGGAGTCACGCTAAGAACTGCCCCCTCGGCTCTGGGGAAGCTCTCAGTGTCTTGCAGGTGCTTGGCTCTGAGGAAAGAGAGGGAAACTTTCCTTTAACTTTCTTTCCACCTGCAGGGATTCCAAATCCAGCCTACGTATGGCCCTTTGGAGAAAAAGCAGAGGAAACCAAGTAAACTAAGTAGCTGACAGGATTGGTCAAGAAAAGAGGAAGTAGGATGGGGGTTTGAATGAGGAGTTGGATCCAAGCACCTTCTCAGTTACGGATCTGTGTCTCTGTCACAAATGCTGAATGACATCAGATGTGGCTTGTCCCTTAAAGTGAGCTCCTCCTCCTAAAACTTCAACAAGAAAAGCTCGTATGATAGTAATGATCTGAAAAAAAAATTACATCAAGAGCTACACACACATCAAAGATAATGGGGCTGCTGGCCCTTTCCCCACCTTGTTTAGTGGCCTCCTTCTGCTTAGAGGCTGAACAGTTTCTTTTTTGTGGAGCGGGATGATGTCAGTAGCTTGTCTGCTGGACCTGGGCTGGACCTGAGCTTCTGAAAGGACTATTTAAGAAGAAGCATGCATTTATAGTCAGGGAATAGGAACTATAAAAATATTGCCTTTAGACAAAAAGTATTTTGATGGGGATTTTAAAACTGTCACCAAGGTTTTATTTTCTTAAATAAATGTCTGTTTGGAACACATTCCTCGGCCACGCTGTGTAATTAGTGTTTATTCCACTGGTTGCTATTTTAAAGTTGCTCTAATCTGTTTTCCAGAGTCTCGAATTCTAACCAACAAATCCATCCGGTCTCGTTGCTATTTGTCTATTAATACTCACAGCTGAACAGGTTCGAAAGCGGCGTTCAGAGGTTCAAGGGCAGTGTGTAGGGGAGGTCACAGGACTGAACTTGGATATGGTACAAGCAAGCTGACATGCATGGAGGAAAGATTTGTTATGGGACACATGCAAAGTTGCCTTATTTCAACTATGGCTATTATTCATGGCTGTGACTGCTGAAAATGTCACAGAATTTGAAGAGAGAGCTGGTGACAGGTTTTAGCAAAGAGGCTTAGTGGGGCAACATCGACTAGGACAAAGAGCAAGAACTCTGAAGATTTGAGATTAATATTTCAGATATCACTTGTTAGTTGTGTGCCAGTGGTCAGACTGTCATCTCTGAACCCTGGGGTCCTCACTTCTCTCACAGAGCGGTTGAGAAAACCAGATCATGTGTATTGCATTAGTCAGTGCTCACCAGAGAAACAGACTTAATACAAGATCTATAAATATACAAGGATTTACAAAGTAGGCTTATAGTGGCCGCCCACAGAGTCAAGTGTGGAAAAGTGCAAAAGAGCTGTCTGCATGCTAGAAACCCGAAGGATCCAGTCGAAGGTCGAAGGTCGAAGGTCAAAGGCCTGGAGCCCACTGTAGAGTCCCATGCAAGTTTGTATCAGGAGACTGAAGAGTCTTCACTGGAAGCCAGGAGTCGATGTCTAAGGTGAAGGTGAAGACTGGAGCTCCTCCGAAGATGTAGAAGCGAGTCTTCCTTCTTCATTTCCCTTTTATTCCTTTCAGGTGACAAGCCTACCCAGGGTGGGTCTTCTGTCTTCAGTAAATGCCTTCAGCCACACCCAGAATAATCTGATCCAATTTAGTTGGGCATTTCTTACCCAAGTTGAGTACTCACAATCAGTTAACTGTCACATGTATAAAATACTCAAGGCCACACATTGTTGTTGTAGGTGCCTGGGCTTCCCTTCACTGCTGTCCTACTGATACGTGACATTTTATACGTGTCCCCAACTTCACAGGCTCGGTTCTATTGTATCTACACTGAACATCTATCATAGAACTTTTAAAACATGCTGTGTTAGCCAGTTTTCTGTTGTTGTCACAAATTACCCAAGAGAAATAAACTTAGAGGAGAAAAAGTTTATTTTCATTCATGTTTTCAGAGGTTTCATTCTATAGTCAGCTGGCCTCATTGCTTTAGGTCTTGAATGGGGCAGAAGCATCTGAGCAGAAGGGCATGAAAGATGCTCACTTTATGGCAGAGAGGAAGCAGAGAGAGTGACAGATTCAGAGAGGAAGGGACCAGGGATAAGACATAGTCATGAAGCTTATGCTTCCATGGTCCATTCCCTTCAACTAGGCTCTATCTCTCAAGTTTCCATCATATCCTAATAATGTCATCAAGTTATGAATCTATCAATGAATGAATCTACTGATGAAGTTAGAGCCCTAATAATCCAACTACCTTCCATAAGCCTATCTTCTGGCAACCAAGCCCTAAGAGTATGGCCCTTGGGGAACATTTGAGATCCAAGTCATAAAATATACAATTATTTTATACCTATTCCCCACCCCTGCCCCATATTATGGACTTATCTTGTCCATGGATTTATCTTATTCGCTTGTGATTTTTTTAGACTAGAGCAGCCCAGTACAAATGTTCAATAGCCACATGTGACTAGTGGCTGCCATATTGGTTAGCATATTTCTGGTGACAAGCAAAATGGGTACTGCTTAATGGACCTTCATAAAGTTGTATTACATGAACTAGCTCAAACAAGATATTGGTGACTTAGATCCAATTACACTTAGACACAGTGCTAGAATTTTCTCTTATGTAAATCCAGTAAGGAAGTCATTATTATCCAGCTTTATGAAAAAGAAGTGAGTTTTCTTACATTTCTCAACTTGTAAATGTTGGTCAAACTTGGATCTTTCACATCAGAGCCCAGTTGAGTGTTGAGGTTCACCTGGTGCTGAGGGGCTATGGGGCACGGGAGGTCAGTGTGAGAGTTTCTGGTAAAGGCAGGGCAGTGGGATGAGACCAACAGAATCTCAGACTTAGGAGAAACAAGCAGTCATCAAGTTCAATCTGACACTGAGCTAGAATCCCTGCAATGCCTCTGCTCTGCCCAATCCCATGACAGAGGATCTGCTGCTCAGCAAGCCAGTCAGTTCTATTGCTAGAAAGTTCTCCTTACACAGAAGGCATTCTTCTTCCTCCTTTTCCTCTACCTCCTTTTCCAACTTATTACAACTGGTCCTCTGCATTGGCAACCTTTAAGGAAAGATTAAAGCCCCCAATTCAATTCACAGAGGTCGCAGTATTTTACAGAAGTTCTTGGTGTTCTCTACGATGAGTTACCCTTTTGTCTGCTTTAGGCTGGTGACCGTTGTTTTTCTGGTCTGGTTCCTAATATGTGATCTCATCTTGAACCAGCTCCCTCTCTTTAAGACTAAGTGTCCTTCTGGCTCCTTCCTTTCCTTCCTGCTTGGGGAACCTCTTGGACACAGTGCTGAGGCCTCCATATCCTTGGCTGCGGACAGTCAGACACCTCACTTATTTCCTACTCCCCACACCAACTAGCAGTAGTGGAAAGCATTCAAATTACATCACATAGACCTGGTGTTGAATCGGGTCTCATTTACCAGCTCTGTGATTTGGGCAAACTAAGTAACCTCTCTGGTCCTCACATTTCTACAGACTGGGGATCACAATGACCAGCAATATTGGGAAAGTGAAAAAGATGCTCTGAAAAAAATCACAACTGTGGCTGATACTCAGTAGAGATATTTAATATGTGGACTTACTATTAGTAATTCAATCATCATCATGCTTAAAATAACATTCAAGCTCTTCACAGCTTCACTCTGAAGTCTATCTCTTTCCCACAAACTAACCTGTCCCCAGCTGGTCACCCCCTCTGTCCATCCTCCAAATACTAGCTCTATTGAACATCCATTTTTTAGGGAAGGCAAGCATTTGGTTGATTTGTTTTTTCTAGGTGTACCAATGTTTCAAATTTATTGTGAGTTTTGCCTGGCCCTGCTGCCAAAATAGTCCAAGGCTACAAATAAGCCGGTATTCACCTCATTTCCATCAAGAACAAGAGCAGCTCACAGTGGAAAGACCTTCACAATTCTTCTCTGTGAGTCTCCCAAGGTTGGACTTGATGAAAACAGTTTACAATCTTCAGGTAATGGGAACAACAGGGCCCTTGTTTTTCCTTGGCATTCAGGAGCTTGCTGACTAAGCATGTGTTGGGAGCAAGAGGACCACAGGCTGTAGAATGAAACTTTGGACAGATTTGCCTTTCTGGGTATTAACTAATTTTCCAACCATTTTACGGGTGGAAATTTAGTGATGAAACTAGTCTTCTTGTGATCTCCATGAGCTGGTTCAGGAAATAGGAAGACTGTTTTGCTTTTTGTTTAAATGGCATATAAGTGGATTCATCTTTCCAGGTTATCCTCTTTAGCTGAAAACCTGAATAGGAAAGTGGAGGAAATTGTCCTTAAGGGTAAACCAAAGAAATGTGCCTATGATCTCTGTTTCTCATAAAGAACAGGAAATGGAACCCAAGAGTTAGAAGATGTATTCATACAAGGCATTCTGTATGCTTTCTTTGCATCGGAGGTGACACAGAAGATGAGGGGATGGAAGGATGAAGACAAGTTTGGGATTGGACAAGTTAATCTGAAGGTTTTCATGGGATGCTCAGCTGGTTTTGTTTAGCTGTTGATTAGAAATAAAGGTTGGGCACTGGAGTGAGGTAGGAAAAGGGAATTACATTACAGAATCAATCAAGTATTAATAGACAATCCATAATACATTACTAGTGAGAAACTGATAATGGGCATGAAGCCAGGACACATTTGTGGAGACAGGAGCCTCAGAGACAAATCTGGGGGACCTAGATATTTAAGGAGTGAGTTAAGGACAAAGAAAAGAGATTTTGTGGTCAGGAAAGCTAGAGAAAAGCTACTTTTTCTTTCATTGATTCAAGAAGCATTTTTGAAGCTAAAATGAATGTTTCAGGGAGGGGACAGAACTGGCAAATACGTCAAATAAGTAAAACAGAAAAGAGACTAAAATAAACCATGGTTTTGGGAGTTGGAAAATGATTCCAAGAATTTATAATGTATTAAATGTGGAAGCAAGGTTGCAGTGAGGAGAATAGTAAGTGGAAGTTAAAGATTTAATTTAAAAAGTTATAAAATTTTGTTATAGAAGAAAATCTACGTGACCTTGGAGTGGAGAAAGCTTTCTGAAATACATCATTAAAAGGAAAAATCATAAAGGGAAAATCGACAAATTTGACTATATCTAGATGAAAATGTTTACATTTTCATAAGCAAAGTTAATATAAGTTTTAAAAACTTGGAGAAAATATTGACAATATGAGTAATATAAAAAGGATTACCTCTCGGAATATATAAAGAACTATAAAGTTATCAGAACAAGATTTACAAAAAAGGAAAATGGACAAGAATAGGAGTAGGCAATGCACAGAAGGAAAACATGGGTTAAAAAGAACTATAGTAAGATCTTACTCATAAGTGGAGAATGTGTATTAAATGGCTGCATAATGTTTTTAGGAATCCATGGTGTAATGGTTGCAGTGAGTTTGATTACATGGAGTACTGAGGAAGATGTAGGAAAACAATTTTTTTCACTCTTCATTGGGGAGAACACAGATTGGTGCAGCTACTTTGAAGTCAAACAATAAACCTAAAAATGTTTTGTTTTTTTTTTTTAGTTCTTTTATTGGTACATTTTAGGTATACAATTCGTTTACATTTATCATTGGGTGCTTGTACCTGTACATGATGTATCTTGGTTTTTATTTTTTTCCCCATTACCTGTGCACCCTTCATCCCTCCACCCTTCCCTATTTACATAGATTTCATTTCCATTTTTTTTCCTTTTCTCGTATTTTTTCCTTTCCCTCTTTTCCTTTCCCCTTCCCTTCCCTTCACTCCTTCATCTTTGGACCTTTTTTCCTATTTCAAATTATCAATTGTTCATTTTAATCATTTTAACCCTTGTTTACACTATCAGTTTCTCACACTAGTGAAACTATTCGGTATTTACATGTGTGTCCTATTTATTTCACTTAAGAGTATGGCCTCAATATGCATCCATTTAGCTATAAATGTCTCTAGTTTGTCATTCTTTATGGCTTAGTAGTACTCCATTTTATAAAAAAAAAAAACACCCACATCTTCTTTATCCAGTTTCCAGTTGATGGGCACTTGGGCTGTTTCCAAGCTCTAGCTATTATAAACTGTGCTGCTATAAACATGAGTGCACATATGTCACTGGGTATGATTCTTTTAATTCTTTGGGGAAGACACCCAGCAGGGGAATACCTGGGTCAAATGGAACTTACAGTCCTAGTTCTTTGAGGTATCTCCATACTGATTTCCACAGTGGTTGCACCAGTGTGCACTCCCACCAACAATGGAGAAGGGTTCCTTTCTCCCCACAACCCCGCCAGCATTTATTATTGGTTGATTTCTTGATAGAAGCCATTCTTTCTGGGGTGAGGTGGAATCTCAGTGTTGTTTTCATCTGCATCTCTCGAATGACCAGTGATGTTGAACATTTTTTCATACATTTGTTTGCTGCTTTTACTTCCTTGTCTGAGAAATGTCTGTTCATTTCAGATGCCCAATTTTGAATTGGGTCTTTGAATTTGGGGGGGTCTGATTTTTTTCAGTTCTTTATATATTCTAGATAGTAGTCCTTTGTTTGAGGTACAGCTGCTAAACATTTCTTCCCACATTGTAGGTTGTCTCTTAGCTCTGTTGGTGGTTTCTCTTGCTGTGCAGAAGCTTTTTAATAAGATGAGATCCTAAAAATATTTATGCTTATCCTGTATTATTTCTACCTTGCTGTCTATGGTGGAAAAACTTTGGCTCTTGCCCATCTGCAGGAGGGCGTGAATAAAGATAGTTCTTGTAACATTGAAATATAAAAGATCTGGAAACAACTTCAGCATCCATCAATGGGGAATGGATCCATATACCTTGGTATATTCAGACTATAAAATCTCTGAACCCATCTCAAACATGTGAGGTGATTTAGATGTCCCAAGTTGGATGAAAGTTTAAGTCATACTATAGAATTAAAATAATATATTAAAGAGCAAAATAGTGCCTATCAGGTCATCTATGTAAAACACATACAAATACTATATTCTTTCTGTGGATGAAAGTGTGTTCGAGGGAGTCTGCTTGTATATTGGGAGTAGGGGGCTGAATAGTCCAGCCGCAGGCCTTGTAACTACCCCATTACCTATACAATCCCAGCTCTAGACTCAGAGTCTTGTGCATATGTCACCCTTAATGCTAGGAATGTGGCGGTCACAGGGCCACACACATCTATGCCCACAGGAAGGTAGGGAGAAGGTGGCTCCCACCACAGGCTCCATGTGGGGCGGTGGTTAAACTGCAAATATTGGAACCAGACTACTTCGGTTTGAATCCTGGATTTACCATACCTCCACTGTGTGCTACTGACTTTTCTTCTGTCCTCATAGGCAGAGAAGGTCATGACAGCAGCTACCTCCTAGAGATTAAGATAGTGAATACAAATCTGTACAAAAGTGTCTGTCCCATAGGAAGTGCTAACGATGTGAGTCTGTCCTAGGCCTACGTGACTTGCTAGATGAACCTTCAGCTGGCACGCAGAAACAGAGCTCCCTCTGCCAACGGTCACCACTGAGATCTTAATGGTCAGTGATATTGTGGCATCTTTGAAAGCAAGATAACACCGTAGCTGAGGACTTTATGATTCGTGTACAGCTATTCTCCCAGAACAAACGTTAGCTAAGAAAACAAGCAGGTTACTCATTAATTACGACCTGTCTTTCACAGGAATGCATCGTTCCCCACTTTTACAAGCCTGGTTCATGTTAGTGCCTTCATACCACTGTTCCCTGCATTTGCCTTTATGCCCCCTGCAATATTGTGTGATCAATAAATACTGGCAAGTCCAGAGCCTCATGGTCTTAGCCTTGGGAGAGCTATGATCTTCCTGGCCCCCCGTTTAAGAAATCTTTGTCTCTTGCATTATTCTTTATCCTCACCCTCTGTCAGGTGGCTGAGCAGCCCCCAATAACAAGTTTGCATTATGGGCCTGCTAACAACATTCAAGTTATTATACATCATTTTAGTGGATACATAATATTTCATCTGCCTTAATTTACTAAACCTCCAATTATTTAAACAATTTCCTTTTTACTTTATTATAATGAGGAGATTAACATCTTTGTGTGTCAAACACCTTTTCTCCTGTAATCTAGTTATATTCCCAGGAAACATGGTTCTGTATGTAGATTTACAGAAAGACAGAATGGACTAATGCTTGAGAACATGGACTGGGGTCTAGGTTGTTTGAGATCAAATCCAGTCTCTGCCATCAGGTGTTAGACCATGAACAGTTTTCTCAGCCTTCCACATCTTGGTTTCCTTGTCTATAAAACAGGTGATAATTGTAGTACCTGAAATATAGGAAGGATTATGGGCTACTTCAGGAAAATGATGCTTGTAAAGCACTTACTTAAAATGATGTCTAGCTGGTAGTAAGCCTAAATAAGTTATAATTAATATTATTGGGCCACAGGGAAGGAGGATATATAAGATTTTCATTGGATAATGCCAATTATATGCAATGGGACAGGGAGGAGAGGGTCTCAGCCCGTCTTATTCCCAAGAGGAGAGAAGATACAGTTTTGGCCAGAGAGAGCCAAAGAGCTTCTTCTTGGGAAGGGCTTACTGATTCTTTTCCCTTTTCATGTGAACATTCCTTCTTATCTCTCTATAATCTGTAATATGCAAATATGCATGGAAATTGCAAATATGCAATATGCAAGCATGGATGGACGGTGGTAAGTTCCTGAGACGTAAGTCTGACCCCAAACAATGCACTGGAGTTTAGGGCACAAGCTCTGTACTAGTAAAGTAGGTCCCTGCACCCTTTCACCATTGTCCCTTGGGCATGGAGCAGAAGGGTTGGTGGGCTGGGGCTGCACACCCTAACCATGATCCAGTCTCATAATGCCCCCAAAGCAATCAGCACATGGAACGGTATTTAAAAGTGTTGTACCAATTTTCCCACCAGGACAAAAAATATCAGAGGCAATTTTCAATTGTGTATCTTTTCTAAGAGGTATGGAAAGTCCTGCAGACTGGAGAGGAAGATTTGGGCTCAAAGAAGAGTTGTACCGGCATCTGGAAAACACTTTTTTCTTTTTTCTCAGAGACGAAAGCTTTTAGTGCTTTAGAATACAAATCAACTTTCCTTTCCTTTCTGGAAACCACCTAGCACATCCATTCCGAAAGTCTGGTAAACAGGGAAGCAGCCAGGGTTTTATGAGTGTCTAGTTTTCATCTCAGGAGTCTCTTTAAGTTCTGCTTTTTCCCAATCCTCAGAGGAGCCATGAAATTTGCATTGAGTGCTGCTTTTTGCTAAAAAAAAAAAAAAAAAAAAAAAAAATGGTTTTTTCAAGTGGAAACCAGACAGGAAATGCTTCCAAGCCCGGCTGTTCCCATGTGCAGACAGCAAGTCCAGGAGACAGGCTGAGTTCTCTGAAAGCCCCACATTCACTGGGCCTGCTTCTTCTTCTAATGTATTGCTGCCTGGGGAGATTAGGCCACCCTCCAAAATATATACTGGCTAGCTGAGACTGTTGTTCAGAAAACCAGTATTTGCCTTGAGTGTCCCTGATTGAAGTACAAAAGCAAACATAGCCTCTCGGATGAATCTATTGTTGATAGTTTAGGAGGAGACAGCACAAGAATTACTTCTAACAACTAAAAATTAAAAGGGAATTACCCAAAGGGGATTCATATATCAGACTTGCAGGCCATCATTAAGATTCTGCTATGAAAGAATATTGATTGACATGGAAAATCCCATAGTGTGTTGGCAAGACAGAAAATCATCTATAAAACAGAATGTAAGGGGTGAGGAGTAACAGGTACAAGGAGAGGTATGGACAAGTATTGGTATATTAGTAAGGGGTCAAAGTAACAGTAGATATTTTTGGATACTGAAATTATTTTTTCTCTTTGGTTTCTTAAATCTTCTGCATAAAAATGTGCCAATGTTTTAAAAGTAAATATTGAAATACAGCATATACACAGAACATGTCCCAATTCTGAAGTATCCCCCTTTCTAATTTTTCATAAAATAAACATGGCCATGGAAGTACCTAGATAAAACAAGCAGAGCATTCCCAGCACCCAGTCCCTCCTTGTGTTCTGTCCCAGCAGTGACCTCCCCCAGGGGAAACCACCGTGGCGGGTGGAAGGCCTCGACTCAGCAGGCTGGGGTGTTTTCCAGAAGCCAGTTCTGGGAGCACTTCCACTCATGGCGAGAGAGGCTGATGTGAGTTCCACAGCACACACATGCGTTCTCCTCTTCCTTCTCTGCCACGTCGCTTTTAGCTCCCTTCCTGTGCCTGGCCCTGTGGACCTTGAGCTCCAACAGCAGATGTGGAGTCAGCAGCCTAACAGACTCTTTAACCCATTCCCACAGTTGCATGAGGTCAGAGCCCCATCATAAACTCTTTGTCAGGTATGTGTACATGCACTTGCATATGCACATGTGTGCATCTCCTAATGACTTTGCTTGCCTGATCGAACCCTATCTGACATGGAGCTAGAGGGTGGTGATGGTGGGCAGGCTCAAAGCTGACTCCTGATAGTTGGACCTCATTCCCTCTGCCCCTCCCATCTCGCTCTGGTAGTACTAGGGATGAATCCAGGGCTTTCACACTGAGCTACATCCCAGCCTCTTTATTTTTTAATTTTTTTGTTTTATTTTGAAACAGAGTCTCACTGAATTTCTCAGTCTAGACTTTAAACTTGTGATCCTCCTTTCTCAGCTTCTCAGAGTGTTGGGGTGACATGTGTGCACAACCATGCCTGGCTGGACCACCTTTCTTGATATTCACATGCCTATTAGTCCCTCCTCTACTGAACAGGAATAGCCCCTGTAATTGATAGGATATGGTGGAAATACTAGTCTCTGAGTTCTAAGATTAGGTCAGGAAACACATTATGACTCCTACTCTTGTCCCTTGTGCTTCTGGCTCTAAGGGAAGGCAGCTGCCACGTCCTGAGGATCTTCAGCCAGCACTCTGAAGTCACCATGAGCCAGACCACACAGCTGAGCCACTCCCAAAGTCCTGACTCTCAGAAACTAAGTGAGCTAATAAACATCGATGGTTAAATTTTGGGATAATTTGCTATAGCATTAGACCCACCAAACTATAAGCAAATGAGATAGTTATACTTTAGGGCCTTAGGTATTAGGGTAGTTTTTTACCTAACCATAGCTATAAAAACTGTTTCTAGGGCCAGGGATTTAGCTCAGTGGTTCCAGTGCCTGCAGGGCAAGCGCAAGGTCCCAAGTTCAATCCCCAGTACCAAAAAAAAACACCCTTTCTAAAATCTTGACAGTCATGCTACAAATTTTTTTTTATTAGTTAGAAGTGTGTTCTGCTCTAAGTAGTAGAAAATCTAATAGCATGTTGAGCCAATTAGGGGAGGCTATCTTTTTCTTACATAATAAGAAATCCAGCAGGAACCAGTTTATTTTGGTGTGGGCTCCTTGGCTTAACATTTGCACACCGGGTCAATGTCTTTGCTAATCTTTGCTTCTCCCCCAGTTATGAGATAGCTGCAGCAGCTCCAAGCATCACATTTTTACAGCTACCAATTTGAAAGCAGGAAGGGGAATATTAGGGATAGAAAGATGGTCCTCCTGTGCTTCCCTTTTATCAGGGAGGGAAACATGCTCCAAGATGCACAGAGTCATGCTTGGACTGGGGACAAGCCCACTGTATTAGTCACCTTCCTGCTCCTATAACAAAATACTCAAGGCAAGTAACTCATAAATGGTTTACTTAACTTACAGCTTGGAAGTTTAAACTCCAAGCCACGGGGGGCAAGGATGGTTTAGGGGCATTGGTTTGGCCTCAGCCAAGGACGGCACATCATGGCAAGAGGGTACATTGGAGCGAGAGTGCCTATCTCAAGAAAGAAAGCAGAGAGAGAGAGGGTGAGACTGAGGTCCCACAATCCCCTTTAGGCATATAAGCCCAGTATATAACCTGCCACTAGGCCTATCCCTTGAAGGACCACAGCACCTCCCAATGATACCACCCAGGGGGCTGAGCCTTTGCATATCGAGCTTTGGGGGATGCCCATGCAAACCACAGCACCCACTTTCCCTGAGATCAAAGGCACATTACTAGATGCTGGAATAAAACAGGAATCTATGAACAAGCAAAAGGGCACGAGGTCAGCTCCTAACACATCCACTAGGGTCTGCTGCACTCTTCCTTTGACCAGACCTATTTCCACCTTGTCAGAAGGGACTCCATTGTGTCACACTCCGGGGTGCACAGTGCCGGGCAATTTCTCTTGAGAACACTGAGCATCCTCCGTGTGTACTTGGGTATTAAGCAAAGTCTGTGTCTCTTGCTCGACCACAAAGTGCATGACAGGCGAGGTCTCTGGTTCATGGTCGAGGAGGCAGGGTTTGACACCCACAATCCAAAAGTTCATTCTCTATCTCTTGTATTCTGTGTTGGGATTTCTAGTCAGTAGGAATCATGGTGCGGAAGTTGAATTTCCAATTTTTATTTGTTAATCTGTTATAGGGATGTTCAAATGGCTTGATGGGCATAAGTGTTTCATAAAGCAAGGTGTTGGCTATTCAGCAAATGAAATGCTCCGCTCTGAATGAGAAGTCCTATGACAGGGGGATCAGATTTCTCCTTTACTCCATGTAACTGACAAGGCTTGATTAAATATTAATTGCTGTCTCCTAGAGACGGAGCCTGAGTAGAGTGATATAATTGTGGCTCATATTCATAACTTAGGATTATGCTTCTTTTTGTTTGTCAAGGAATAATCGTGTTTTCCCTCTGAGGCTTGTCAAATGGAGGAGAGAGACAGATAGGAGTGAAAAGAACATGCTGGTGGTCCTGGTTTGTTGGGACACAATAGAATAGACTGATTCATTTTGGCTGGAATTTGGCCTCTGTCTGCACCCCCTTTCAGATTTGTCCCTCTGTTCAATATCATGTGGCCCCTCTATGTGCCAGGATATGTTGTGGGTATGGGATACAGTAGTGAGCTACACAGACAAAAATCCCTGCCCTCAAAGAGGTAAAAATCTAATGTCTCCTGGTTTCTACTATGTATTCCACGTATTCTCAGTGAATGCTCACAATGACCCATAATAATGACCCATAATAATTTATTTCCCACCTTGGTTTTCTCACAGCCTTTTCCTGCCTGTGATGTTTTTCTCCTGGTTCTAAAGACTCTCGTTGGGATTCACATCCAGATGGCCCCCGAGAGCTTTATGTGCTCATGAGCAGGGCTGCTGGAAGGTGGTTGGTTATGGGGTTTTCAGCTGACTTGCTGTTAGGAAGTGGAGTCTGGTCAGAAGGGGAAGGTCGTGGGGGGCGTGGCCTGGGAGGGTTTATCTCCCTTCCCACTTCCTCCCTTGACACTTTCAGCTTCCTGTCTGCCATGCTGTGAGCAGCTTCTACCCTGCCAGGCCCCTCTGCCATGCCTCCTTGCCTCGGAGCCAACTAACTATGGGGTGAAACCTCTACAAACTGCGAGCCAAAATGAACCTTTCATCCTTTAAGTTGTGGATGTTGGGTACTGTGTCTCAGCAATGAGAAAGTGACTAGGACAAGCCTGCCTTGGGAAATGAGTTCTTTATGTTTGAGGCTTGATGAACAGCTCTGGTTCTAATGTCCGAGGTGGACAAGCGAACCAGATGTGGGCACCTGTAAAAATCTCATCTCTAAGCCAGGCAGAGTCCTCTGTGAGGCATAACAGCCACAACTATCAGCAAGGCTTTCCCTGCTGAGACAGCTGAAGAGGTCGTTGCCGGCAGTGGAAAGTTCAGGCGCTGTCTTACCCCACACCCCACGGAGAGAGCACAGCTGTGTTACTGACATCTTTGCAGGTCCCACATTTGTTTGTGCTGAAGTCAAATATCTTACAAAACTGACCCACCTCCTGATGTTTATTTCTCCCTTTCCCTCTTCCTTTCTACTTCCCGCTCATCTCTCTGGCTTTTAGTTAAGGATTTATTGAATATTTAGTAAGTATTTAGTTTCCCACTGCTGAATTCTGAGTTACCATCTACTCAGGAGGTGGGTTTATTTTATTAGAAAAGTGTATGTTTAGTATCTCAGTTTCCCCAGCTCAGGGGTCTGGGCTTAGGTGGTTCTCTGCTCACATGGATGTGTCAAGCTATCAGCTGGGATGTGTGTTCATCTGGAGCCTAGAATGGGGACAGATCTTCCAATGTCAAAGTACTTTTGGCAGAATTCCTTTCCTTGTAGTTCCAGGACTGAGAACCCCCTTTTAGTGCTGAGTGTTGGCAAGGGGTCCCTCTCCTGACCTGGAGGGTGCCCATGGTCCCTAGCTGGGCAGCTTACTCCCAACTCACTCACGACACCATCACATCTTTAAAGCTGGCAGGGGAGAAGGACCCTTTGCTCCAGTTTGCTAAGATGGAGTCTAACACATTGTAACCTAATCTGGGGAATGACATATTTGCCATGTTCTATTAGTTAGAAGCAAATTCCAAATTCTGCTCAAGGGGAAGCCATTGTACAAGGATGTAACTTGCTGGGGCTACCTTAGGGTGTGTCTACCACAAGGACCCACTTTATGGACCTGGCACTGTGCCCACAGTGGGTAATGCCACAGAGAAGAAGCGCAGCTCCTGCTTTCTTACAGATGCATTCACACAAGTGTGGAGCCAACGAAATGTGCCCCCTCCATTGTAACTGGTTAGTTTGTTTTTATTTACATTAGAGTTCTCGGCAACAGAAAGAATCCTTCCTGATACAGTCCTATTTTGCAGAAGTTCAGGATCCTATCATAGGGCTCTTTCTTGGACCCCCCCTAACTCTGGAACAGAATAAGAATTTGAGGTGAGATTTTTTGGGGGATGACTTATCTCCTATTTTGTCTGTATCATTTACAGACTCTCTGACCTTAGGTAGACGTTGTACCTTTTTAAGCCTCAGTTTTCTCACCTTTGAAACAAAAATAGGCTCTTTAGAGATTTATTTTTTGTGGTTCAAATATGTTTATGTTTACAAGAATACTTGCTGATGGTGCCTCAAGACCAATATCACAACTCTTTGAGGTGCTTCTGTGCCAGCTGGTGATTTACCTGGGTCTTCCTGAGGTTAATGCCAAGCAGGAGGACTCTGTCCTTTCTTTACATCTTGGCTTCTCCAGTGTTTGACCCACAGAATGTGTTCCATGAATGGTGGTCCTTTCAGAATCTTCCACGTGCTTTCACCCACGTGTCTGTGGAAGGCAGAGTATGGACCCTAAGGATGATCACATCCTAATTTCTGGGACCTGTGGATATGCGCAGTTACATAGCAAATGGGTCTTTGCAGGTAGATTGAGATCTGGAGATGGAGAGCTTACCTTGGCGTACCCAGGTAGGCCCAAGAGAATCAAAGCATCCTTATCAAGATGGGGACAGAAGGGTGGGAGTTAGAGGAAAAGGGATGTGAGGGTGGAAGCAGAGGTGGGAGGGGCACGGCTAAGAACCACGGTGGCTCCAGGAAGCTGGGAAGAGGAGGAAAATGTTTTCCCCTGGGGCCTCTGGCAGTGGCAGTCATGTTACTCTCCTGACACCTTCATATTACCATGTAAGAACTATTTTCACATTTCTGACCCCTGGAACAATAAGAATAGCTTGTGTTATTTTACACCACTGAATTCGTGATAATGTATTACAGAAGTAATTGGGAAGCAACCAGGGCTGGCCTGATGCTCAGCAGCACTGTGTATCTGTATGGTGAGAGAGTCTGCAGGAAGCAGCTCCCACCAGCACACAAAAACAAATTCTTCAGTGTTTGGGAATTTTGCAAGCTTGTAGTTCAACTTTTGCCAGCATGAAATTGACCATGGTGGGAGTGTTTATGCCACAGAAATCAGCAGTTGCGCATCTGAACTTTGTTTTGGTTTGTTTTTAACTCTAGAGAGCGGGATTTCCAGCGTACTTCTGTGGGTGGGTTTTGTGGACGTATGGGGAATGTGGGGGAACCTGTGCCTAAGTGGAGATGTGTGATGGATGATTGCAGAGGACACTACTGACCTTGAAGGCAGGGATTGGGTCTTGTTCAGCTCAAACACTGTTCTTCCACTATTCTCTGTACAGGGTGGGTTCTTAAATATTTATTATATAAAAATTTAAAGCATGTGACCCTTTAACAATAGGTCCAGTGGGGCTCAGTCCTTTGACCTTGGCCTCATGCATTGTATCATCTAACCGACTGCCTAAAGCAGACTGATATAGCACAGCAAACAAAGGGATTTAGAGTTCAGCCAGAACCTCGACTTGAGGCCCTAGTTCATCGCTCAATTAGTTACGAGGCCTGAAGAATGAATGTGACTCTTGCAGAGTCCCCTTTCCTCATCTGCAGGTGGCAGTTATGCTTGCACTTGGTTTCGTGAGAGTCAAAGGCAGTAATGGATGTGAAGGCAATTTGTAAACTGTAAAATAATGTGAAGGGATGCTCTCAACACACAGAAAACTTGGCAAGAGCCTCATGATGGAAAACCATGGTTTTCAACTTTGTGTCAGGTCATGTGTTTCAGGGAACACATGGGAAACATCTGTGGCCTTAAAATATAAAATTTACCATGTAGCGGCCCATTCAACACCTTCTGAATGTGAGTCTTCAGGATTGAGCCTCTTGGTAGGCATATTTTTAAAAAGCTCCCCCTCCCGCTGTGATTCTGATTGACACCACTGATGGGTGGAGGAAAGGAGATTTGAAGAGAGAGGTCAGAACTGATGTGGGGCCATGTGGTCCTCCGTTTCACCATTGAGAATGATTTTACCAGTGACTGGCAGGCTTCCTTCCAGCTCTGTAAGAGGAGTCCTGGCAACACTACATATACATGTTGGACAAACATTTGCTGGGTTAACTAAATGGAGGTTGGAGCAGATAAACTACAGCATTCTCTGGGCTGACCACTAGGTGGCAGGAGGGTTAACCAAGTCCATGCTCTGTTCCTGGCTCCCAGGGCCACGGGGTGGCCATGGACCCTTCATTTAGAGCCTGGAATGCCCTTCTAGTCTGGGGCTTGTTGTGGAGGTCAGGAAAGGCCCCACACTAAGACTTTCATCTTGTCTTCAAATGAACTTGTTTCCATTGTCATAGAAATGAATAGGATTAAAAAACCTTTTCATGCAATTGTAGCCCTGGATATTTTTGTAAGCATAACAGTTCTTTAGTTTCTATAATTCATGAACATCCTCAAAGCAGAAGTAGCAAGCTCTCTTCCTTCCTATCCCACACCCCCACAGTGGTCCTGCATCCCTGACCCACAGAGCAGGAGCGGCACTGGGATCTCCTCACTGTGAGGTGGCACAGGGCTGCTGTGCCTTAGAGTTCATCTCCATTGCAGGAGGAGGCTGACTCCTTACAAACCTTCTTCAGGATGCAGCAGAGTCAGCCGGGGCTGGTGTGTATGAAAGTGCAGATTCTTAGGTCCCCTGACTTCCTAAATTGGAAGCCCTGGCAATGCGTTAGTCTGCAGCTGTGTTGATGTTTCACAAGCTTCAAAGGATTCTCCCTTACAATGGAAGGTTGAAGACCACTCCCTGGGATTTCCCAGGAGCCTTTCCAGATTCTCATGAGCCCTCTGGGAGGCCTGGAGTGCTCGGGCCACTTCCAGCTTCATGCACATGCACACATATGTGCATGCACATGTACACACAGAGGTTGCTTTTTGTTTGCTTTCTGGATCACAGCCATGAAGATGTGTGCTCATTATACAAACCCATAACTTACAGAAATAAATGACAGGAAATAGAAATCTTCTGTACTGTCATAGATCAGAGAGAGCTGCTGTTAGTAATTGGTATTTTATGGCATCTAATCTTGATCCCTTCCTTGCCTTTAGATACCAAAATACAGCAACATTTTTTTCCCCAGCAGACGTTGTCTTAGTCACTTTCTTGACACTGGGACAAAATACCCAACACCTAAAACTTAAAAGAGGAGAGGTAATTTCAGCTTCCATTTTCAATCCATAGTCTGCTGGGTCCAAGGCAGGATGGCATGGTGGAAGGACCCGGGTGGAAGAGAGCTGCCCCCATCTTGGCAGCTAAAAAACAGAGAGTGAACTGAGGCAGCAGGAAGGGAGAGAAACCCTTCCAGGTCACTCTGTCAGTGACCCACCTCTTCCACCCAGGGTCCCCCTCCTAATAGCAAGCCAGCTATATTGCCCCCATGAGTCAATCACCTTCCAAAACTCCTCCTATGAGTGCACGATGCCTTGAGGGGACATTCTTGACCTAAACCAGTTTCATAAAACAGAGTAGTGTTGAGCCCATGTAGCAAATATCTCCTGGCTTCTCAGTGATCAAATGTATCCTCCTTCTCCCACACCCAGAGAAGTGAAGTTCAAGTCCTGACGTGCAGCATCATAAGGTCAAGTTCTCCCCTCCTGCAGCTGAAAGCAGGGCTACTGTACTTGATTCAGGACTTGCAAAGAGATGTGACAAATCTACAGAGCAAGCTCAGTGACTTAATTGTCACATTAGCATATGTTATTGGAAAACACTCCAGAGTTGAAGTTCTAGGACTTCTTGGAAGAAATTTTTTGCCTTATAGTAATGTTTAAAGTTTGTGAAATATAGACTCATCATTGTGGTCTTTTGAGATTTTCTCCCCTTATGGAGGCAGAGATTTCCCAGCTATGCTACTGAGTTGAGCTCTTTCAATGAGCCAAACATTAAGCTGAGTGCTTTATGTACATAATCTTGACTAATTCTGTGACCATTCAGCTGGCTGGACTCTACTATTATCCTTATTGTATGTATCAGGAAAGTGGTGTGGTTTTGTGAGGTTATGACAGGTCTGTCCAGGGACCCACAGGTGGGGCTGGGGTGTACAAAGTCCATGCTGTTTGAAGGACATGCCCTCAATCAGTACAATATACTCACCATTCAGTTATTTCCTTGCCTGCTCATGGGGAGTTGTGGTAAATATTTGCTATCTTTCTTAAGGGAGAATTGAAGTCCTTTGCTTATTATGTAATGTTTCTCATTTAATTCTCTCGATAGATTCTCTCAATGGTATTGCAAAGTGGGTGATAGTCTTCCCATTTTTCACACACAGGCAACTGTCCTTAGACAGTATGATGGGCAGAATTCTAAACACACTCCCCCAGCCCTTATTTCTTTTTCTGGTATCTGTACTCTTGGATAAACTCCTCCCTTCGCATTTGAGTGGGTCCTATGACTTGCTTCAAAAGAAATGACAAAAGTGAAGGGAACTTGCAAATGTAATTAAGGCCCCTAATCTGTTGACTTTAACTGGGAGATCATCCGTGTGGTCCTGGCCTAATATGTGAACCCTTTAAAAGAGAGTCCGGGTTTTCCATGAAGGAAGGAACACAGAGCTATGTCATGAGATGGGCTATATGTTTGTGAGTGTGGACAGGGACTTGGCTTTAGCAGGGGACACAGCTGTAGATATCTTGATCATAGCATTGACATCCTGTAGGGGAATCAGCTAAGCCATGTTCAGATTTCTGATCTTGGAAGCTAGGAGATAGTAAAATGTGTTGTCTGAGCTCCTTAGTTCATGGCAATTTGTTCCACAGCAATAGAAAACTAGTATAGAGATGTTCTGCAGGTTATCCAAGGTCACGTCACACAGCTAAGCAGTAGAAACTCCAGACTGAATGCTCATAGCACCAGAGGATCTGAGGCTTATACCCACCATGTCCTATAGTTAGTTACTCTAGAACTTTGCAGTTGCATATGGTTAGAACTCAGTCAAAATGGGCTGAACAAAGGAATCCAGGGTTTGAACCCTGGTCTGTGTGTCTCTACAGATATGTCCGCTCCCATGATGTCTTCGTCTCTTATGACACTGACATTGCATACAGGTCATATTCTACACTAGAGCTGTGTCTGTCCAGCAAGCACAGCGTACCTTTGAGCTTATTCTTTCATTAGTCAGTACATCTGCAAATATTTACTGAGAATGGCTAAATTCTCTGCCTGACTTGAAGAAACAGGAAAAATATGTAGCTCTTGTCATGAAATAGATGTTTGAAGAAGATTATGGTTATGAAGCAGCATGATTACAAGATGGGGTCCATGTAGTGACGCACTGTGAATGATGACCACTTGTCAAGTTGGGGTCTGAGTACAAACACAAGTGGTTTCTAATCCACACACCAGTTGTGTGGACTGACTGTGGGCTGAGGACATGAAGCCCCTCATGCAAGTCCAACACTCATGGCTATTTAATGAGTATTTGTTCACATGGCTGGGCTCAAGATTTTCTTTCTCTAACAAAAGACCTTCTCAGAGCCTTTCTTCCATAGTATCTGGCCTGAGACCTTCTGGAAGGAATTCTAGTACTCAGTTCCCATGGAAGCTTTTATCGCAGAATTTTGAGGGACGCACTATGGGGAACTCTAAAATCATCTAGACCAGCTATGTTTTTCCCATTATTATTTTAAACTTTTCAAATTGGGATATACTTCACATATCATAAAATACGCCATTTCAAAGTCTACCATTCAATGATTTTTTTTGAATATTCACAAGGTTATGACCCATTACCAGGCTCAAATTCCTGAACATTTGCACCATCCCGACGGGAAACGCATCCCTGTCCATCAGTCACTCCTGGTTCCTTCTTCCCATATTCCTGGATCTGCTGGTTATTTCTATACATCTGTCTGTTTTGGACATTGCTTATGAGGGATTGTGCAATGTGTTGCCTTTTGTATTTGGCTTCTTTCAGTGAAGCTCAAGTTTCCAAGTTTCATTAGTCCACTTGGTTTTAACATTTAGGGTACATTAGAATTTCTTGGGAATCTTATTAAAATATAGTTTTCCTGGCTCCTCCCCTAAAACTTCTGGTGTGATTGGTTTAGGGTGGTAACCAAGAATCTACCTGTTTTCACATTCTCCAGGAGATTCTGTTATAGGCAGCTGAGGGACCAGATGTAAAGAACTTTCTGGCCTTGTCCAGTGCATTCCTTTCCTATAGGAGGAGTAGAGACTCAGAAAGAGAAAGTGATAGTATAGAGGTCAGAAAAGCTCAGTCATTCATTAGGCCCAGTCTAAGCCCACAGTGCCTCTGTTAATTCTTTATAATTAGGACTCTCCAACTTCTTCCTAGAACTTACCCAACAGCCACTCAAAATTCTGAAACAATCTGAAGGATATTAGATGCATACTCTTTTGTGGAAAGTTCTAAAACATCCAGACCCCACTGGTCTAGTTAATCTCTGCGACATAACTACGCTACTGATCTTCTGAGCCAGGGGTGTTGAGTTTGGGTCCTACCAGGAGTAGCACTGCCAAATTTAGTCAATAAAAATACAGATGCATCCCCAAGTATGTGGGAATTTTGAATAAACCATGAATAAAATTTTAATATGTCTCATGCAATATTTGAGACATGCTAGTTTTTAGTAAAAGAAGTAAAAAAGAAAAAGATTTTCAGGAGGTCTGATGTAACTGAAACTCTTATAAGGTGCCTCTGTTATTTTCTGAGGTTTCTGGGTTGCTTACATGGAATGAGGCCAAGACATTTAAGCTCTGGCCTCACTTTCTTCCTTTGTAGTCTGATGGCACAGTCTCAGGTGGTAAGAGAATTAAATGAAATAATGCACGCAAATGCTTAGCAGGAGTTCTCCTTGTACTAACTGATACATAAACATGATTGGGGATCCCAAAGACTCTTCCAGCCCTCCAGTAAAAAAATCCACTGGGTGTGGCTATAGGAACTGATGTCACTAAAGTTTAGCCTTTTCAGAGTACTGGGACCATTTTGGGGAATCATTTGGGAAGCTTCTATCTCAGTTTTGGGATTGTAGGTGCTTAGCAGCTGGAAATGGATGGTAGAAGTGGTGGACAGATGGTTTTTCTTTCTATCCAAGTCTCCTGGTGGGGAGGAAACAAAACTTCTGTGCTGATGATTCACGGTGGAAGCTGGGTCTAGACAGTACTCAAACAGACATGCTGGGCCATACAGAATGTTATTACCACCAGAAGCGAGATCTGCTTCAAACTTCTTGTGAGCAAAGTGGATTTCTTACAGATGAAACCAAAGGATTAAATTATATGCACAGCTTTTCAGCCATGAGCTGCACAAGAAAGTCAGAATGCCCTGACTCCAGCCTTCCTGGCTTCCAGCTGCCCAATGATCAAAGCTTCTGCAGCCCTTGTTTGCTGGAGAGAAGCTTTCTCTGAAGTTTAGTCCTCTTACTGCTAGGCACATATATTTGAGAACACTGACATTGAGAATGTTGTTCCCTTTCTAATGTGCTTTAAATCTGGATCTTGGGGCTGAGGGACCAGTCTCCATGAATGTTGGTATGTCCAGAAGTTTTTAGCTAGGCCCTAGTAACATGTATCGTTCTACTACTTTTGTTAGTGTTCTTTTGATAACTGTTTATTGTGCTATAATTTCCAACTTAAAGAAAAAATTGCAAAAATAGCATAAGGAACTCCTTTATACCTTATATCCAGAATTACCTACTGATTATACTTTGCCCTTTTTGCTTTATTTTCATTCATTCATTTCCTTTCCTCTCTCTCTCTTTTCCTCTCACTGCTTTTTGAACCTAGAGAGGGAGAGAACTCATTCTCCAGGACACATAAGTATTTAAGCATGCATTTCCTAAGAAATTCTCTGCAATGGGATATAACTATCAGGCAAAATAATATTTATACAATGCTAGTATATAATCTGTAGTTCCTATTTAAATTTCTTCAACTGTGTTTGTATTTTATGCATATAAAATTATTTAAAATTTTAAATTGTGTATGTTTGTGAAGTATACTATGATAATTCAGTGCATGTATACAACGTATAATGATCAAATCAGGGTAAGTATCATTGTCATCTTCTTAAACATTTATCATTTCTTTGTGTTGGGGACCTTTGAACTCCTCTCTTCTAGTTCTTTATAAAATGTACAACAAATGTATTTATATTGTACATTATATGTACGGTTACTACAAATTATACTGTTTATAACCCATTGTTGCCCTGCTCCACTGCTGAATACCAGATCCTCCACTGCTGACTCTGTCTGGGATCCAATCAGGGTCACACATTGTCCTTAGTGATCAAGTCTCCTAGCTCCTTAGTCTCCTTTAATTTGTGACAGTTCTCTGTTTGGCTGTCTTGATCTTGCCATTTTTGAAAAGTATGGGCTGGGCTGTTCCTTTTTTGCTTTGTTTTTGAGGGAAGTTCCTCAGTGTGGGTTTGGCCGGCATATCCTCTGGAATAAACCCGGCTGTGGCCATGTTGGCAGGATGATTGCGGGCCAGGTGTCCCCTGTGCCACCTCTAGGAGCATGTGGTGGGGCTGTCCAGACGGGTGAAGTCACCTGTGCCCACTTGATAAAGGCATCACCTGCCTTAGCTGTAAAGCTCCTCAGCCACCAGGTTGCCAGTCTTCCTTTTGCACTTAAAAAGTAACTTGAGGGGAAATATTTTGAGACTAGGTCAATCACTTGTGTCATAGCAAACTTTTATCATCAAGTTGATTTTCTAGTACTATCATTTCTATTTGCATTCATATCTTCCCATGTAATTATTCATTAATTATTGGTGGACTCATGGATTTCTATTTATTCATTGGTTACAACCCATGGAATGTATTTTGGATCTCACATTGTACCAGATTTTACCCCTGGGCATCCCTAACTTACTCCACTGTATTCATGTGTATGACTGCTTTCTACTCAGAGCAAATGGCCTTAATTTTCCATTTATGGTAGTAGTAGAATTAAAAATTAGTTATACCTTAAAAAGTGAGTTGATTTTAAAGGAATTTCTTTTCCTTTGGTAATGGGGATTAAATCTAGGCCTTTCACAATGAGCTACATCCCTACTATTTTTTTGATATTTTACCTAGATATGGGGTCTGGTTAAGTTGCTAAATTCCCCCAGAGTAGGCTGGAACTTGAAATCCTATTACCTCAGCCTGGAGGAGTGCTTTGATTACCACCAAGCACCACTGCAGTTGGCTTAAAGGAAATGTTAATGATACAATGAGTGTGTTACATAATTATATATCTATAGTATTAAGATATATATCAGTGCTCCCTGGGGCCAGGTATGAAAACAGTAACAAATAGGTCAACACACAAATAACTGAGGTTTGGCAAATATCTTCTTGTATTTTGGTTGTGTTGGCTCTTTTGTGTTTGTGTAGTACTGGGGATTGAACCCAGGGCTTTCACCCTGAGCTACATCCCCAATCCTTTCTTTGCTTTACATTTTGAGTCTGGGTCTTGTCAAGTCCCTAAGCTGCAGAGTCTAGGCTTGGAGATGCGATCCTCCTGCCTTAGCTTCTTAGAGTGACGAGATTACAGGTGTGTGCCACTGTGGCTGACTTTTATTTTTTATTTTAGTTTTGTACTTCAAATATTTGACCACTTTGTCCTAACTAAAAACTTGAAGAAGAAGGGGCTATAAAAAGAATTTTTTAAAAAGCTGTATACACGTACCAACTCTCCACATTGAATGCAATCAATATGTACTAATAAAAAAGGAAAAAATATTTCAGAATACCTATATTTTGGACACTGTCTCTACCACTGGTTCTTATCTGTGATGTGCAATGAGAATCCTTTGCCAGGCTACATATCCTGATCTTTCCTCAGGAAACACAGATGCCATATATATGGATAAAACCAGGAATCTGAAGCATCCCAGTTATAACCCAGGTCCAGTCTGGAAACGCCATTTTATTCAGTTAGGAATCTTTGGTTGTATGCATTGGAAGCGAGATGTGGCTAATTTGAACTCGTAGAATCCAATTCTAAAGCACTAAGCTTGAGGGAAAAAAAATAGAACCATGAGCAGCTTTGGGGGTCTGGGTATCAGGGACTCATAGAGAGTTTATTTAGGGAACCATCTTCAGACTGAATGGGTTCCATTCTCTTTTCTCTACTTGCACCTCTCTTGGTAAGCTTCACATTACTAGAACATCCATTTGGCCTTCCCTGGGTCACAAGCCCATTAGGTTAGAGACAGGCAGGGACCTCTATTCATAGAATCCCCAGCACAGTATCCAAGGAGCAAGGCCATGTTCCAAAGGCAAATCAGTTGCAGTGGATAAACCACCGCCCAATTGCAAGTGCTTATTATGTGCCAGGTTCACCACAACTTGGGAGCATGTTAGGGAGAAGGCAGCAAAGCCTTGTTCAAGGTTGTACGGCTGGTAACTATGAATCAGGACTCAAACTCAGGCAATCTGTCTTCAGAGTTTCCACTTTTGATCACAAAGCTGAAAAAAAGGGTACAGTCAATTCATGGCACAAAAACTGAATGCATTCCACCCTCATACGAGATTTCCTATCCTCTGCCCCAATATTGCCTTTCCCAGTTTTGCACTCTGGAAGCCCATGCAGCTTTCCCTGCTAGCTCTCTCTCATTGGTTGGTGCCTCTGTCTCACTCCATCTTCTAGACAATGGGCTCTGTCCCAGCAATGGCCAGACTGAGAGTCCTTCACAACATGTAAAACAGGGCCAAGTACATAGCCCGAGATTAGTAAATATTTGCAGAATTGAATCAAATCTCCCTACTAATATTTACCTTCACAGAGAGGAATGGGGTGACAGATCCTGGGTGAGAATGAGGGCTTTGATACGATCTTAATTCATGTAGTTAATAATTACGTGCTCTAAGGGTCAATTTGGTGATGTCCTGACTTCCTGTCTTGCTAGATGGTTCAGCTTAAATGATGATTAGGATACCCAGACTTCTGCCTCTAACCAAAGGCAGCTGTCAGAGCAGCTCTTAGTATCTGCAGTCCACTTGAGCCTTTGCCTGGGCTCAGTACATAGCTGCTTATGCTTGTTTTGCAAATGGTGAAGAGCCTACATGTATGGTGGTGCTGAGTGTTAGTCTGCTTCCGTTTCCCCAGCACAGCCCTTTAACTCATCGGGGCTGCTGGGGCCCCTGCCTGGCCTTGGATAAGGGTTTTTAGAGTTGGCAAAACAGCTCTAATCCCTTCTCACTCCATGGGAAGGGTTTTGAAAAACCAAGACAGGGTGGGCCCCAGAAATCACTTTAGTTATGACCCTGAGCTTAGCTTTTAGGTAATTTTTTCCCAATTTGTTAAGTGATAATGCATGTTTTTAGTGTCTTGGGTGTTAGAGAAAACTTGGCTTGATTTCTGGGCCCAAATTCTGAAAACTCCATTGCTAACTGTGTAGTTTGGGGCATTGTATTTAACTTCTCTGATTTTTATTTTATCATCAGGAAAATGGGATGTCATTTACTTTATAGGGTTTTGTGAGTAGTCAGTAAATTAATACATGGAAAATGTTATCTTTATTTGGGTTCCGCCAAAGTAGTATCCATGACAGGACTAGGTTTAGAAGTGGTTTATTTGGAAGATGATCTCAGGAAATAGGAGAGTGGAAGTGGGCAAATGAAATAAGGGAAGAAGAAAAGCCAACAAAGACTACTAATAAATGGGTTCCTATCCTGCCATACTTGGGCTGGATATCCACCAAAGGGATCTCTGAAATACTACGTGGAAGATGCCTCAGAATCATGTCACCAGAGGAGAGGGACTCTGGGCATTTGACCACCAGCTCCATCCTCCCTCCTCCTGCCGCTGGGGATGCTATTTCCACACTCCTAGGAATTCTGGGTTCCCTCATGCATTGGTGTCCTGCGGTGCTGGGGTGAGCTTGCAGGTACAAAAGAGGTGTGTGGTTTGGGGAGTTGTCGCTATGTCAGGAGCTATCCACAGCTACCGTAGTGTATCAAGACCATCTGTGGGGATTGCTACCAGGGCTCACAGCAGTGTCTTACACACAGTGCCTACTTAATGTACTATAGCTAGAAGTGGACACAGGTTTAACTGCTCAGCATCCTTCTCTATCCTTTTGTCACTCAATTTTTAAAATTGCAGTATTGTGGATTAAACAAACCTAGGGCCTTCGCACTGAGGTACATCCTATGCTCTTTAATATTTTTATTTTGAGACAGTTGCTAAACTGTCTAAGTTGCTAAATTGCCCTGCTTGGGCTCAAAATTTTTTTGTTGGGGGGGGTACTGGGGATTGAACTCAGACCTTGCATTTGCAAGGCAGGAGGCAGAACCACTGAGTTTAATCCCCCGGTCCATGTGCTCAAACTTTTGATCCTCCTGCCATAGGTTCTTAGAATGCTGGGATTATAGGATGTGGTTTTGGTGTGGCTGTCGATCAAGTTATCTTATCCTACCATGGCCAATCATTGGATGGGCACATGATTCAGGCTAGCCAGTCAGAGTAGCCATCCCTCTGCTTAATGATTGGTTTATAGTTGCTCATGTGACTCAATTTGGACTAATCAGAGCCTGCCTGGAAGCCCTTTGATTTATCCTAAAGCTAGTGAAGAGGAAATTATGGTTAACTTGCTGAAAGGTGGGGGATCCTCCTGCCAGGAGGCTAATTAGGAACTGCTGCCTTGATGAGCAACTGGGTTGTTTCCAAGTTTTAGCTATCATGAATTGTGCTGCTATGAACATGGGTGCACATATATCACTGTGGTAGGATTCTTTTAATTCTTTGGGGAAGATACCTAGCAGAGGAATAGCTGGGTCAAATGGGACTTCCAGTCCTAGTTCTTTCAGGTATCTCCATACTGATTTCCACAGTGCTTGCACCAGTCTACACTCCCACCAGCA
>NW_004624746.1:9025206-9048260 GCF_000247695.1 Heterocephalus glaber
ATCCTTGTCTTGTTCCTGATTTTAGTGTGAAGGATTTCAGTTTTTGACCATTTAGTATGATATTGGCTGTTGGTTTTTCATAAATGGCTTTTATCAGATTGAGGTAGAGTGATTCTGTTCCAATTTTTTGTAGCATTTTTATCATAAATGCATGTTGGATTTTGTCAAATTCTTTTTCTGCATCTATTGAGATGATCATATGGTTTTTGTCCTTGGTTCTATTGGTATAGTGTATTACATTTTTTGATTTGTGTATGTTGAAACATTCCTGCTTCCCTGGGATGAATCCCACTTGGTCAGGGTGTATGATCTTCTCGATGATCTTCTGCATTCTATTTGCCAGTATCTTATTAAGGATTTTTGGATCTATGTTCATTAGTGAGATTGGCCTATAGTTCTCTTTTTTGGTTGAATCTTTCTTTGCTTTGGGGATCAAGGTGATGCTTACTTTCAGGAATGAATTTGGGAGTATTGCTTCCCTTTCAATTTCATTGAAGAGTTTAAATGGTAGTGGCAGTAGTTCCTCTTTAAATGTCTTGTAGAATTCAGCAGTGAAGCCATCAGGACCCAGACTTTTCTTTGTTCGTAAGTTTTTTATTACATTTTCAATATCATTGACTGATATTGGTTTGTTTAGAATTTTTAAGTCATCTTCGTTCAACTTTGGCAATTCACACGTATCTAGGAACCTGTCAATTTCTTCTGTATTTTCCATCTTATTGGTGTGTAGGTTCTCGAAGAAGGCACTGATGATCTTCTGGATTTCTGCTGGGTCCATTGTAATTTCACCCTTTTCATTCCTAATTGCATGAATTTGGGCCTTTTCTTTCCTTTTCTTTTATAAGGTTGGTTAAGGGTTTGTCAATTTTGTTTATCCTTTCAAAGAACCAATTCTTGGCTTCATTGATTTTTTGTATCGTTCTCTTAGTCTCCATTGCATTGATTTCTGCCCTGATCTTTATAAATTCATCCCTTCTATGGGCTTTGTGTTTGTCCTGCTCTTCTTTTTCTAGAAACTTGAGGTTCCGCATCAGGCTCCGAAGTTGAGCTTGCCCTGTTTTCCTAATGTGAGTATTCACTGCTATGAATTTCCCTCCTAAGACTGCTTTCACTGTGTCCCATAGATTCTGATATGTTGTACTGGCATTGTCATTTAGTTGTAGGAACTGTCTGATTTTTTCTTTAATTTCCTCTGTGACCCATTGGTTACTCAGAAGTGTGTTGTGCAGTTTCCATGTGTTTATGAAATTCTTGCGGTTTCTTTTGCTATTGATCTCCAATTTCATCGCTCTATGGTCTGACATTATATAGGGGATAACTTCAATTCCTTTGCACTTACTTAAACAGGTTCTATGCATGAGTATGTTGTCTATTTTAGAGAACATCCCATGTACAGCTGAAAAGAATGTGTATTCTGATTTTGTAGGGTGGAACACTCTGTAAACATCTGTTAAGTTCATTTGTTCAACAGTTTGATTAAGTTCTATTATTTCATTGCTTATTTTTGTCTAGTTGATCTATCTATTTGTGAGAGTGGCATATTAAGGTCCCCCACTACTATTGTATTAGTGCTTATATGATTTTTCATGTCCATTAGTATTTGTTTTATATAGTTGAGTGCATTAGTGTTTGGTGCATATATATTAACGATTGTCATCTCTTCCTCTTGGGTTATTCCCTTTACAAGGATGTAGTGTCCTTCTTTGTCTCTCTTAATCAGTGTTGGTTTGAAATCCACTTGATCTGTAAAGAGAATAGCTACTCCTGCTTTTTTTTGGGTTCCTGTTGTATGGAGTATTGTTTTCCACCCTTTAACTTTCAGTCTATGAGTTTCTCTTTGAATTAAGTGTGTTTCTTCTATGCAGCATATTGTTGGATCTTGACCCATTATTGTTGCTTCTTGACCCATTCTGCCTGTCTATTTCTCTTGATTGGTGAATTGAGACCATTAACATTGATGTTTATAACTGATACGTATTGACTTATCCTTGTCATGACTTTTTTTGTTGTTGGATTCCCGCCTTTTGCATTTAATTTCTTGTTGTGTCTGTTGGATTCATTCTGCTGGGCTTCCTGGGGTTGTGATCCTTATTATCTTTTCCTAGTATATTGTTTAAAATTTTTTGGAGTGCTGGTTTGGTATTTGTGAAATTCCTAAGGTGCTCTTTGCCATGAAAGTATCTTTTTTCTCCATCAATTTTGAAAGATAGTTTTTCAGGGTACATCAATGTGGGTTGGAGGTTGTTTTCCTTTAGGGCTTGAAATACATTACTCCACACTCTTCTTGCCTTGAGGGTTTGCATTGAGAAGTCTGCTGTGATTCTGATGGGTTTTCCTTTATATGTGATTTGTTTCTTTCTCTAACTGCTTGTTGAATTTTGTTCTTCTGTTGGGTTTCTGGAATCTTAACTATTATATGCCTATGTGTAGATTTTTGTTTTGATCAAGGCTAGTTGATCAAACACTTAACTCTTAGGCCTCACTTATCTCTATGTCAAGTTCTTTTCCCCTATTTGGGAAGTTTTCTGCCATTTTTTCTGTAAACAGTTTTTTTTTTTTTATGTCATCTGCACTCTCTCCTGTTTCTTCCTCGACTCCAATCACTCTGATGTTATTCTTTGTATCATCTAGCAGCTGCTGGATTGATTTCTCATTGAGCCAGGGATTTAGCTCAGTGGTTCTGCCACCTGCCTCCTAAGTGCAAGGACCCGAGTTTGATCCCTGGTACAAAAAAAAAAAAAAATCAGGCACTTGGATTGATTTCTCATGGTCCCTTAGTATTTTTAAGAAATTTCTTTTCCTGGTCACTAATTGCAATCCTGTCTTCCATATCTGAAATTCTGTCCTCACATTGACTCATTCTGCTGTGTAAACTTTCAATGGAGTTTTTAATCTCCTGGAAGTCTGTTTGCATCTGTTTTATGGATTCCATTTGTTTCCTATGTTGGTATTCTATCATGTTCCTCAGCTCCTGTTTTTTTCTTTTTTCTGTGTCCCCTCTAGATTTATTAATCATGTCTTGTACTATGGGCACAATCTCTGCTGTTATCTGAAAAATCATTTCTGATTTCATTTTTTTCAGGTCCCTTTTCGTTGCCAGTTCAGGGTGTCCAGGTGGTTGAGTATCAGATTGTTCCATCTTGTTGCCCTGTGGGGTGCCCTTAGGTGATTTGGAAGTCTGGTTTTAAGGCTTGTTTACATGTCTTCTCATTTCAACAGATGCAGCCTGCTGTGTCTTTGTTGAGGTGACTTTTTGCTCACTCAGTGGTCTTGAATTCTCAGCAAGCCACAGAGCTGCCCTTACTCTGCTACTCACCAGTACACTAATTCCTGGGTTCAGAGTGGTGGCCTTCTGGATCCCTGAGCTGACCTGTTTTCTGGGTGGGCTTCTGGCTGGGGCCTGAGCACACTTGGGATGGTATCTAGGTGTGCCTCTCACTGGGGCCGCTATGTAGCTATTGTCTGGGATGGACTTTGATTGGGGGCTGTGCACTCTAGTTCCTGTTGTCTTCACAGGCTCTGGTTAGAGTCTCCTCACACTTATCAATGGTATCTGGCAAGCCTCCGGCTATTGCTTGTGTGCCTGTACAGCTCTTCTCCAGGTGGGTCCCTGGCCATGGCCAATGGTATGGTGAGCCTCTGGCTGAAGCTTGTGTGCCCATGCAGCCCCTTTCTGGGCAGCCCTTTGGCTTGGGTGGGTGTACCCGAGCCTCTGGGATAGGTGCAGAGCAGTGGCTGGGATCTGCCCACAGCCACACTGGTCTGGGCCACACAGCTGCTCCCAGGGATCTGCCCGCACTTAGGGATGGAATGGAGGGCCTGTGGTGGGAGCCCACATGCCCTTGTAGCTCCTCTATGGGTAGGCTCTGTTATTACATTGTTAAACTATGAACTCCTGGATGACAGTGGCTATGCATTTCTTATTTTTGCTGCTGAGACACTAACAATGTGACCTTAGGATCATGCAAGGCATTTGATTAATGCTTGTTGAGTGAATGAAAAGGCTTTTAAAAAAGACATTCGTCATCTGTCTTCTGGACTGCAATTTGTGTGGGATGGTTTCAGTTGGGTCAAACACACGATATTACATTTGATTGTCATGACAATTTTAGGACCCAGCTAATGTGACTATTTCCACTTGAATAAGAGAAGGGCAGATGCCAGACAATTTGCCCAAATGCAACGCCTGGTTTGGAAGATTCCAGGGCGGATGCTCTTAATTGCTGCTCGTCTGTAGGTGCACATGCCTGTGTGGTGCTGTTCCACTGACTGTTGTCCGGGTGACTCATTTGGGGGTCTGGATGCCAATTTGAACATTCCCAGCATCTCTGTTTAGCTGGTAATAGGAGCTCGGCTCATTCTGCTTATGGCAGAGAATGCAAAAACATGTATTTTTCCCCCATAAATAAATCTGAAAGCAAATATTGGAATCTATAAATTCTCTGTTGTTTAGAAAAATGCAAGAGGAAGCTATTGAGTATTTTCCAATCATCCCATCCTTCCCAGCAGTGCCAGATGGGATGAGGACAGGAAGTGAATCCTGAGTGGCTACTGTGCGTCAGACACTGTGGAGTGTGCTAAGAGATCAAGGCCTCACTCCAGCACTGCATGCTCTGAACTCCCTTTCCTTGCTGCCCCTTCCTTCATAGAGTTGACCCTTCCCTGCTTCACATCCCTGCTGCAGCACCGACAGTGCATCCTTGAAGCTGTGTTGTGTGTCTTGGTGTGTATTTCTGTTCTTCCTCTATACCTGCCTGCCCAAAATGGTACCCATCAGCCACAGGTGTGACTGAGTCTTTGGAATGTGTTCAGTCCAAATGAAGCGGTGCTGTATCAGACACACCCCACAGACTTCATATGAGAACTAGGATCTAAATTATCTCATTTTTATTTTGAGTCTATGTCAAGACGGTAACATTCTTTATGCATTGTGCTAAATAAAATATATTAAAATTAAATTTTGCAGGTCCAGTGGTACACATATGCAGTTCCAGCACTGTAGGAGGCTGAGGCAGGAGGACTGAAAGTTGGAGTCCAGCCTTGGCAGCTTAGCAACTTGATGAGACCCTTTCTGAACATAAAAAATAAAAAAAGGGCTGGGATGTATCTTCATGCAAAGGCCCTGGGCCCAATCCCCAATAGCACCAAAAACAAACAAGTAAAATTCTTTGTTTCTTCTTACTTGTTTAATGTGATGACTAGGAAATTGAAACTTGTTTGTGGCTCACATTACATTTCTATGGACTGTCACAGTTCTATATTCTGAATTTCTTGAGGAAGGCTATTATTTTCTTCTAGGAGGCAGAACAGAGTCCTGTACCCAGTCAATCTTCATTAAGGGTGGAGTGAACATGTCGTATTTTATAATGTAGTACTCCAATGAAGACGAGACCTGAAATTTATCAGGAAGATCCCAGTGAAATAATATATCCTGGTCTGATGGTGAAAAAATCTGTTTTTTCTAGTACTGGGAATTGAATCCAGGGACTTTGCATTGAGTTACATCCCCAGCACCCCCCTTTTAAAAATTTGAGACAGGGTCTTACTAAGTCACTATGTTGCCTAGGCTGGCTCAAACTCACAGCCCTCCTGCCTTGGCCTCTCAGAGTGCTGGGATTATAGGCATGTGTCACTATGCTCAGCTAGATGGTGAACATTCAGAGGGTCTCCTCTGCATGGAAACTCAATCTTCAAGTAAAGAGACCAATGAACAGAACAGAAAAGCCAACAGAGGGGTGGTCTGAGCTATGGAACAGCTGGAGTCGGCTGTGGGGAATTGGTAGCAAGGCTGGGATACAGTGTGGAGAAATCCTCCGAAACTTCTCCCTGGTGTGAGAATAATGGTGATTCCCTTAGGCAAGTGAGCTGCAGTGGGAGCTGTGGCATCTCCTCCATACCCCCTCCTGCCCTTACAAACCAATGGCTTGTGGCTCTACCTGAGGCTGCTGTCTGGCCACAGCAAGGTGCTTGGTTCATAACAGGGCAAGGTAGGAGTGGCGGAGAATTAGCACCCTGGCTGGAAGTGGTCCTTACCAAGGATGCTTGGGGACTGATGGGTGAGCATGACAGCTTTTCGCCCTCCGACTAGGGCAAACCCAGGGCTATGCACAGTTCTTTGCAGCAGTTGTTGCTCCTTGGTACGCCTGGAATTGGCCTGTCTTGTTCTGTCTTCTTTCTCACCCTCCCATCTGCACTTCTTGTGGTCATCTCCAAGCTCTGCTCACATCCACATCTGTCTCAGTGCTGGACTCTGGAGGCTACACACAGGGCAGGGCCAGTTGGGGCATCTGGTATCGGACTCCTGATCACCTTTGGGCTCATCTCCTCTCCCCTCCCACTAAACCCTGCACCTGTTCCTATAACTGCCTCCGCACACCAAGGCTTCCGGCCACACCATTGGGCAAACTTGTTCCTTCCCTGAGAAATCCAAGATTGCCAGCTTGGCTTTCAAAGACCCTCAAACTGGGCACCAGCTTCCCATCATGCCTTTGGCCCACTTTATTCCACCCTCACATTCTTGTTTCAGCTACATAGTTCTCTTCCTCAAATGTGCCCTTCGCATTTTCTCCCCTCCTCACTCACACACAGATGTTTCCCTGTGCCCCAGAAGGCTTTGGAAATGCTGACTTCCATTACTGCCCTAGCCTCATCCAAACTGCTAACACTGTTTCCACCTTCTGGGAGGTCTCTTTCCCATTCTTGGAATTAGGAGGGAAGACGTGGACTTTGGATTTCAAGTTCTGTTTCTGAACTGTGTTCGACCGTGGCAGTGTACTGAGACCGGCAATGTGGGGCCTTGAGATTTATGCAGTGGGTATGAACATTTATTCAAGGGCACGAACATTCTGTGAGAAAGACTACACGAGAATATCTTGGGATGGTGGCTTTGTAAGGATTTCAGTGACAGTGCACTAACTCTTCTATTCCATAAATTCAGCTGTATACACACGGTATTTTATGGATACGGGTCCAGCTCTACTTTGTTGGCTGTCTGCTGAGAAATATAGTAAAATGCAGGACAGCCTTCCCAGTGATGGATTCCTCTTTAGTGAGAGGCTAGCTCTTGAAAATGTACTTTTATCTATCTCTGTGATAAACTTGAGAAGTTTAGAAAACAAAAATGAAAACTGTTGAGCTGTGTGAGTTTTAAAATCGGGACTTTATAGCGCTCTTGGACGGAGGACCACAAATAAAAGAAAGCTTCTTGACATCAATGTGAGTTGCTACAAAGCAGAGCAAATGTACAAGTATAACCCTGAAATCAGAGGGAAATGGAATTCCTGGTGAATTTTTAGTGAGGAAGGAATGGTGATTTGAAATGCACTGATTTTATCTTCATTTAAAGCGTGAAGCCATGTGATAGGTGGTCACAGGCATGGATTCTGGTGATGAAGGGCTGACTTGAATTTGGCAAGTCCCGGCTCTGTCACCTACTAGCTGTGAGACCCCAGACAAGTGCAATAGCTCTCCTGTCACCTGTGACAAGTGCTTGTCTTGTCACCTGTGTGCCAGACTGTATCTCTTGGTCCTGTTGGGAAAGTCAGCAAGTTAGTACATGAGCAGGTCTTTCAGCAGCGTACAGTAGGTGCCTTATAAATGTTTGCTATTATAATCACAGTGGACCTTTGCATGAGGACCGGGCTGACATACAAAAAAACTTTGGTTATGGCTGGAACTTTAGTTTTAACTTATGAACAAAGTCTTGAGTTATGGCCTGAATGCTGGCTGCTTGTGCTTCCAGATGGTCTCAGATACAGACTGAACCCTTTTGGAAGGAACAGTGCAACATCCTCTCCTGCGTGGAGTTAACTGAGAAATCCTGGGCCAGCGTCTCTCTGAGGACACTGACATCTGCCTGTGTACAGAAGAGAGACTTTGAAGGCTGTGTAGAGGAGCCTGAGCCTTCAATTGACCAACTTGAGTTACAATCAGCCCTTAGGAATGAACTGAGTTCATAAGTCAAGAGTCTACTGTATTGGTTTTACTATTATTGATGCCTATATCAGTAGGAGCATCAGTATATGATGTTTTTAGTGCTTCTTTCTTCTAGTGGTTTTCTTGCTTGAGGGAATCTGAATGTCTTTTCAAATGCTTTTAACTGACAAACAGTGGTGTATATTTATCACGTACAACATGATGTTTGGAATATGAAACATGGCGAGGCGGCTAATGGAGCTAGTTAACACAGGGATTAGCTTGCATACGTATTTTGCTAAATGTCTTTTTTAAAGCTTGGCTCATTTTAGCCCCTGCTTTTTCCCTGGGCTCTTTTGTGGTCACTGAGGGATGCCTTATTGTGTTTCCAATTTTTCTTCTCAGTCACCCATCCTTGTATCATAACAGTGGGTCTGCTCATCCAACAATTACTTATGTGGAGTAAATGATGCCAGAAGAGGATATGCTATGCTGAATACTTTATTTATATCTTGTATGTAAACATAATTTGCTTTGTAGGCACAATATAACAAAAGCTCTAAAGCCACAAACACAGTAGACGATGTTTCAGTTCACTCCAATCAAGCTTAACCTACAGAGAAGCCTTCACAGTTCTTTAAGGCAAACTGAGACATTCTGTACACTTCCTTCAGAAAAACAATCATGAGACAGGGAAGAAGGTGCTTAAAACGAGAGTCCACGGAATGATTCATTGTAAGGTTTCCCCCTTTGTTCTTCATAGCAGAAACTGATGTTGTTGGCCAAACCCTAGGTTTCTCATTCTGAATTCTGAGGATAGGCTGATTGCTGGATGAATGTGTGATTAATGGATTAACTTTTCTGTTTAAAAAGCAGATTTTGGAAGGGATGACCTTGTATCCTTTCCTCTGGGCATCATTAGAACCATCTCAATTCTGAACATGGTCAGTTCCCTTCCCTTGGGGACAGAGGCCATCATGGAGCCAGTAGTTCTTGACTTTTTCAACCCTAGAAAGTGCCCTGTCTGCCCTACTTAATAGGAACATCACTTGGACAGTGGTTCTTTTTCTGACCCCCTTTCAGCACAGTTATGGGAGAAGCATGACCAATAAGATGGCCTCTAACAAAGGTGTTGGGGGCTATCTCTCTGGATGGATATGGGTGAGTTTGAGGGTAGGCAGGAAGAAGGGATGACCTTGTTATCCTCTTCTGAAATACTCTCATTCCTCAGCTCATCAGCTCTCAACACCCTTTCTTGCCTTCATATTGTACACATACATTCACAACAAGGAGAAGAGACTCCCTCCATGTAAATATTTGGCATAAATGAGTCATCATCACAAGCTTAGAAGAGGAAAAAAGAACCTGGTGAATGAAGTGACATTTGTTGCAAAAGGACCGGGGAAATCAAACAGAAAATTGTGGAAATGCATTTGTTTCCATCACTTGGGGGAAGAGTTAGGTCCACCTTAAATCTCATTGGAGGAGAAACTGGGTGATGCTGGAACCCTCTTATGCCTTCAAGAATGCTAATCTCACAAGCATGTGGGGACCCTCTCTTCTATAACACAAAAGTGGGGATGCTAATTCCACGGCCCCCTTTGTGTTTCTAGCTTGGTTTGTGTGACAGAATTAACCCTTTGCACAAAAGGACTGGAAAAAGAAGGGAAGGAAGAGCCCCCTTGTGCAGACACCAAGACTCCTCTTCCTCCAGGGTAACTAGCTCTCAAACCCAGGCAAATGGCACAGGGAGGGGCTTCACAGGGATTTAGGAGCTGCACCATTGAACAGCTCATGCAGTCAAACAGTTTGGTCCCTGATTTGTAAGGAGCAGGAGCCCTACATGATCAGCACCATGGTCTTATGTATCAGAAGGAGAAATCCCACGTTTGGCAGATGCTGAACAGCAACCTTGTATACCTAGAGTTTGTCATATGTTGGAACATGCTTTGGCAAGACAAGAGAGCTCACCGAATTTTCCATATACATGTATGGCCTGTAAGGGAGTTCTTCTTTGGGGGGAAGCTGTCTGCTTGTGACCAGGAATGGAAAATAGGAAAATTGGTAACAATGATGGCAATTTTGCCAACACAGGAGAGTCTTAGTAACGACATCTGAGTTAGTCCTACACATGGGGAGTTTTCTTAGCTTAAAATATATAGGGCTGTGGGGAGGATACGCTCATGGCATGTGGCTTCAGAGGAGAAATCTCTGACTTGTCCTCAGATGCATGCTGTTGACCCATCTTCTATCTCAAGAAACCCACACCTGTCCCCGTGTTTAGGAATAAGGACCAGAGAAAGACTCCAACCCCAGAGGGTCAGAGAAGAGCAGCTCAAACCCCATGGCATTAGGATTATGGGATGAATATAACAAGTTGCCTCGAAAAGGGAGAGAGAAAAAGTACTATTGGGAGAGTTTCTACACTTCTGGGCTCACAGATGCCTCTTCTGGCCTACTCTCTTTCTACCAGCCAAATTGGGAAGTGCTCTGGTTAGAGGTAAAGGTGGCTGGTGGCAAAGAGTATCACTGGCCAGAGGAAGGCTAGGACCTGCAGAGTGCTCTGTGACAACACCTGTCAACCCAAACTCGTCCTTGGTCTTGTCCTGTGGGCTTGTATTGATTTGCAAGGCTGTTCTAGAACCACCGAGAAGGACCGGGAGGTGGATAGTTTTGATCCTGGGGAGAGGGGAGGTTGTAGTACACAGATCAGGAAGGGATGTAATACTGCATGGAATGGGATTGGCACTAAATTCCGAAAAACAACAGTGATCAACAGCTTCTTAGCTCAGCTGACTGCAGACAAACACAACACGCACTGGACTACAGCATTTTTTCACTGGGACACAGAAGAGTTCTCGCAGCCGTCCTCTTCTTCCACAAGGTCCGTCCTTCAGGTCCTCCCGCCTGGCTCCTGGGTTACTGGATGAAGGGCATCCGCTCCTTGTTCTCGCTGTCACCCTCATGGTCCTCCTCCTCTTCTCCCGCTTCACTGGTCTCTGTGCTGTCGTTGGCCATCTGGGATTCAACAGAGGACATTATAGATGGCTCTGCCACCCACCCCCACCCTCTCTGAGCATCTGATGAGGCCCCGTAGGAAGAACGTTCTTGAGAGTTCATTGACAGAGGGGAAACTGCACTCAAGGGCCCCTCTTCACATCTTACCTGCACATTCACCATGAGGAGCGACTCCCTCCACATAAATACTTAGCACAAATACTTCATCATCACAAACTTAGACTAGGAAACCAGGCATCATATGATGGATGAGGTGCTGAGACACTTATCTCTTAGCTGTCTTCTCAGCTCGTGCTGAGCCCCTCATTTCTGGGAGCATTCCTTTGCCCAGGTCCCCTTATCAACCCTGCATTCCCTTCCACCCCAGCCAGGTCTACACCTCATAGAGCTTTGATGCATTTCTTGCGCTGGAGTGAACGGTCTCTCTACTTCTCACTCACCAGCGGAGTGGGGGTCTTTTCTACATCCAGAATTAACTTCCCGATGTTCCCTCGGTCGTGGATCCGCTGCATGGCCTCCTTCACCTGAAAGACGGGAGAAACAGGCGCCGGTTAGGGGGCCCTTCAGCCCGGTGTAGAGGGGGCTCGGGCAAGGCAAAGCGCCGGCTTCCCGCCAGGGGGCGCTGCAGCCCAAGCTTCGGGCCCTAACCAGTGATGTGGGTTGAACTTTGGGGTACAAATAATTCTGGTTGTGCCAGTCACACATTCTGGTCCCGTGCAAGAGTCTCCCAGGTTTAACAAATAAGAGTTATAGATTTCTGAAAAAAGTAGATGAAAATTTCTTCTAAAAAATAGTAAGGGCAAGTTCTCTGGAGTTCCATGACTCAGGGTGGCTGGGACTGTCAGTCACACTAAATTCTGAGCAATAAAAGAAGGCTGTAGGGCACTTGAGCCCTTCTGACTTAAGTGTTACATGACTCTGATTTGTAATTTGGCAAAATAAACTCATTACGCAGGGGTGAACTGCACTCAGGAAAATTTCCATGATTCTTGGTTATTGGGAAGAAAGTTCGTCTCCGTCCAGGAAGAATTCTCTTTCAGAATGAGTATTTTGCCCAGAACAGAGAACTTGAGGTGTTCTTTCCAGTGCTGGTGGCTTATTAGACCAATGGATGTCCCCGGGACCCTCTGAAGAGGAGAGGGAGCGACAATCTATTTGCTTCCAGAGCTTCATTCTGCCGCTGTGCACAGAATGAACGGTAGGGGCGCTGTGATGAGTAAGTCAGACGAGGAAAGGGTTTCCCAGAGCGCAGCTCTTGCCCTGGAGACTTTGTCCTCCACGAATTAGTGTAATCTTCATGGAAAGGCAACTTCTCTAAATTTTTAAAAAAGAAATTTGTGCTGGGTAAGGCGGCACACATCTGTAATCCCAGCATGCTGAGACAGGACGATCGCAAGTTCCAGGCCAGACCGGGCAATTTAACAACTTCGTGAAACCTCGGGGATGTAGCTCAGTGCAAAGGCCCTGGTTTCAACTCCCAGTATCACACACACACACACACACACACACACACACACACACACACACACACACACTATAATCAAGCTAGCCTAAATATTTTTCTTAAAGTTTCACATTTTAAAATATGTTCATTCAGTCCACAAATAGTAAAAGTTACTTCTCGGCTAAATGCCATAATTAAAAAGGAATGAAATGGTAAAATACGGCCCTGCCTGGGAGGAACTCAGCCTGTGGATGATGGAGCAGTGTTTGCTTATACAAAAACCAAACGTTCTACTCGTTTGGATACGAACTTGATAGAACCATTAAAATGTTTGTATACAAATTGCTTTTCTGGGACTTTATTCGAAGACATAATCCAGTTTCGGGGAGGGGATACCACATAAGAGATATGAAATCATTTTGATTTAATGGCAAAACATCAAAACAACATATATGTCACTGAGACAGGAGATGGTTAAATAAACAACAGCGCTTACATTTGTCTACTGAATGGAAATATTGTGTAGCTGCTGAAGAATAAAAAGATATATGCAACTAATTAGAAGACTACACAGCAGGATTAAATGCTTTTTGTAATATTGCTAAATGAGAAAACCGACACACATTTTTATTTACATCTGTATAAAACATGGCCATTCTAAAATAAGTAGAAAGGGATACATATATACATATATATGCAAATGTAGGGAAGTGGGTGCCTTCTAAGTCTAGTGTCCAAATATTGTTTGGCATAGTGTCATCAAATTAATATTTTAAATTAAATGCATTTTTAAATGCAGCCTTCAGATAATTTAGTACTGGTTAGAATCAACCTGTTTTGTAGACTGGTAGTGTCCATGATTACTAAATTTTCTGACCCTATTATAAAATGCAGTACCTTCCTTGTATTTCTGTGATGACATTACTTTTTGAAGTTCTTTCACAGCTGGTTGTAACAATGGCTACCAGCACTGTCCCTGGGTATTTATGGAGGACTAGTTTTGGAATGCTCATCACTACCAAGATCTGTGAATGCTCAAGTCCCTTATATACAATAACATAGTAGGTAAGAGGTGTGATTAAAAATACAGTGAATGCTTACTTTTGTGTGTGTGTGTGTGTGGTACCAGGGATCAAACTCAGGACCTTTCGCTTCCCAGGCAGGGATGGCGCCACTGAGCTAGATCCCTGGCCCAACTTTTAAAAAAATTATTACAGTAAAAGGCACATTGCCCCTGGTCCCTCTCGCTTTGAACACACTCATCCCGTCATTTTTGCCACTTTCTGAAGCAGTGCTGGAACTCCTCTTTCATGAGTGTCTTTAGTTGCATTGTGGTGGCTGCCTCAGTGTCCTGAACGGATTCAAAATGTTTCCCACTCACGGTTATCTTGACTCTGGGGAGGAGCCAGAATTCACTCAGTGCCAGATCTGGAGAATAAGGTGGATGAGGGCGCACAGCGGTGTTTTTCTGAGCCTGCTTTTCTATTGGATGGCACTCCGCAGCAGTCTTCACTTAAATTTAGTCCCACCTTCATAGGGACTTCACTTGCTTCCAACCGACGGAGCAGAGGAAAAGTGCTGGGATGTCACTTTCAAGGGCAGGCTATAAAGGCTGTGACTTCCACGTCATAGTCTCTCTGACACCCTCCCTTCCTCACCCTGACGCTCCATGCTGCCTCCAGCCAGCAGTCGCCAGGGAATGGAGACCTTCAGCTCAAGGTCTCTGAGGAACTGCATGCTGCCGACCACCCCGCGACCGCATGGCAGTGTATGCCAGTGGAATCTACATGAGACCATGGCCCCACCTGCTGCCTCAGCTGTAGCCTCTTGAGAGCCAAAGATCCTGGCTAAGATTCTTCCCTCACAGAACCTAGGAGATCACATCTGCCGGTGTGAGCCAGCATGATTTGGGAATAAGTGCAGTAACAGATATTTCATATATTGTCCCCCTGCATGCACCATTCTTAGCTTACATGATCTATTACGCCCATTTTACAGGTAAGTACCCAGATGCTAAGAAAATATAAGCGATTTGCTGTATGGCTTAGTTATTGGTGACAGAACTGTGGTTCAGAGTGAGGTATCCCAATCTCAGAGGCAGAGCCTTTTCCCAGTTCCACCCAGACTAAGCTGCTTCATTTGCTTCTCAGAGGCAGAGGGAGATAGTGGTTCGTAATGGCTCACACAATAGCTCCCCTGAATTCGGCTGTTTACCTCCCTGGCAAAATCATGACACACCTGGAAACTCCTTGGAGATTAGGAACAGTTTTTAAGCTACTTCTCTAATAAGACAGAGCCCAGGGAGACAGAAAAGCTGTTTTCTCATCAGTTAAAGCTTATTGTGATGCTAGAGAAAAAAGCCCCCCACAGGGCTGCCTCTAATCTGCATGTTTTGGGACACATCTTTCTGAAATGAATGGGCTCCTTGAAGTCTCATATGTGGAAGATGGATAAAGGGCTAAGAGATCATTTAATTTGTGTGATCCACAGACACACTGTTAGAATTTCCATCTTCTAACCCTGCTCTCAGAGACAGACAGGAACAGTTCTGACGACAACTTAGAAGGAAAGAAATTGCCATTTTTGATCAATTCTTTATCAGACACAGCATGTGATATTTACATGTGTTGCTTCATTTTTTTTTTCTGCACACCAAGCTTCTTAGGTGAGTGTTTGTGTCTGCTTTTCACAGATGAGAAATCCAAAGATGAAACACACCAGGGGCCTGCTCTGGCGCTATCTGAATGGAGGTGCAGCCACATGGGGAATGGAAAAGCTCAGGGTCGCCCCTTCAGAATTCTGGACACATCTCAGAAGGGGCTCTCCAGGCAGGTGCTGCGCCGCTCAACTACATCCTGTCAGACCCCCCAAATTTAAAGACCCAATCCAAAAATGGGCATCTGAAATGAACAGACATTTCTCAGTTGAAGAAGTAGGCCCAGAAAATAAACATACAAAAAAATGTTCAACATCACTGGTCATTTGAGAGATGCAGATGAGAAAACACTGAGATTCCACCTCACCCCAGAAAGAATGGCTGCTATCAAGAAATCAACCAATAACAAATGCTGGCGAGGGTGCGGGGAGAAAGGAACCCTTCTCCATTGTTGGTGGGAGTGCAGACTGGTGCAACCACTGTGGAAATCAGTATGGAGATACTTCAAAGAACTAGGGCTAGAGGTCCCATTTGACCCAGCTATTCCCCTGCTGGTTATCTTTCCAAAAGATTTAAGAGCATCATACCACAGCGATATATGCTCACCCATGTTTATAGCAGCAGTTTGTAATAGCTAAAGCTTGGAAATAGCCCAAGTGCCCATGAACTGGAGGTTGGATAAAGATTTAAAAAAATAAATGGAGTACAACTCAGTCATAAAAAATGATAAACTAGAAACATTTATAGCTAAATGAATGCACATTGAGGCCATACTCTTAAGTGAAATAAGTAGGACACTGATGTGTAAATACCCAATAGTTTCTCTGGTGTGAGAAACATCAAGAGTAAATGAGGACCAAAATGTGTAATAGATAATGTAAAATAGGAAGAAAAGCTCCAAAACGGAAGGGGAACTAGGGAGGGAGTGGGTGAAAGGAAAATAGAGAAGGAAAAAATATGAGGAGAAGGAAAAAATGGAAACAAAGTTTTTGTAAATAAGGGGGTGGGGGGTGGAAGGGAAGGAGGGGAAATGGGGAAAAAGCAGGAGCCAAGATACATCATGTACAGGTGCAAATTCCCGAAGATGAATGTGACCATAGTGTAGGCCTAAAATGTACCAACAAACGTAGTGGAATAAAAATCCAAAACAAGAAGAGGCTCTGCTGGGACCCCCCAGGCTGCCCCTCAGGTCACACTCTGCCAGGGCAAAGCCTGCTCCTGCAGACTTTGCTCCCAAGTCACCAATGTACAAGTGGTACCCCGGTGGGTGACATCACCCAGAGAAAGCTCACCGGCCCTGGAGGTTGGGCCTGTCTCCCTGTGGCTGCCGGGGAGATTTTGCTAAAGCACACTTCTGCTTACAACCTCTTCCTATTGCCCTGGAGGGAAACGTCCAGCAGAACCACGCCACCTGATCCCATGGCCATGGGCCACACACACAGCCATGCCGTGGGCGCTGGTGAGTCCAGTGTGCCACACACCAGATTTCAAAGGCTTCACCTTCATAAAAGAGAACACCCGGGAATTGCTGACAACCATTAAATGCTGAGACCATGATACTTAAACTGTATTGGGTTAAATGAAACTCGCAAGTTGATTTTTTGTGCTTTGTTTGAATGTGGCTACTGGAAAACATCAACTTTGGCATGTCGGTAACATCACTGTGCTGGACAGCACTGGCCGGATATTTCAGGAGCTGACGCCTGCTGCCTTTGTGGCTTTGTTGACCCCTTCTTCTCTTACACCCCTTGCTCTCACCACCTGAGATGTTTGTGAAGTCCCTGGGCCTGCGGCTGTGCTGCTGCTGTGTGTCCCGTCACCTCCTGGAGCATCCTGGTCCTTGAACTCACACGGATTTGCCTTGCACCTGTTGACTTAGAAGTGAGCTCTTCCGGGTGCTGGCCTTCGTCCCCAGCCTCGACCTTCAGAGCCTGGCCCCGTTCTTCTCTTGGGGTCCTGGCCCTCAGAACAGCCAGTGAGACCATCATTGCCACAGGCTTGTGATTTTCACCCTGGCTTCTCCTCCAAGTCACCAGTCCAAAGAATAGCACGGTCTAATGCACGTACAAAGCAAACAATTATGGAAAACCCTTCTCTAATTAGCCATATGAAGGCATATAAATAGAAACCAATGAAATTGACTTTAATAATGTATTTTCTTTTTTGTTTTGTTTTGTTTTGTTTTTGGTACTGGGGATCGAACTCAGACCTTGCGCTTGCAAGGCAGGTGGTGGAGCCACTGAGCTAAATCCCCAGCCCAATAATGTATTTTCTTTAACCAAATATAACCAGAATGTTATCATTTTAACATATACAAGGGGTGATCAAAATACAGTGAATGGTTGAATTTTAAAAATATATTACAGTAAAAGGCACATGGCCAAGTATGATGAGATAAGTGTGCTCAAAGTGAGGGGTGTGTTTGGAGTATTCTGAAGGGGATTAATGGCAATGTCTCTTTACTGTAATATAGTTTTAAATTTAAACACTCACCATATGTTTTGATCCCTCCTTGTTGATTATTTATGGAAATTTCTGTCAAATAAAAACATTATGCTGAGTCCTCATCTACCTTATTCACTGGATCTGGCACCATGTGAGTTCTGGTTCTTCCCCAAAGTCAAAATGACTATGAGAAGGAAACATTTTGAATCAATTTCAGACATTGAGGCAGCTATGACAGCACAACTAACGACACTCACCAAAGGGAACTGCCAGAACTGCTTCTGAAGTGGCGAGAATGAAGTGGGATCGGTGTCTTATTCTAAGTGAGAGGGGAGGGTATTTTGAGGGGCATGAATGACAATGTGTCTTTTACTGTAATAGGTTTTTAAAAAATCTAACATTTATTGTTTTTTTTTTGGTACTGGGAATCCAATTCAGGACCTTGTGCTTGTGAGCTAAATCCCCACCCCCGATCATATTGTGTTATCTAAACTGTTATTGTGGTTTTAGAGTTTGGGTACACTGGGGCCGAAAGCATATGTCCTCTGTGGCCACAGTGGCTGGTGGCTACCATGTTGCAGAGAGCAGCCCTAGGGCAGTCATGGTGTCTGCCTGAATTCTCGGTACAAAGCAAGTTCCTGCACTCGATGGCCTCCGGGATAAATGAGTGAGTGAGTGAAGGGGGAGGTGGATATGTGGAAGCCATGAGATGCCACATGGCTGTCTGGTGGCCTGCTTAGTGCTGCCCGGTGGCCAGGGGAGTCTGTTTGTAATCAGGGCAGGTCCCCACACCCTTCCCGAATGCACTGCTAGCTGTCAGGCTGGCCAGGCCTCAGATTTTCCAGGGCAGTGGATCCTGGATGCTCTCAGGCCTCCCAACTGGAGCTGGTTTCCGGTCTAGACGGGAGAGGGAGGAAATCTGAGTCATGGCACTCAGACACCTGAGGATGCCAAGATCTTGTGCCCAGTGGCCACCTGGGCTTTTCCGGACACCACTGTTCTCCTGAGGCCACCCTGATGGTCACCCAAGCAGGTGGTGGCAGGAGGCAGGGGACCTTTGCAGAGCCGAGTCCCAAGCTTTGCTGCAACTCTGCAGTGCTACTCCACCCCCGCCCTGTGCCTCGTCTGTCTTCCTCCTCTGTTAAAGGACAGCCGCAGCTCCACTCTCTGTTCCTTCCTCCATCCAGCTGGGCCAAAGCCCTGGGCCTGGAGCTGGGTGGGGTGGACGTGCTGTGTCCTGAGAAAATCACAGTGTCCCTTAGGAAGCAGACTGGTCATGACAAAAGTGTTTCATACCTTTAAAACGTGCCAAGGAAGGAGTGGATGATGTTCCACGATGGAGAAAATACGATGATGGGGGAACAGCGGCTTAACCCTTACCTGAAGGCAGGGTTTACTGCCTCGGTGCTCCCAGAGGAGTGGGACTTCCCCATTGCCACCACACTCGCCTGCTCGCCACCTGCATGGGCACCAGACCGCACCACAAAGACAGCTTGGGGCGTGGGTGGGAATCCAGACTCTGCCATTCTCTGGCTGTGTGACTTGGCGCAGTATACCCAACCTCTGTGTGACACCTCTGTGTTTGTTTTCTGAAAAGCGAAGGTCAGGTTCTGCATACATTTCCTGTTGCTGAGGAGACAGATTAGCACTGTCATGGTGGCCTGCAGCATGAGTTTTACTGTTTTACAGTCCTGGACATCAAAAACCCATCGTGGCTGAAATCAAGGTCCCTGTGGGACTGAGCTCCTCCTAGACTCAGGGCAGAGTCCATCCATTTCCTTCTATCCAGGTTCTAGAAGTTCCCTGTGCTCCTAGGTTCCCCCTACGTCGTCAAAGCCAGGAGTGTGGCACCTTCCAGTCTCTCTGACTCTGGCCTTCTTGCCCCTCTCTTAAGGATCTGAGGGACTGCTTGGACCCAGGAGGTCCTCGGAGTGACCTCCCAGTCCCAGAATCCTGGACTCTGCCTCACCTGCAGAATGCACTTTGCTGCGGTGATCACAGGATCACAGGTCCTGGGGATGAAGGTCTGAGCATCTCTGGGGGTCATTATGTTGCTTATCACAGATTTATCATGGGGGCACAGGGCTGCCTTGAAGATTGACAGGGATGATGTGTCACACATCCAGCACAAGATGTCTGTATGCTCACCTCTCTGCTCAGGATTAGGCATGTGGTTCTCCAGTAGCAGCTGCTTCAGCAGGAAGCCTGAGGACCCAGTGCCCTCTGCTGGACTTTCGAAGGACCTCCACACTCTCTTTTCTTAAAGCCCCAGGATTATTCCTTTCTTTGTGGGATGTCCCACCCACAATGTGTCCCAGGCCGCCAACTGGGGGTAGACCTCTGCTGGATTCTCTGACTCCAAAATCTAGAGAGAGGTTATATCCTCAACATCCCTTCCCCTGTCTACAACCACATCCATGTCTGTGAAGTCAAAGACACAGCCACAAAAGCCAATGGCACAAACTTCTAGACCTGCACTGGGGTCCTGGGTTCCCAGAATCCTTTGCTGCAATGATCCAGAATACACAGGACTTTCCACCTCCACACAAGCAAGACCTGCCTGGTGGTATAGGTAGCTGTCCAAGGCCCAGAGTGGGGAGAAGGGCCCATCCTTGAGTTGGGGGCCTCCATTTATACTCTTGCCCAGTGCCCTACAAATATGAGAGGAAGACCTGGCTGTGGGACACAGTGTGATGTGACAGGCAGGGCCTATGACTGAGGCTGCAGACTGAGGGCAGAAAGAACCAAAGACAACTCAGAGCCAGTCAGGAAGCCATGATGGCCTCAGTCAGGAAGGAGCACCAGGGAGGGACTTGTAGGCACACAATGATGGCGATGATGGCAGTAATAATAACCCACATCTGAAGAGTGCTCCTGTGATAGTCTTTGAGCTTCATTGTCGGGTCTGAGGTGCTATGTGTTTCACCTAACATAACACAGCAAAAAGAAAAAAGCTGGACTTGGGTCAGAGGATGGTGCTCCTTTCTCCCAGACTTTGTTTCTCTTCCAAGGACAAAACAATTAATTGTGTTTGAGGCCCTGGATGGGTAAACATCTTATAGAGAATTTCTGCTAGAACACTCCGGGGTATGTCAGGGAGAGGGGCTGAAGGGGCCCATCTGGGGGGTCACCCAACATTAAATGAGTGGCTCTTGGGGATCTTGGTGAACTCTGATTTCTTCCTCCATGTCCATCCCTAAAATGCAGACTAGAAACTGGAGCAGGCCCAGGGATATGAGAGGTGGGAGCTGGGCGAGCTACAGGAACTCTAAGAGGATGAACAGGAAAGAGGGAAGAAGGGTAAAGGTTGGCAGATGGCCCTGGGTCCTGGGTCTGGGAGAGTCAGAGGAAGAATCAGGAAAGTAGAGTAGGCCAAGCTCAGTCTCTGCACTCCGAGGACAGCAACTCTTTGCAGAGATCCTGGAACTCTTGTCTCTTGTATTTTGCTTCTCAACAGACTGAAAGCCAGTGGAGGCTCTTGTTCCCCAAGCCCATCCTTTTTGCAAACAGTCCCAGCCTGTCCCTTGCAGTTGAAGTTAAAGACAGACTTTCAGAATCATTTCTTTAACAGTATTTCATTGTGTGTGTTGGTCTCATTATTGTAGAGCTCCGATTCATTGCAACCCAGCATAGGGCAGGGGTTTGGAAGTTGATGAGAGCTTGTGAGCTTCAGTTTGGGGGTGTTCCCCTCACCCATACTCAGCCTTCTGTTCATCTTCCCATGACTGTATCTACTGGGCACCTCTTCTCCTGGCTTCCGATTAGATTTGGTCTTTGAGGGACCCCGACAGATGATCAGGGGACAGAGAGCAGTCAAAGAATTTCCTTCCACCTCCCTACCTTGAGACAGGTCCCTGGCAGTAACTGTGCCATGTGCAGCTGCAGCTCCTGCCAGGTCCTGCTAGCTCCTGCTTCCTCTCTGGAATCTGGTGATGTTCTCTCTTCCACGCATCTCTATGACAGTCAGCTTTCCCAATGCTGGGTGAAATACCCAACACTCACAGCTCAAAGGAGGAAATTGTTTAATTTGCCTTTTGGTGTCAAGAGGTTTCAGTCCATGTCTGGCTGGCTCCGAGGCAGAAGCGTCACAGTGGCTGGGTGTGGTAGAGCTCAGCTGATTGCTTCATGGTGGCTGAGAAGTGGACCAGGGGACAGTGCCAGAGAAAGGGGCCCAGGGACCAAGAGTAGTGGCCAAGGTCACACCTCAGTGACTTGCCCAGACACACCCCTTAGCACGTGTCACTTGTCCCCTGGGTGGCTCTCAAGTCAATCAAAGTGACAATTTTGCTTAACTGCCACAGTCTCATGGGTAAACCCAGGTGGGTAAACCTTCCTGCCATTGCTAGTTTCTGGGCATCTCAACGTCCCTGTTGGTTAACGCCGAACTACATCAATGAATATTCCCTCTATTAAAAAGTCTTCAAGTCCCAGCTGAATGTGTTGCTTGTTTCCTGCCAGGAACTGACTGATATACACAATATTTTAAAATTGCAACAAATGTGTTGAGCATATACAAATATGCAGTGCTAAACTCTGAGAAGATAATGGTGAGCAAACAAAACATCAACAAGATCTCTCGCCCTTTGGAATCTTACCGTCTTATGAAACCAAACTGAGTAACTCAAATATAAGACTGCCACTTGATAATGCTAAGACGGTGTTCCGAGAACGTGGATAGAGGATTTGACCAGGTTGGGAAGATCAAGGTGAGCTTCCCTGAAGAAGTGATAACTGACCTGGGACTTAAAGAATGAACAGGAATTAGCTGTGGCACGAGGGACAAAGAAGACTTCTCTATGCAGAGGGAGCAGAATGTCAAGGGGGGACCTGAGAAAAGGCCAGTGGCTTTGGGGACCAAAGAGCAAAAATGAGCGTGATGCAGACTGCTGCGAAGGTGGCTGAGGGCTTCGGTACTGGTTTCCTAACAATCCTCACGGGTGCACATCATACAGTTTACACTAACCCTGTGTCTCCACTCTCCTGCATGGGTGGCTCATTCCTTCCTATCTGGGCAGTGAGGGTTAACAATGCTTAATCTTTGTTTGGGGTCTCATTTAATGCTTCATAATATTCAATTTCCTTTTGAATGGTGTGAAAGGCACAAAGCCATTAGGGTACAAATGACACCACTTAATAACCACAGCTCTCGGCTTGTGTTATGAATAGTAATAAGCATGGCCACCTAAAATAGGAAAAAATAAAGATGCATAATTCCATGGATCACTGTCCCTATTAGATGATAAATTCAAATGCTTTGAGAATGAAGGAATGATGAATACTTTAATTAAGAAGCAAATCTACCAAAGTTGTCCGTGCAATATTACTCATATTAGCAATGTCCATTGCTGGGAGGGATTGATGGTTGTTTAAAATCCAAAGTGGGTGTTAAAAGTAACCCTTGCATTACAGGTGGGCTTGAGATCTGGAATTTCTGATTTCTGCTGAGTAGCGGCAGGTGTCTTAAAGTGAATGAGCCTCAAGATTTAATGAAAGTGGAGAAGGTGAGATGGTCCCAGCACCCGGAAGGAAATTCCCCACCTCCATCCCAGGCTCCTAGGGCAGTGAAGCTCAGCCGGT
>NW_004624746.1:9051420-9195582 GCF_000247695.1 Heterocephalus glaber
AAGAGACTCATGTAATGGTACAAGATCCCAATGATGAATGTAACTGTATTTTATACCTAAAATGTACCAATAAAGTTAATGGGGAAAAAAAGATTTAATGGAAGTGGGCGGGGGATTTAGCTCAGTGGTTCTGCTGCCTGCCTCACAAGTGCAAGGACCTGAGTTTGATTGCTGGTGCCAAAATAATAAAAAAGAAAGATTTAATGGAAGAATGACAGGAAAAGTAAAGCATCAGGCCCAGCGTTTGACCTCCTGGGATGGGAGAGAAAATGTTCAACTATTCACTTCCTTTTTGGATGAGCTGCATGTGGGGTCTTTGCAATAATGGAGAGCATGGACTGGGGTGGTCAAGAGAGGTAATGGGGTGCAAAATTTAAGGAGGTGCCCATTTCTGGGGCCATGCAAGTGCAGGGTCAGAAGTTGAAAGTGAGTGCTGCCTTGAATTCTGTAACCTAATGGCATCTCTTGACTCACCCTACTCTTGGCCCTCAAGGATGTATATTATTTTAGAAGGAAAGCAGACAGTAAGGTAGCTGTCATCAGGGAAGTCTATTTAACACCAGGGGAGTGAATGGAGATGCTTCAACGGACTTTTAAAGAAGCCATCACTAGCTTTGGGAAGCAACTGGAATTTTTGCCTTAGGTAGTTAAATAACACTAATTCACTAATTTTAGTGATCAAGTATACATCTTAGTAAGGGGTTCAAATGACATAGACATTGCACTCAAAGCCAGAACATTCTACATTAATCTACTTAATCCATAACCACACTAAAGTATATATTCTTGTCCTACTAAATTTTGAGCTAAAGCAAGAGATGAAAAAAGTCTACTGCATTGTTTCCAATGTTTGTTTCATGAAGAGTGTTCCACAGTGCTGAATTTAGATGGTTGGATTTGGATGGCTGAAGGGATACTCAATGGATACTGATTCCAACCTGTGAGTGAAGCCTGGAAGGAGGATAAAGAGGCATTTGTGATGCTTCCTCTTCTGGAGATGCTAGAAGAGGAGGATATGTTGGACATTCTCTTTTTGCAGTGTTGGGTATCAACCTAGGGCAGTGGTGGTGAACCTATGGTATGTGTGTCGCAGTGGTAGTGGGCTGTTCATATCACTGAAAGCTCTAAAAGGTTCACTGCCACTGACCTCGGGCCTTGTGCCTGGTAGGCAAGTGTTCTACCACTGAGCTACAGCTCAGCTTGTTGTATAGTCTTAAAAGAGATGTTTGAGGGGTGATGGGTGGAGAACAGGAAGTAGTTTATCTGGGATAGGAGAAGGAGGAAAGTCGGAAAGCTACTGAGAACAAGAAACTTTTAGCCTGAGACTGGAAGATAGAGTAGGAATTTCTTACTTGGGCAAACAGAACAATTACAAAAATTATCTAAGGAAATACTGCTCCACTCAGAGAACAAAGGGTTAAAATAAAATCTGAAGGTCCTGATGATCCTGAAGTTCCACAAGACAACAGGAAAACTTAGAAACTGTATGTTTAATTCACTTTTGCTTCGAATTTTTTGGAAAAGTCCTGAGAGCAGGGCAAGAGATGCTGCATTTCTGCTCGGCAGACTCTAGTTCCTTCCTAACACTGGAACTACCTTGCTTCCAGATAATTGTGGTTTGACTTCGTCACAAATTCATAATCATGCCATTCCGTGATGCCTGAAACACTTTCAACCGGAATTATTCAGTGAGAAAATTCATGGAAAATGATTGAAGCTATAGAGATTCCAAAGACCATTCAAGTTGCAGAACATCCTCAAGGGGACAGCTGTCTCTGAAAATGATGAGTCTGACCTGATGATGTTGGGAAGGATACTTTAAAAGGCACAGGTGACTTCTTTTGAGGCCTGCAGAGAAAGGGCAGGTTTGCAGGCACTTGGGGACATTTTGGCACTCAGGAGGATTGAGATACATTGGCTATGCCCTTCGACAACCACCATTTAGCCAAATGCCAGGTGCCCAGGGTGCAGAATCAGAGGTGGCCAACACAGTAACATCCAAGCTGAGGTAAGTTATCTGAGAATCATGGAATGGTGCAGAGCACTGACGGGAAATAGCGGCATGGTCCTGATTGTGTGAGAACCATTTGCAACCTAAGAATTGCCATAGAAAGCTGGTCCTCCCCCACTTCTACCAAAGGAGTTTCTACTGGATTTTCCCACTCAGAGAGGAAGGATGAGGAGGGTGATAGGCTCTGAACCTAAGAACACAGTGATACGAGCACTGTCACCTACCCAGAGCGTGTGTGGGAGAACTGAACCTCACAATCAGGTAAATGCAAAGGCCAAGGCAGGGGTGGTGACGCCATGGGTGGTGGAGGATGCCGTTTATCACCACCATAGCAGCTGACATATGGCTGATGCTTCCCAGGGGCTGTCACCAAGCAAAGCACCGTAAATGCATTATCTCATTTCCTTGCAGCATCCAGGGAGGCAGGTGGGAGTTTGTCAGGCTGTCAGTCAGGGGTACATAAAGATAATCCCCCCTTTCTCTGTGAGTCTGTGTGGCCGTGGAGAAGAGTTGAAGTAAGAATGAAGTTTAGCAGGGTGAGTGGCTGCTCAAGGCTACACCGTGGAACCTGGAGAAGCCAGACTTCCAGTCCAGCCCTGTCCAGCTGCAGAGCCCGAAGTACCATCCGTCATGGGAGAGTGGGCTGGCCTCAGGGAGCGAGGAAGTGGGGAGAGGATGGAGGCTGTGGGCTGCTGAATCACAGGATGGGGCGTGCATTGCTGTTCCTGTACTTTCCTGCACACCTTGCTTCTTCCTGGCTCATTCTGGTTTTGTCCCTTTCTCTTTGGGGGTTTCTCAACCTCGAGACTATGGGCATTTAAGGTCAGACGGTCCTTTGCTGTGCGGGATGTTTGTGCATTGCAGGATGTTTAAAGCACCCTTGTCCTCTGGTCTCAGTCTGCAGCTGGGGCAAACAAAAATGTCCCCTGGCACTGGCAAATGTCCCTCATTGCCAAATTGCTTCCTGGTGAGAACTGCAGCGTGGTGGGAACTACTGGCCCTCTCTGTCCTTCCCACTAGTCTGAGGGCTCTTGAAGAACAGGCACCTGCCTCATTTTAGTCCCACGTGACACCATGGACAGGAACTGGGCCACGGGAGATTTGGTTCTGCTCCATCTCTAGGACCATGGAGAGAGTGGTACATGAACTGCTCAGTAACAATGCATTTCGGTCTCTGACTTCAAGACATCCATTGATTAGATTCCTTTTCTCAAAATACACCTTGAAGACCGCCTGCATTAAATCTCACATTCACTTTGACAAAGTGATGCACTGGCCACATCCCGGGCCTCTTTGTTGATGCAGGACAGGCATCTGGTGCTCTGAGGTTCTCAGACTTTTAAACTCAAACAGGGCTTCCTTTAACAAATACTGCCTGCCTGCTGTGAGTCAGGCACTGTGCTTAGCTGACTCATGTAAAGAACAAGAAAGACAAGCCCCCCTAGATCCCCTGAGCAGGGGAGGTCACTGATATCCTGATAAGGCCTTATTTAATGATTAGCTTCAGGGTCATAGCAGGTTGGAAAGCAGCAGAGAGTCATGGCTACAGCTCCTCCTCCAGGGCTCCAGGGAAGGGACCCGACCTCAGCTTCAGTTCTACACAAGCTTTGAACAATGGCATTTCTGCTCAGTGCATGAGGAAGCCTTCAGGATATTGTTGTACTGTTAATTAAAACCACTCACTGTCTCTCTGTGGCTCCCCTGAGGACCCAGCAGCTGAGCTTCCTCTGCTTGTGGGGCTGATCCCCGTGATGGAGGGGTCACAGGATGTGTGTGAGAAGTCAGAATCAGTTCATCACTAGAGCAACCCACAGCCCAAGGAACTGTGAGCCCGATCTCACTGCAAAGTGAGTGGAAATATCAGAAGCAGGGGTGTGAGTCGGAAACGCAAAGGGCCTATCTGGCTTCCAGTTGTGTAAGCCAGTGGCTGATGGCAGTGCACATCCTTAAACCAGAAACGCGAATCAGTGTTCTGCCAAGGGGAAATACACCCGGAAATAAAAGAAATCGTATTTGGCTATAACTACAACCAAGTAAAACATTGTTTGCACAGGGACAAGGACCTAGAAGTAATACCTTGAATAACTAACTACTCCCAGTGCAGTTAAGTTGATCATTCTTCCCATTTCTTAAAGTTATGAGCACGTGGTAATGTTTGGGAGCTGTGTGTTTCCCAGGGCTGCTTTAAGGTACCAGCAGAGTGGCTTAAAACAACGGAAATGTGTTCTCTCTCAGTTCTGGATGCAAGAAGTTGAAACCAGGATGACAGCAGGGCTCGTTCCTCCTGGAGCTCAAGGGCAGCTTCCACATCTGCCCCTAGCTCCTGGTGCCTTCGGCAATCCTCACGCCCTTGGCTTGGACGCACATCAGTCCAATCTCTGGTACTATCTCTGTCCTGTTTCTCTTCTTCTTAATTGAACATGGGTCAGATTGGATTAAGACTGCACTTACCACACTTCCAGTGTGGCTCATCTTAGCTGCCTGCAATGTTGCAGCATCATAAATTATTTGTAATGACCTGTTTCCAAAGAAGGTCATACTTGCAGGCTGAGGGACAGACATGGATGTGGGGAGCACTATACACTCCTTACAGGTGGCATCAGCTCTTAAAATTCATTTCCTTTCCTTCCTTCTCTCTCTTATTCTTTCCCTCCTTTCTTTCTTCCTTTCTTCCTCCCTCCCTTCCTTGTTTACCTCCTTCCCTTTCCTTCCTTTCTTCCTTCTTTGATTTTTAAACTCTTTTTAAGGCAAGTTCTCACCATTGTTGGCCAAACCTTTTTACTATACAATGCAGATACAGAAAGCTATACAAAACAAAGGGATAAGTTGTAGGTATCTGGGTCAAGAAACAGAACTTTGTCAGCCACTTCTAAGGCCCTATGTGTTCCCTGTCCCATGTCAACCCTTTCTCCTTTCCCAAATATGATCACAGCACTCAGTAGCGCATCCCGAGGCACCACAGTTTTGCCTTGCCCGTTACCACATGCACACACACACACACACACACACACATACACACACACATGCATGAACGCACATACACACACACACACCCTTACAGCTTTAAGTCCTTTTAAATCTATAAGCCCCTCTGTTATGGTTTATATATGGATGTTCCCCCCCAAGCCTCAGAGGCAGGGCTGGGGAAGGTGACTGGATCTTTGGGGGTGCTGCAGCTGGCGTGGTGTTAGGAGGTGGGGTCTGGTTGGAAGAGGTGGTCACTGGGGCATGGCCTGGAAGGGTGAATCTCCCTCCCTCCTTCTGCCCTTCGCTCTCTGCTTCCTGATTATCATGACATGAGCAGCTGCTCCTTCACTATGCCCTTCTGCCATGCCTTCCAACCTTGGAGCCAGCTGACTTGGACTGCAACCTCTAAAAACCATGAGCCAAGATGGGGCTTTGAGATTAGGGCATTGGGTATTTGTTCCAGTGAGAAGAGGGTGACGAAGGCACCCTCCTTCCAGCTGGTTTCCTTGCCCCTGAAAATTCTACTAAAGAACTGGGGTTGTTTGACCTGTGGAGTTCCCCATCTCTGAATCTTGTGGACTGGGGCCAGCAGCGGAGTCCGACATATCCCATGTCCTCTGTGTCTCCCCTGAGCTGCTAGGCAGTTTAATCGGATTCATCTGTTTCCTTTGTCACATGGGTGGGTGCTGTCTCCATGCCCAGCTAGCTCTCTTCCCACAAGACCAGCTCTGTGCCTCGGTCCTTTAATTTCCTGGGGCTGTGAACAGTGATATTCTAATCCCAAGACTTGTGTTCATTGTTAGCTGTCATCCTTTTGTAGGAGACAGGTTCCCTTCAACTATTACTGGCTTACCAGTGACAAACAGTTCGTACAGGGAAGGCGGGACAAAGAATTGATTCTTTCCTTCTGTTGACCAGTGCCAGCAGTCTTTTAAGTGGATAAAAATTAAATAAGTAAAACATTTACAAAGTTACTATTTCTTTTTTTGCTACTGAAAAGCAAAAATGTGGAGCAAAATGTCTATCACGAGCAGGACAGTTAAGGGAATCACAGAGTACTGCATCAGGCCACCTCTCCCCATTTACTGACATAATAAACAGAATAAATGATTTTCATCCACCACGATCACGTTTATGTAGAAAGTGTACAAATACAAATAATGGGTTGTGTCTACCTAACACCCCTGGCTGTATCTAAGTGGTAGGGTTAGAATGAATTTTCATTTCCTCCATTTTAATTTCTTGATGTTTAAGGAAATGTCCACAATGAGCACGTGTCTACTGCATACAAAACTATGAAAAGTGAGTGTAAGGAAAGCAGTGATTTCACTTTGATGGCTGCAATAGCAAATACAGATTACACAGTGCGGGTGAGGGAAGGCGGTCTGCAGTCTTTCAAGAGGAGATGAGCAGGTGACCCCAAGATAAAACCAACAATGAGCTTCATGCTTCACAAAAGGGCAAAATGAGCATCACTTGTCATACTCTGCAGCTTCATATGCCAAGTCTTTTTCTAGAATGCCCATCATCACTACTGCAGAACCAAGGAGTCTAAGAAACTCATTGGTCCTCTCTGGTTCCTCCTCCCTTAACTAACTCTCCAGGTCACAGATCGGAACTTGACCTCTAACTGCAGACGGACATCTGCTGCTGCAGCCAGTCAGTGAGCCGTCTGTACACTGATCTCACCTATGTTGTCTTTGCTCTGTCACTGCCTAGTTCAAGGGCTCCTCATTTCCCTGCAGGATTCTTTTTCCAGCCCCCTACTTGGTCTCTGAAGTTTCTGCTTTTCCAAGCTCCAATCTGCCCCATTCTTCTGCCAGCATCTTATTAACTAACAGATAGATCCAGTCTTATTGTCAGTCATGTCTCAAATGCTTGGGACTGTGCTGTAAATTCAGTGAGGCCAGTGCCAGTGATGTCGCTGGCTGACACTGGCCACTTACACATCAGATGGGGATGCGCTGAGTGTCAAGTGTTTTCCATTTGCTCCTCATTATAGCCCTATGATGGACACACCATAATCACTCTCATTTTATATATACAGAAAATGAGCATTAGGGAGGTTAACCTGCCTATGGCCATAGATGTAGTAGGTAGAAGAGTGGAGATTTCAGTCTAGGCGTTTTATGATATATTCACAGAAGAAATGATATCGTATCTGAGTTATCTTAAAATTCTCCAGAAAAATAGTGGGGACAGGAAGGCAACACAAGAAACACAAATGTTAACCATGGTGGAACCCAGGTCACTGGTACATAGTATGGGGAGGGAAAACAGGGGGAGTCAGTATTGCATCATTGGTGCTTCAGAATACGATGGGAATTTTCCAGAAACTTTATGAAATGTGTATTCTGGGCTTTGTTCCCCAAACAACAGTGATAACAATCACAGCACCCAAATGCCCAGCCATTGCACAAGATTGCTAGGAAACCAGAATAGGTTCAAAGATGCTGTTACAATTGAGGGGAGTGGCTTCCTGAAGAAATCTGGTGCTAGGGAAGTTCAAAGTGATAGTCTCATCCCTCAGGCAGAAGAATGTACCTTTAACCAAATAGCCCACCTCTGCAAAGGTGAAAATGTCCACCTACGAAGAGCCAGGCATCACACAGAGATAAACACACACGAAGCACATAGTCTGAGCAAGGAGGGAGGGGGAAGACAGCAGTGACAGTCAATCCCAACAGTGTGTGGGAAGAAATTCTCAGGATGAATGAAGGGGTGCGTGTGAGCCCAGGGGAGGAAATGACTCAATGTAGAGAAAAATGGTATTGGCGTTGGGCTTTTAGGAGTGGGGAGGCCGTTTCCCTGAAGAGAGGCTGCAAGCCTCAGACAAGAGAACAGGGTCCCTGAGGACACAGAGGTGGCGGGGTGGCATTGTATGCCCTAGGGAATCGCTTGTGAGGAGCAGGGAGCTGGGACTGGTTTTCACTCAACACAATTGAGGGTGTGTCCCAGGGAGAAGGTCCTGAGGGAAAGGGTGACAGGTGGCACTGGGGTAGGAGAAACCCCGGGAGCCATGAGAATGGGGAGCTAGGGATGCTGGAGAGGTGGAAGTGCCGTGATTTCAGGTGCGATACACAGGCAGGCTCTTAAATCCCACTTTAGGTGGTTTGGAAATCAGATAATTCCCCAAAGGGTGCGAGGATTCTGTAAAATGACCCATGCTTTGAAAGTTTCCCCCATCAAAGAGAGATAATTTGATTTATCTTCATCCATTTTAATTAGCATTCGAAACAGATGGTCGTGCTAGCCCTAGAATCTTTCCTGTGTTCCCTCTGTCAGTGTCTGTATGACTCTAAAGTCTGCTTTTTAATTAGCTCTGTCTGTTCGCGGAGGCACGGAGGGGAGACGGAATAGCTCTGACCTTTTCTTTCCCACACCTTTCTTGGTCGCCTGCCTGTCAGCTGAGTTTTTCCTCTCAGCACCAAAGACTGTCTATTAGCCTAGAGGTTGTGTTGCCATGGTAACAAGACCAAGCCAGGTCTAATATAGAGAGGATTAAATAAGCAGTGGAGGGAGGCACTGTCTTCCAGCAACTTTCTATTCCTGCTCAGAGGCTGAGTGGGGAAGACATGGCTGGATCGCAGCCACTGTTACCAAGCTGGAGCTCACCACGTGGTCAGAGTGGACTGTTCCCTAGGGGTACTACTGGACAGAAGGAGACCCTCTGAAGTCATGGGGAAGGGGGGTGCTGGGACAGTCCCCATAGCAGACATATTTAGTAGAAGCTGGGGAGGCGGGTGGCAATTCACCCACACTAATAAGACATGAAGTTATATCTACTCTGAGCAGTATAGGAAATGTTTGTGGAGTCTTTCAAATACCTTGCCAAGTTTTTCAATTCTCTGACCTGATAATTCTGTTTCTGACAATGTATCTCAAAGAACTAATCCCCCATCAGGAGCTTTTAAAAGAAATAAAGCTTTATATTCAAAATGTTGGCAGCTCTACCAATAAAAGTGGAAAGTAAGCTAGATGTCCAGGAACAGGAGAAGGGCTGATATCATCATTGGTTAGGGTATAAGGTAGTAATTATTGTTTAAAATGCTTACAAGGGTACACAAGATGAAAAAAGCAGTTCAAAAATTTTGTACACAATAAATATGATTATAATTTCCAAAAATGCTCAACTCCAAAACAAAAACAAATTCTCACACCCAGAAAGAAAATATTAGAAGATAATAAAATGTCCATAACAGTTATTATGGGTAATGGGAATATACGTGGTTTCTTTCTTTGACTTTTCTTTCTTTGAAGGGGCATAGTTTTAAATGTTTCTATTGAGTATATGTCATTTTTTCTCAATGGAAGAAGATAACAATTAAAAATAAACTCTACAAAAAAATAAAAATAAACTCTACAAAAAAATAAAAATAAACTCTACAATGTGGAATCAGCCCTGTTTTCAGGTGGATGAGTCAATGGTCTCTAGCCGGTTTTGGGGGCTCCTCCATATGCCAGGGCAGTTCTAGGCACTGCAAAAGCTACCAAAGCAAATGATCTGGCACCTCTGCCCTCATGGAGCTGACAGACTAGGTCTGTTACCTCTGGATGGCTCCAAAATTGAGCTCTTTGGATGGACTTTGACTAAAGCCAAATGATCTCTGTGAACACACAACCACTGGGCCTTTGTCTACAATAAGCTGAGTCTACAATAAGCCTCACTCCTGTTCATTACCTGGGATTCTGTGCAGGCATTAAAGAAATCAGTCCCTGGATGGAGGCAGTTTGGGAGAGGTTTGTTTTCCTCTGGGTGTGCACAGGTGGGATTAGGAGAAAACTTTCCCCTAAAGGTCGCATAGGCTGGGGCTGTTTTCGTTCCTCACCAGTCTGCACAGTCTTGACACAAAGAAGAGGCAAACACGTGCTCTCAACCACCTACAACTGCTGAAGAAATTGAAATAGCCCTAGAATCACGATGCTGATGGCAACAGCTATTTGAGCTCTGACTACTGGAGGTAACAGGAATAGGAATGATAGCATGGTGCAGCAACCACGAGCTGCTTTGCAGGCATCATCTTCCTCATCCTCACAACAACTTTGTACAGGGCAGGTGCATAATTTCTGTTTTATGGATGAGGAAATTGAAGATCCCAGAACTTAGTATGTTCGAAGTCATACGGTTAAAATGTAGAAGAGCTAGGCTCTGAAGGTAGGACTCAGAATGCTTTAGTATTCTATTGTCTACCACCACTATTGGGTCATTTAGTGCTTCTGAAAAGCTTCAGAATTATGAGGTATTACTACAATCTTTAAAGATGGGAAAACTCAACCCAAGGGAAGTTGAGTAATTTTTCCAAAGTCACACAGCTAGAAGGCTGCAAAGTTGGGACTGAAACCCAGACTCTACAGACTGCTTCCTTCTTTCTACTTCATGGTAGCCCTGGCCCTTCCACTGCTTCTGGAAGGCTGAAGTCAGTGTGGATGATGAAAATCCTGGAAGGCTGACTTCTAATGCCTCACACGCAGGCAAGCTGTGTCCTTTTTTCTGGTGCAGTGATGACTGGGAGGCCGGGGACCACTGGGTCTACTCCGCCAAGGACTAAAAATGGAGCCATGACTTTGACACACAGAGGGATTTGATCTGTGCAAGTTACTCTACTTTCTGGCCCCAGTGATTTCATCTGAAATAGGGTGAGAGTTCTACCTGACTCCCAGGTACAGGTGTTGAAGAACCCTGGCCTCTGTATCTCGTGGACTGCTTTAAAGATCCAGTGAGAAATTGCTGGCTTTCTCTGTGGGTTCTAGCAGCTTTATCCTTCATGCCTCCAGAATTAAGAGAGTGGCTTTTCTAGAAATGACTGCATTTGAGGAGCTTGCACAAGCAGCAGGGAATACAGCCAGCCTCTGTTGACACCAGAGTCTCAACACGATCCCCTCCATGCAACCTTCGGACAGATTCACTTCTGTTTCTGGGACAGAGCCCTGGAAGAATGATCCAGAGACACCAACCCATCCAGTGAATCCATCCACTCAACAACTGTCTGGAGTGGACATCACCTCCTCCCTGCCCTCATGAGCTCACTGTCCAGGGAGAAGAGAGGGGCAGAGAGCAGAGCAGTGGGGACACTGCATGGAGATGAAGTAACCACTGTGGTCATCCCAAGCAGACAGTCTCAACTCTGTCCCGGGAAATGTGAGATTAAGTTATAGTTAGCAGCTAGAAGCCACACCACTCATCAGAAGGGAAATCTAAGTACCACTATTGCAATACAACATGCACCTTGTGGAGAGTGACCCAGCTAAGTCCTGGGAGTAGTTTTGTCACTGGAAGTCCTGGAGCTATTGTTTTGGAAGGCCCAGCCTCTGGAAGGTCACCTGGCTTTCTCATCTAACCTTTTGCCATCTCCTTGATGCAGAAGATGAAGGCAGAATTTAGTGTACCTGGGCTTGTGCTGGGCCCTGGGACACAATGAGATTAGTAGAGATATGGTAGTCTTTGGGCTCCAATGTGGTGGGACATTGCTTAGCTCCTGGGATGCCGAGGATAAAATGAGATAAGCAGGTAAAGTCACAAGAACACAGCCAGGCATATAACAGGAGCTCAGTAAATCCTAGGTCCTCTTCACCTTATAGCAGCAGGATGCTCAGTGTCCTGGCCAAGGTAAAACTGAACTTTAACAGCAAGGAGAAGACTGAGGCTTTGTGGGAGCTGAGCAAGGACCTTATGAAATATCTGGGAGATAAAAATGCTTTTGCTTCAATGTTTTCCTCCATGCTACATGGATGAGTTTGGGGCACAGGGTGGGTATTGAGAGAGAAGAAAGGCAAGATGCGCAGAGCTTCAGATGCCACAAAGAATGCTTCAGGGTTCATATGTTGAAGAAAGGGAGATGTGTTCCTTAAGCTGAGGACGATGTACTGAGTGGGGCTGGACCAGCACCAGTGTAGACTAGGATGCCCGAGCTGACATGGACCCCAGTTCAGACCCCAGCTCCATCACTTAGCAGTCTGTCACCTCGGGCATGGCATGTACCCTCTCCACCCTAAAATGACTTATATGCAAAATGGTGATAATCATTCTCAGCAGCTACAGCCTCGGGGACTTGCATGAGATGCTGTGTGAGTGTTTTGCATGCCATTTCTGCATTGCCCAAAACCTAATGTGAGTGGTGGTTGAATGCAGTGTCCACCAGCTCCTTCATAAGGCCCTACTGGTTCTAGCTGCTCACGTTTCTTCCAGATTCTGAGATCAGTGAGGCCAGGTTGGCCCTTGGCATCAGCCACGGTGGGCATATTTCCACCACGGAAACTGGCAGTGACACAAATGAGCAACTGATACCACTCAGCATGTGACAGCACACTGGTGCTGGCATCAAAATCTGTTTGAGTGAGCAGGGTGAATGGCAGCAGGTAGGGAGGAGCAGCTACTGCAACTAAGCTGCCTCCAGGCCGCTCTGCACCCAGAGGGCGCTACAAGCACACCCTGCAATGGGCTGGGCCTCCTTTTTCGAGGATTCCCAACTTCAAGGGACCTGTGTTCATCCAGCTACGGCTGTAGCACAAGAAACATAGTAAAGAACATGCTAGTAACATATTTAAAAGAAAACCCAGACTACTTCCACAATGGAGAAAAACCATGTGCCATAAACAGCTGAACATAATAAGCAAACTGAAAAACAGAACAATTTTAGTACACCCTAGCTGGATACTTTTGCTTGCTGGAAGAGTGGGGCTTGAGATCTGCTGTCTTTATTAAAAAGAAAGAAGGAAAGTATTCAAAAGGCCTAAAAGCACATTAGCACCCCACTGAGACTTTACTGGCTATAGCCGGGATTGAGAGCAAGACATGTGAAGGAAATAATTTGCTCACTATGAGATCAACATGAAGCTCGTCTATGCTCAAGCCCCATCCCAAATCATCTCTCATGAGAGCAGGGCTTGCTGTGGGAAACATACATTAGACCATGCTGGCAGATGTGAAGGCAGAGAAACAATCATTATTATTACTTTTAATAGCATCGATGTATCATTGAACTGAATGCAAAATTCTTATTAACTCGTAAGCTAAAACAGCGGAGTGTTGTACCTCACTTGTACCAGCTCATGACACTGGACAGTTAAGTTTTCAGGAATTTAGCAAGTCTGTTGATAGCACATTTTTAGCTTGTTGGCCATGAAGGAAGCCTAATACTATGGAAATTGGGAAATGCTACAAAACCCTACCCTTGGAATCTGGTTGTTAAAACATTCACTAGCAGGTCACTGGCTGAGGTTTTCATGTAATTTCAGCTGGTTAAAACTCTAGCTGTCACCTTAGACTCTGAGACTTCATAAGACTCTGAAAATGTCCATTCTTTCTCCTACTTTGTAGAATTTGTGTGAAAATATCTGAGACGCATGGAACAAGCTCCTTAAGCCTGATGATCTCATTTACATTATTGGGTCTTAAAAGAGTGAGATAGGAACTATTGCTGAGAAATGTGCTGTAACTGATTGTTTTATATAAAGTAGACTAACCAGCCATCCTTCCAGCCCATAGTCTTTAATGAGCTATTTTAGTGCTGGCCCCGCTAAATATCTGAAATTTATAATGCCCAAGAAACATCAATTTCTGAGGATGTAATGACTATTAGAAGGAAAAAACCTTTAAAAAAAAGATATAAGACAGTCAATTGAGTGTAGATATTTTATACCCTACGTATTCCCTCAAGACATTGCTGTCTGTTTTATTCCAAGCCTTTCTATATCTTTGGTCTAGAATATTAAACTTTCGGGTCTTTACTACCCAGGAGACAAGGGAGGATGAAACCCAGGTTGCAGGATGAAGGGGAAAGGATAGAGCTTTGGAATTATATTTCTGTGTGGCTGCTTTTAGCACATAAGTGCTTCCATTGGTGTGGTGGAAAATGTATAATGCCAGCATCTCTGCGAGGAGCCCTGATTTGTAGCCCTTGCTGATATATTACAGTCTTTCATGTAACTACTTCCATCCCTGCTGGTTTCAAGCTATGATATAACACCACTGGTGCATAGCTGGAAAGACATGCACACAATTGGATCTCAGAAGCCAGTGCACTGGGTGTTGTTCAAATAAATCTCCAGTCTCCCCAACATTTCCAAGCACTGAAAAGTCTGCAGTCCAAAAGGGAGCTACAGGCAGGTATTTTCCTAGAGTTAGCATGGAGACATAGCGACAAGTTCCAGGCAGCAATGAAAGGGTTACTTCTACTGTGTAGTGATGGAGCCCATGGGAGACTCGAGCAGGCAGGAAGCAGCCAGGAGCCCAGCCTTGGTGGCTGCAGGTGGGAATGGTTTGAGCATTGTAAGAGACGGGAAAGCTCCAGAGACAACCTGCCCCTTTCCTGTCCCCACACTCAGGATCCCCCTAACCCTCCTCTATTTTTTCCCTTAGCATTGATTGCCTTCTAATATAAAGTGAAAGACAATTTACTTTTTCATTATGTTAATTGCTTTTTATTTTCCTGCCATAGTCACCTACCTCCCTCATTGCCCTCCATAAAACGTAAGCTCCAGCAAACAGTTTTTGGTTTGTTTATTTATTTAGGGCAAAGAGCTGGACTTCAGTAAATACCCTTTGAATCAGGATGCAGTAGGCAAGGGGCTCAGAGCAGAGTTCACAGCTTGCAATGTCCATTAGGGCCATGGGTGGGGCATTAAAGCAGAAGACTCTGGGTGGGACCCATCCCCAGTAACTTTGGATTGTTTAGGTGCAAGGTGGAGCTCAGGAATCGGCCCCATGTGGGCCGTACTTACAGAACACCAGCCTCTGCAGTCAGACTCTGTGTGACTGTGGCTGGGGCTTGGAAGGGTTCTGCCCTTCATGCTTACAGTCAACCTTCCCAAGCAGAGGCAGGGAGCTGATTGAGCCAGTCAAGCAGACATGAGTTAAGTCATCTTTTCTCTGGACACATTCAGACCCACATCAGTTACTGGTGGCTTTTCTGGTGCCTGGTTCTAGCATCAAATAGATTTGGTAATGAAATAAATGACACTTCTACCTGTTCAGAGCAATGCCTTTTACTTTTGGAATTGTGCCTCTTGCTGATTCGTAAACCTTCAATGATTTAGCATCTTCTTTTCAGAACTCTGTGGGTCTATTTTGAATATCTGAGAATGCTCCTTTAGGCAATGTCCAATTGTTTTAAAATCTGTTGAATCTTCCCTCAATGAGACTTCATGGTTAGTTTAAGGCTCTAATTGTCTCCTCTCTTTGTGCAACTCTGGGGATTCAACTCACCTGATCAAGGAGAACCTCCTGGTCTCAATAGTTGGACCCTTCACTTTGCTGTTGGCTTTTACATGAAGATAGCAGGTGCATGGTTACAGAAAGAGCAGCCCTGCATGGTGACTGGAGCAGATTCAAGCTCTTGCTGAATTTAATAATTCTAGTCATGAGGTCACTCTGAACTTCACTTCCTTCAGCTTTGAAATGAAGACACATATCGTCCCAGAGGGATTTAGTGAGAAGGAAGAATAGCTAGAGAACTACAAGTGTTCTGTAACAGGAAGTCTCAGTGTAGCAACATGACCAAAAATGTCCAGTTTTCCACTCTAGGACATGGGTTTGGGAGCTCTGGCGGTGTTCAGCAGGTCTTTACTCAACAAGTCCAGGAAATTTGTAAGAAGAGTGATTGGGCTGTGATTTCCTTGCAGTAACACAATACTTCCATTCTCCCTACTTCCCTTCCTTACCTCCAGGCATTTACCACTGATTCCTGGAAGAAGAAAATCAAGGGCATCAAAGCAGAGACACAGAGCAGGATGCTCTGGAGAATAAAGTTAATATTTATTAGGCATATATTATGTCTTAGATAGTACTGGGTACTTTAGGTACATTGTCATGTCCGAATGTTCAACAACCCTGAAAACAGGTGTTTTTATTTTAACTTAATGGATGAAAAAACTGAAGCTCAGAGGGTCAGACGTTTTGTTCATGGTCACACAGATGGTTGATGGCATAGATGTGCCTCCCATTCTGTCCAGTTTCCCATTAGCACCAGGGCTGACTTTCACCATCAATGGCTGTGTACAAAAGCCAATGTCTGATCCCCTTTCTCACACTGATCACTCTTCTTCCTGATCTTCAGTCTCTCCTCCCTTTGCATCCTTCTGTTTGAGATTTGGGGTACAGGCAGGATTTTCTTCAGAGGCATCCCTAAATAGCATGTACTGAGTCCAAGCTCTTGCTCATTGGAAGATTTTGAAAACTCTGGGTGCAAAAAGAAATCTGTTCATCTCCAACTTTTCAAAGAATTGTAATTCTGTAGAATATCAGTTCTATCACCTGCACTGGCAACTTATTTCATTATCCATAATAAACGGTAATGACATTTCTTAATTGTACTGCATAAAAATCTCAATTAACACTCTAGAATTGTATCAGTTTAGATAAAGAGAGCCATTTCATACAACAAAAAAGAAAACTCACTGCAGTGAATCTTTTACTCTTTTTTCAGAAATGCCATATACTCTGTGAATTGCTTTGCTGGTGTCGGCAGAAAGCCAGAACAAAGTGGAAAAAAAGTACCTCAGAAGGGGCAAACATGAGAGAGAAGTCACCTGCCTGGGGAAACATCCTTGGGGCCCAGGGGAAGTGGGCACCATGATGTCTTTTTCTCTCCACCAAGGATAAAAATTAGATCAGCCTCCCTTTTAGAGACAAAAGGAGAAGCAGGTCCATTAAACTGTCATGAAATTGTTCCCCACCTTGTGAATTCATCCACATAGACCGGCCCTGCATCTTCCTCAGCGTTACACCTCTGTCACCTGCCATAAATTGACACCTCCCACTCATCAGTGAATTGTGTAAAGATATCACATAATTAGTGCTTTTCCATTTTTAAGTCAAACAACAAACCTCTCCTGTCTCCCTCTGTCCTCTCTGCTGTAACTCCTGGTTCCCCATGGTGGTTGCTGTGCAGTGTTTTGCAGGTTTCAAAACACTCATTAACAAATCACTGTATTAGTTCCCTGTTGCTGCTGTAACAAAGTATTGCAAACTTTGAGGCTTATACCAATACAAATGTATTATCTTGTAAATGGCCTCTCCCTTCATCTGCAAAGCCAGCAACATCTTCAAGTTTCTGTCTGACTCTAGCCTCTGGATTCCCTCTTTCAATGATCTTTGTGATTCCATGGAACCTATCTGGATAATCCAGACTAATCTCCTCATGGCAAAATCCTTAATTTAGTACCTTGCAAAACTATCTTTCAAAATTGATGGTGAAAAAAGATACTTTCATGACAAAGGGCACCTTAGGAACTTCATGAATACCAAACCAGCACTCCAAAAAATTTTAGACAAAATCCTAGGAAAAGACAATGAGGATCACAACCCCAGGAAGCCTAGCAGAATGAATCCACTGGGCACGACAGTAAATTAAAAGCAAAGGGGGAGAATCCAACAAAAAGAAAAACTCATGACAATGATAACTCAATATATAGTAGCTATAACCATCAGTGTTAATGATCTGAACTCACCAATCAAAAGAAAACCACTGGCAAAATGGGTCAAGAAGCAAGATCCAAAATCCTTAATTTAATCACACGTGTAAAGTCCTGTTTGTCACATAAGGTAACATCTTCACAGGTTCCAGGGATCAGAATATCTGGGGGCCATCACTCTGCCCACCACAGCCAACATTCACCTGGTTTTTAAGGTCAAAACATCTCCAGGTTTTTCTTGATTTGCCTCTTTCCCTCAATCTTTACCTCCAGTAGACCAGTAAGTCTGGGTAGCTCAACACCCAAAGTACCTCTGGAAATGAGCCACTGCTTACCGCCTCTATGACCACTGGTATCCAGGAGACAAGTCATCTTTTGCCTGTATGACTTTAGGAGCCTCCTAATTACTCTCCCCACTTCTCTAAGTCTCCCTTTACCAGTACAGTCTGTTCAGCACAAAGGAACCAGACTGACTCTTAAAAACAAAAACACCAGTCCACATCAATTCACTGCCCAAAGCACTCCCAACAGCTCCCAGCCCATCATGGTTAGAAAGCTCCCCTCTCCCCACTGCCCCCTGCCCCCCCCCCACTATGCATATCTGCCTATTTCTCTGACCCCAACTACTCTTGCTTCCCTTATTTGTTTTCCTACTACAGGCACATTTGGCTTATTGCTGTTTTTTTCATATGTCCCCACCCATCCTACCACGAGACCTCTGAGCTTATTTTCTCTTCCTCCAGTTCTGCTTAAGACTGCTTCTTCCTTCCTTCAGGTCTCCAGGCTTTCACTGACTCCCTTATCTGAGAGCTCTTTTAAAAGTCACTTATCTCATCTCCTTAGTTTGTTGCATTTTTCTTCTTAGAACTTGTTAGTAACTGAAATTATTTGGTTATTTTCTTTTTAAATTATTTTTTCCTAGCACACATTTAATTTCTGTGAGGCCAGTGTCTGTCATTTCCTCTCATCCTGAACAGCAAACACTACATGGAGGTGTTGAATTAAGTATTTGGCTGGATGGATTTCTGATTCCATCAGCCCTCACCATAGCCCTGTAAGATAAGTGAAGTATTTGGAGTCAGGCCAATATGAGTTTGGTTTTAGTTTTGTTGCTTAATAGCAAAAGGAACCTTGGGCAAATCACTTAACCACCCTGAGCAAGAGTTTCTCAACTGGAAATGGGAAACGCAGAAACCTCAGACTTACGATAAGTTCAAGGTATGATAGTTGAAGTATTCTATCCCATTAATTTCCTGTTCTTCTCTTGGCCACTGAGATTACTAAGAATTAGGGGCTTGAGGTCGAGATGCTTGGGGTTGCTCATATCTTGTTCTCTCCTCTTTCCCGGACTCTCAGGAAGGCCACACTTCCCAGCCCCTCCGTGACCCGTGTTAGCCAATGAGTGGGAGAATACTCCCCAAGCCCTCTGTTTGTGCTGAGTTCTATCGGACTGGAGTCCTCACATTTGTGCTCCTATGAGCTATCTCTGTACTCCTGGCAAGCAAAGCCCCCTTTGTATTCTCTCCTTTGGCTTTCTGTGATTCCGTGGAGGCAAGAAGGAATGCAGGGTTGTGGGTGGTGCAGGGTGAAGAAGGAGCTGAGGTCCTGTGCCTGGCACCAGTGACTTAGCGTCTTGGGATGGCTGCACTGCATGGGGAGGCAGTGGTAATCTTTCTCCTGACTCTGCCTCTACCACAGACTCCTGACGGTGAAGGGTGGTCCTTCTCCCAATTTCCTGCTATGGCATTGACAGGATTTGGCAATCTGATGGCACCGAGTTATGGTTTGTAAAAAGTCAATTTTCCAGCCAGTGTTCCAAGGACAGTAGCTCCACGAGACGCTGTATGGAGACACTACCAAGTAGTCTTCAATGGCAAGAAAGTAGGAAGACGCTGTGTACCTTATTAGAAACAAGAAGTCCTGTTTGACTTAGTGTCCGCCTAGTGTTTCTTAAACTTCATGTACTTCAAACTTGTAGGATACATTTCCTGCCTTCCTCTTCCCGCACTGCAACAGAATAGTGAGAATCCCCACAGCGCACTGAATACCCAGGTAGGGATGAATGAACGAACACCCAGGCACACTAAAACACAATGACTCCTTTAGCCAGCCAGGTAAAAAGGCACCACAAAAATACCACAGTAGGGCCAGGGATTTAGCTCAGTGGTTTCGCCGCCTGCTGCACAAGTACAAAGACCCGAGTTCGATTCCAGTACCAAAAAAAAAAAAAAAAACCACAGTAGAGACACAAGCTTTTCACATTTGTTTGAATGTATTTGTTTTTTGTGGCACTGGGGATTGAACTCAGTGCCTTTGTACTGAGCTACATCCCCAGCCTTTTTTTTTTTTTCACATTTTAAAGTTTTAAAACAGGATCCCACTAAGCTGCCCAGGGTGGGAGATCCTCTGGTGGCGGCTTCCAAGGCTGCTGGATTATAGGCGTGCATCACCACACACAGCAGGTCAGAACTTTTAAGTCCATACAACTGTTCTGGTGTAGAGTTTGGGTCCCCCACAATATCTGAACTGTAATATGTCATTGTTAAGCCTACTGTGTGCCAGCATTCATAAAACAAAAATACTACTTTTAGCTGTGATTTTCATCTCCTGTTGGGGGTTTGTAAGGTTTTGCTATAGAACCAGACTCTAATTTCCTGCTAGGATTCTATTGTAAAACACTCTACATTTACATGAATAAATTATTTGCCTCTATAAAAACGACTCCTTAAAAATACCATGAAAAGTACTCTCTTGCATGTAATTTCTTTGTAAAATTGGGCTGTCTCGTATAACTGATGATTTTTACACATCAGCAGATGTAGTATTTGACCCCTTCTTTCTCTTCCTTTTTGTGTCTTTTGGGCCTTACTCTCCCACAGAACGCATACCGGGAAACCTGACGGAAGTTAACTCTGCGGCAGCAGCTATTTGTTTCTCAGAGGTAAAAACCTCTGATCTTGGCTATGTTATTTCCTCTCTCTGAGTTTGATTTTCATGAAACAACAAGCTGTTGAAATAGCTACAGCCCAGAATCTCTTACCTCTGACACTGTCTCCTTCCGGTGCATGCGGATGCCATTGTATATGGTGCTGAGCTGCCTGACTCCCACCCACCCTCTAAATGCAAGAGTGCGCTTCAGAGAGGCAGTGATTCTGATCTGAAAGGATTAAGCCTTTGGCCTGTGGAGCAAAACCTCCTGGGTTCACACTGCAGCTCCACCACTGATCGTCTGTGGGCTCCTCAGCCAGTGACCACTGTTTGATCTCATCTGTACAATGAGGGTAATCCCATTATCTCCCTCTAGAGTTCTGAGATTTAAATGCAATTGAATTTAAGAATCTTAGTCCAGTGCCTGGTACTTCATAAGCACTCAATAAATTACGCTGACTATTATGTGTTCGGTCAAGTCCAGGTCAAGGCGGAGAGAAAGGGGTATCAGAAGACCAGCCCACCTTTCTCTGCCTGCTCTTTGGAGCAGGAGAAACACCTGGCTAGGAGAGAGACAAAGGGTGCACATTGGCCTGCCCCCGCAGGTAGCTCTGCCATCAGGCCAAGAGGACAGGAGTGTTTCCCAGGAATAAGAGCAAAGGGTTTTCTGAACCATCAGGGCTTTCAACACCCTAGAATTGGAACTGTACAAGCAGCAAGGGCACTTGTGCCTTGCCGAGAGTTTTATAGGGTGTCAGAAACTCACTCTGAGATTCAAGAGGCAAGAAGTCTGAGTGCCTAACATTGGATCCCAGTTGGGGAGTTTTGTTGAGTTTGACTCAGCAAAGTGGCATCTGTAAATATATGCTGCCTCCCTGGGAACTGGTTTCATCTGCCACGGCAGAAAGCCATTCAGAGGATAGGCTCAGACCAAATGCTTGCTGGCCCTCTTGCTGTGGAAAGAGACAGGACAAACGGACAGGGGAGGAGGAGGAGGACACTGTGGGGAACAGGTGAGCAATGATCCCCAGAGAATACCCTGACAATCAGGGAGACCTAATGGCTACCACTGAGGCTGTACATGGCCAGGGCAGATGGACAATAATACACTGGGCCTGGAATTCAATGGTTCATTGCAGGAATGATGAGGAATATGGACTGGAGGTGGATGTTGGTGGCTCGTGCCAAGGAAGCAGAGGAATTTGAGCTGGGGGTTGTGCTAACAGTTCATTCTAAAAAGGAAAAAGAATTTGGGCCATAGACACAGGCTGAAGAAAAGGCATGCTGGAAACAAGGCAGGGTGTCTGGTTGGGATGTGGCTGGGTTGGGAAGTGTTTTAGAATCACTTTACTGACTTCGAACACCGGCTCTACCAGTTACCAGCTGAGTCTCCTCAGATACTCACTTACCCTCTAAGAGCTTCTTTAACTATGAAATGGTGATAATTATAGTTCCTTCCTCATGACATCTTGTGAGTAGGAAAGCCCATAGCAAGGGTGGGCTCCTTTTCCTTCCATGAAAGACCTCGCTCTCTCACTAAGAGTTTCCATCTGATTCCCTGTCTACTTCTGCCTCCATTCTGAAAATGCCAGTGGCTTGAGAAATGTTCACTATTTGGGGGAATAGGGCTCTTTTCTTCCACTTGAAATCGACTTTTATATTTTCAGTGTTCTCCAGAACACATCCATGATTTGGTGAAGCTGGGAATGGCTACTAATGTTTTATTTATGAAGCATTAAACACTGCAGGAAATTCAGCATGTCTTGAAACTCCTTAGGGAATAATACAAATATATGTACTTAAAAACACACGCACAGAGAGCTTGTGTAACTCCTATTTTACCCGTGTTGAAAAATGGTGCCAATCTTTCCCTCACTAATGATCCCTGCCTGGAAGAGAGTAGCTCATTGTTCAAATGGCACTGAGTTAAGAGTCTAATTATTGAAGGAGAGGAAGGGGAATTTTTAGAGACAAAGAAAAATGTCACGTTCCATCCTTCCATAGAATAGAGTTCACACAAAGAGGTTTCACAGTACATCACTATCACACTGCATAAAAATAACAGCGCCTCCTGCCCTGGCAAATCCAGATGCTTTCAACTCTCACTTTTAAAAATGTCTTGCTTTTCTGACTTCTCCATCCATTGAAGGCATTTTACGCAATCATTTGTATAACCCATTTTGGTGAGTAAAGTGAAAGACGTCATTTAAAAGGGTCTTGCTTTCACATCTTATTTCTTGGGTTGTAACTGCTTCCTTAACTAAGAGTCCCTTTCCAGGTCACAAGTGGGGAGAGAGCATCCCATATAGCAAAGGACCAGCACTTTGCTGTGTCTCTGGGTGGAACACAAAGGTTTAGAGGCCTGGCTGGGGAAGCTGTGCAGCTAGAAGTGTCACTGGGAATGACAGTAGGGCTGGGAGGTCAACCTTATTATTTTATTCTGAAATAATTTTTAGAAAATCTGGCCACATTTCCATGTACTTGAGCAACCACCACATCTTTGTTTTTTTTTTGGAACCAGGGATCGAACTCGGCTCCTTGTGCTTGCGAGGCAGGCAGCGGAACCACTGAGCTAAATCCGGCCTACCACCACATCTTTGAATGCTCTTTTTCCCCTTATTTTTTAATGAGAGATCATCATCAGGAAAGGATCCAATGGACACATACCACTGATCATCAGAAGACCAAATATAACATCTTGTCTATTTCATGGAGCAGTCTCAAAGCAGGAAGGGGGCGGGAAATTAAAGAAAGATGATGCTTCCGGCTTTTTATGTTGCAAAGATTTGTCAAAAGGCACCATCCTGTGACCTAGCAACAACTCTGTGGGTCCACAATCTATTTTATTCTTTCAATTTCTTTGAGTCTTTCCTCTAGACTTTACGTCATCCTCGGGGCCAGGAAAAAGCAAAATTGATTTTAGAAAAGAAAACTGTGAAAAATGGCTCTGGGTTAGTCTCCTCTCCCGCTGAGTTCATTTTATTAAATGAAGCAGAGAAAACACTAGAACTTGGAAAGGCAAAATGATCCTTTTTTTTGTATTGAATCTAGGCAGAGAAAAATAGCATTTACTGAATGAAGTACTGTGGGAACTTACATACTTTTAATCCCCTTACTCATCCTGTCTGTTAATGGATATCTCTGGCTAATTTTATACATAGGAGGCTGAAGCTCAGGCAACTGGATCGAGGTCAAATAATGACTGTTTGGTAAAGGTGGACCATATGCACATCTGCCATCCAGACGGTGTGGAATTCCAGAAGGTGGAGAAGGTTGTAGTTGATCTTGTCACCAGGACTAGGGTAAGGTAAGAGAGAAACCAAGGTGCAAAATTCAGGAGGCATTTGCTGTTGAGGCTGTATGTGAACAACTCTAAGAGTGAGAACCTTAAACTGTGCGTCTCAGGTACCTCATTTCCCCCCTCTCATTTTCCCTGGGTGTACTCTATGGATGGTGGCAGGAGAGGCAAATTAACTACTAATTAGCATCTCCTATGGGCTAGACAATCTGCAGGACCACCCTCTCTGCTGATGCCCAGTGAGAGGGTGTGCTGACCTTCCTGGTTACACAATCAGTTTTATGCACCAGAGCCCTCTTAGGAAGAAGAAAGAAATCCTTAGTACAACAGAATGGACAGATTGAGCCTGCTCTTGCCCTACCCAGGGCACAGGTTTTTGCTGGTACTAGGTCTTAGGAAAGGAGGAAATTATTCAGCTAGATAGAGACACATGCATTTTAAGGTCTTGGCAGCTGGGTTGAGGAGATAAGGAAGGAAGAGGAAGTGGATGGAAGCTTGGAGAAGGTGGAGGCTCTAGGCATCTTGATGTGATCTCTCCCCGCCCTCTTGTTCAACCTCAAAATGCTTGGTGAGTGTATGTGAGTGCTGGAGGAGGGGCCAGGGCATCTTAGGGACCCAGTGAAGGTGCCAAGCTTGATGCTGGAGTGGTCCTGCACGAAACAAAGACCCCCCCCCGCCCCGCCCAAGCCCCCAGAACAGGGAATGCTGAAGGGAGAATTTCAGAGTTCTGTAGATCCTAAGATTGGCTGGGAGTCTGAGTCACAGAGCTTCACCAGGGAAAGGGCCTCCCCAGGTAACATGTCTTATGTATACATGGAGACAAAGAGGTTCAGGGAGGTTGAGTCACCTGTGCAATGTCCCACAGCTGGTAAGCAGCGGTGATTCCATCTCTGGTGTGGCTAGTTTCAGGGCAGCATAAGCAGATTTTCTCACCCATTCTGGGAGAAGAGAAGGTAGGATGGCACACCCTAAACCACGAGGGACCCATCCAGGCTGTGGAGAGCGGGCAGCTCAACAAGCGGGCCCTGGCTGGCCACCGAGTGGACTGCTAAGATCTTAGGAGCCGAGCGCAGTTCTCATAGCAGCACCCTCCGCCCCAAGCAGTTGGTTTTCAAAAGTTGTAGGTACCGAGGTGCAAAGAATTTTCAGAGTGGGAACTTTTGCAAGAAGAGGTCTTGGGAGATGTCCTTGCCCATCTCCCTCATTTTACAGATGGGGAAGCGGAGGCCTAGAGGAGAAAGAAGCTAGAAATAAGTGGCCATTGATAAGCAGCACCAAGCAAGCTGAGCAGGCAGAAGGCTGGCTTCTGGAAAATGCTCGCAAGGCTCTCCAGAAGCCCAACAGGGAGCAAGGAAGCCCTGACCACCCACCGAGGAGGTCTGCTCGTTTTGCTGATATCAGTCCTTCCAGGGACAAGGATGTTTGCATCTGATTCTGGGCCCCGAGGTTGCTCTTTTAATGGATGCCACTGGCTCCTCACCTGAACTGCTCCCGGAGGCTGAGGTCCCCCAGGTCATGCCCCACTGGGCCTGCTGCGGGGAGGTATTGTGAGTTGGAGGAACTTTCCAAAGCTCACACTAGAGAGGCCAGCAGGTATAGATCTCAAGATTTATTACATGCAGACACCAACTGAGCATCTGAATGCCTGGGTCTGGGCTGGGCCCAGAATCCACATCGTCAGGCTGCCCAGGGATCCCAGCACTCGGTGGTACCACATGGTGCACGACACTGGTGCGGTGAGAACTGCCTGCACTGGGAAACCAGGCTGATCTTGCTCTAAATCCAGCTCGTGGGGAAGGAGCTTCCTCTCTCTGGGCTTCCGTTTCTTCATCTAGCAGTGGCAAATATTTTGGGGTATGCAAGTTTAATAAGAATTTCTCAAAATTCTCACAGGGCCAGGCACACGATGAGAACATCGTCAACTTTAATGCTTCTTCCTCCCAGGCCCTCTTTTTCGGGCTGTTTTTCTTCCTTTCTCCTACACAAGTCTGTCCTTGCTGTTGTGGGCCACGTCTCCCCTCTGTCCTTCACACGCCCAGCTGGGACATAGCCACCAGCAGCTGACTGTCTTCTCATCATAAAGAATTAATCTCCTCTCACTCTGAGCCCAAGGCAGCGAGAGGATGCTCTCCTGCAGCCATTAATGAGCAGGGCATTTCTACAATGGCTGAGGCTCCTTTGTCTGTTAGGCCTGAAATGTGTCTAACTGCTGTCTTGATGAGGTCAGCCTTGGTAATTACTGTAATTCTGTAGCTCTGAGTAGCTCAGCTTGACGCTATGACTTTTCATTCTGAAACCTAATAAGGGCCACGTGGATTTTATGGTTGCACATGTGTGCACGCGCACGTACACACACACACACACACACACACACACAAGGTACAGACACACAGACAGGGACATACACACTCAGACAGATTCTTCATTTATCAAATACAGTATTTCATTTCTTGAATTTACTGGATAGTTGCAATTTGTCTCAATAGATGCTAATCTAAAAACAATGTTTTTCTAATGTGTCCCTGATCATTAAGAGGAGTGATTGAAAAATACAGTGAATATTTAAATTTTAAAAATTTATTACAGTAAAGGATACATTGCCATTAATCCCCTCAAAATATTTCCCCTTGCTTCAAACACTTATCCTATCCTTCTTGCCACTCTCTGAAGTAGTTCTGGAAGTCCTCTTAAAGGAGTGTCTAACTGTGCTGTCCTGAATCAATTCAAAATGTTGACCTCTCATGGTCATTTTGACTTTGGGGAAGAGCTAGAAGTTGCACAGTGCCAGGTTTAGTGAATAAGGTGGGTGAGGACACACAGTAATGTTTGTATGAGCCCACCTTTCCCCAGATGGCACTTAGCAACAGGATTCACTGTATTTTTGATCATGCCTCATAAAGACACTCATGAAAGAGGCCTTCCAGAGCTGCTTCAGAAAGTGGCAAGAAGGCTGGGATGAGTGTGCTCACAGTGATGGGGAGTACCTTGAGGGAGGCTGGCTGTTTTGCATCTTAAAATTTGAGCCTCCACTATATATTTTGATCACCCCTGTATTTACTGCAGTAGATTTAAGTAAGGTGAGTTAGGAAAATTGATATTTGCCTGAGAGTCTCAAAGTGGTCAATTTAGGACAAAGAGAAGCTATTACAGAGACATAAAATTAAATCAAAGGCAAGAAAAAGAGTTTGTACATGTTTTCAGATGAGTCCCATCCAGCTCCCACAGCCAGTGGAAAGGGAAGCAAAAATTATTACCACATTTTTGGTCCCCAGAGGACCAGAGCAAACCAGTTTCATGAGAGAGACAATTTTCTCTCTCCTTGGATATATGGATGTTTCTTTCATAGGTCCTCCTAAAGGAGACTCTTTGCAGTAGATGTTTTCAAACTCCCCTATGAGATACGCAAGAGATTCTTCTTATTGTATATCTCTCAGGGGAAGATACAGACACATCACTGCATAGTTCACAGAAAGAAATTCCATGAGGACCTGGAGCAATAACATCTGGATTTATAGTGTCCTTGGTCTCTGGCTTGCTCCACTGACCAAACAGCAGAAGGGCTGAATTTCTTCCCCGCTAAGCCCATGACATTCGTATTCCTATCAGTAATACTAGTGTATCAGTTCGTGCTTACTGGAGAAACAGATTTAATGTAAGATATACAACTATGTAAGAATTTACAAGATTCACTTACAATGGCTGCCTACAGAGTCAGGTGTGGAAAGTGCAAAAGGTCTGTCTATGTGCTGAGATCTGAGGGATCCAGCCAAAGGCCTGGAGCTCTTTGTAGCATCTCGTGTGAGTCCATATCAGGAGGCCAAAGGGTCCACACTGGAGGCTGAAGAGTCTTCGCCTGAAGCCAGGAGACGACGCCCAAGGTGAAGGTGAAGACTGGAGCTCCTCGGAAGAAAGGGAGGTGAGCCTTCCTTCTTCGCTTCCCTAGTATTCCATTCAGGCTGCAAGCCTATTGGTTGGTGCCACTCACACCCAGGCTGGGTCTTCTGTCTTCGGCAAATCCCTTCAGCCACACCCAGAGCTATGCTGATCCAATTTAGTTGGGTGTTTCTTACTCAAATTGACACAATCAGTTAACTATCACAAAGCTCTTTTAAAATTTTTTTAAGAATTAATTTTATTGGTACATTTTAGATATACATAATGATAACATTCATATGGAATTTGTACCTGTACAAGACATATCTTGATTCTTTTCCTTTTTCCCCACCCGTCCCTTCAACCACTCCTACCCTCTTTATTTACAAAAGCTTTATTTCTATTTTTCTCTTCTATTCTTTTTTGTTTTCCCTTCCTTCCTTTTCCCCTCCCCTCTCCCTAGTTCCCTTTCACGTTTGAACATTTTCTTCATGCAAAAAGCTCCTCTTTAAGAAAAGATCTAGGGCTGGGGATTTAGCTCAGTGGTTCTGCCTCCTGCCTCGTAGGCACAAGGTCCTGGGTTCAATCTCTGGTACCAAAAAACCAAAAAAATTAAAAAAGGAAAGATCTGGCCCTAGCATCGTTTCTAACACAGGTTTGTAAGGCAGCCTCTGTCAGTCCGCTGAAATTGACCTGAGATGAAACCAATTGCCACTTCTGATACAGAGCAATAGAGATCCGAGTTCCTTCTGTTGAATTCACTAGGTGTACTGGTGTGTATCACACCTTATATATTTAGCCATCTACATATCACACATTCATATGCATACACATCTACATATGTTATGGGTACACATGCATGTTTAGATACTGAGTCTTCTGAGTATAATTCAGTGAGGGCTTTCAAGCATTAGTAAGATACATGGAGCTATATTGCTCCTACTACAAATGATGGCTGTTGCTTTATGAGTCCCTGAGATGGCACTTTGAAGTTCTATTCTGCTGCTTCTCCTGCCTTTACTGGGCTGTGGGCTGTCACTTCTAATAGTTGTAAGGGACCTGCCTCTGTCACTTGCTGCCACCCTTTTGAGCCTTCATGTGTCAGACCAGATCAAATTAGAAGCACTCGAGACCTGCAATGGCTAGAACTGTGTGAAATGCAGAAGTGCCAAGGACCTGAAAGAGGTATGTTTACTGAAGGTATGTTTTGGCAGCTCTATGCATCCCAACAGCAATTTCTTTGAACTTGCTTAGAATTTTGGCTGTGCCTGGATGAGGCTAACTTTTTAGTTAAGCAAGATACATAGGACCTATCTTCATAGCATCTCTTGCTTTCTGAATTCTCACTTTTTTCAAACGCTTGCTCTGCAAACCCAGGGAACAAGGACATTTAGATAGCACAGAGTATTTGATCATTTCTTTTTCTGTCATGGTCACTTTTCCTCTGTTTTATGTATAGACTCATTTCATCTCATGCTACTTGAGTGCTACCACTGGAAAAGCTGGGGTGTGGGAAGGCAGGCCCCAAAGCACTTGCATATGCCTGTATCCCATGTACCCTATCCCAGTTCCGTGATGCTGTGGAAGGGGGTGTTCTTCAGTCCCGCATAGCCCCACCTCTAATTACTCTTCCCTGGGCTGCCTGGCAATGCTCTTGTGGAGGACTTCACATTCCAGCTCCAGCCTCTAATTCTGTTAATTGCAGAATGTTTTGTTTCAATCAATCAGCCCAGCATCCTTTCCAATCCAAACATCGCCCAGTGCAGGTACAACACCATTGGTCTGAGAATCAGGAAGCACACGGGGCTGTTTCCCCCTGGATACTCAGGTGGCAGCAAAGCACTGCAAAGCACATGCGCACACACACACACCTCAAACTCCAAAGGGATTTTTCATCTTGTGTTAATAATTAGCTGCTTTCAATGTCCTTCCCCTTCTCCATTGCTCGGCCTCACTATGAAAGGGAAGATAGATGCCTACGCACTGCTCATCCAGCCACAGCTCTCTTGAATAAACAAGAAGCCAGAGAGGACAGAATGATCAATGGTTCCTGCCTCCGGAGCAACTTAATCTTAACTAATAAACATGTGACGCTCACACAGGAAAGAACTTACTCCACTGGACAAATAACTGGGAGCTGGTCTTGGGCCACAGATCCTGTACTCTGAGCTAACTAAGTGAAGCTTCCTGTAGTTCAGGAGCTCAAGGTTGGAAGGAAGAAGATAAGCAAAAGAAGAATATGTAAGCTTGGGAGGGTGGATACATCGCCTCCCCAACCCCCACTTTTTTCTTTGGTACCGGGGATTGAACTCAGGACCTTGCACTTTTGAGGCAGGCGCTGTGCCGCTGAGCTATATCCCTGGCCCAACTTTCACTTTGTTGCTTGGTTGTTTTTTTTTTGCAATACTGGGGATCTAACCCAGGAGTGCTCTACCACTGAGCTACACCACAAGCACTTTATATATTTTACTTTGAGACAGTATTTCCCTAAGTTGCTCAGGCTGGCTTTGTACTTGTGATGTTCCTGCCTCAGCCTCCTAAGTAGCTGGGATTAGAGGCATGCACCCACCAGGCCTAGCTTCCTCCCCATTTCATTTTTTTATTTTTGAGGCAGGGTCTCACTATGCAGTTCAGGCTGACCTTAAACTCACTATGTAGCCCAGGCTGGCCTTGAACTCATGGCACTCCTCCTGCCTCAGCCTTGCAAGTGCTGAGATTACAGGCGTGCAGCTCCCCACTTTACAGGTGTTGCCTCCCCACTTTAAGCCTATGCTTCCTGGAATGGAGCTGGATTTTGAGAAACTTCAGAAGAGGTTTTCCATCCTCCCAATGGCACAGGGCAATCAAGGGCACCATGGTGGGGCCCATGTTCCCAGCAGGTGCTAAGACCTGACATTCTAGTGTTGGTCACAGTGAGACCAGGAGAGCAGCGGTCAAGGGCGAGGACAGAAGGCGGCGAGAGGGAAAGCCAGGAGAGGAATCTAACAGAAGGAAGGTGGGGGTAGAAATCCAGCAGGGCCGTGGGATGAATAGAGAGGACTCAGCTCTCCAGACGCTTGGAGAGAAGAATGAATGGATGTGTGTCTTCAGCGATTTCAGCCTTGGTTTCCTATATGGTTGGCAGTACCATTAATTAGGGTGTAATGAGAAAACATTTTTCAATGGGTGAATCAGTACATAGCTTACTGGGCTCCCTGCAGAACCTGTCCCGGCTTCTGAGATGCCACAGAATAATGAGCCTGCTGGGCCAGCTGGTGTGAGGTCAGTGGGGGAACCTTCTCGTTTCTTGAGCCAATTAGCAAATTTCTTAATGTCTTTGCTTGGTATCCCTATAGCTTTCCATTCACACACAGACCGGACGTGAAATTCTTCAAAGTGTGTCTTTTGATAGAGAAGACTCAGGATTATGTTTCTGCTCTATCTTTCCCTCTCTCTCTGCCCAGTTGGGTGCCAAATAATTGATGGTGTCCTGAGGGGTGGAAAGGGGCAGCCCAGACCGGAAAATCTTAGATACCAAACTTTAGCATCTGGCTGCGACTGATTTCTAGGCCTGGGGCTTCCCCAAACATCAAGACTGAAGGCATCTGGGGATTCTGAGCTCTTTCAACCCATATATCTTCCCTTTAAAAGCAGAACAAACCATATAGCTGCTTCATTACTCCTTGCTACTTTGCTAATAATCTCTTCTCCTTTCTGAGATATTCATTGCAAGCAGAAAGGCAAGGTGGGCTCAGCATCCTGGTGGGATGATTTGATGAGACAAATCTCTGCTCCACTCTATACCAATCTTTTCGAGCCTAGGTTCTCTTATCTGTAGCCATGTGAACTGCCCACTAAGGGAGGCTACAAACAAATCAAAACATAACAAAATTTGGTTATTTCTCTGAGCTGAATTGAAAAGCGCCTTTGCAATTGTGATGATTTAGAGTTGAACAGGGCTCTTTGGGAGTGAATTAGGATGAATTTAATTATCTCTGTTAAATCTGCAGTGGGATCTGAGTCCCTTTAGCAATATTTTATTTTGCAATATGAGAGGTGATGAGATTAAAGGCAATACTTTAATAAAAGATAATATCATTGAAGTGATAAAGCATGGTTATGCCTTTCCATATAAATGCTACATTTTAAGAGTTCAAGATAGCTTAGCTTTTCCTTTTCATCTTTTTCTCATCTTCCACTTTTTCTCCCCTCTGACTCACCTCCTGTCCCTCATCTTATTCCTAACTATGAAAATGAGTTTAAATTTCCTCTAATCCCTTCCCCTTTGCCTTCTCATCCTTCCAAATCGGTCCTTAATGAGTGGAGTGGGGCTTCCGTGGAGACTGGAGAGTCTTAGTTATATTTCAGAGGCTCCATTAGGCCAAGGGGAAAAATTACTTCACAGTATCTCTTATCTAAATCCTTCAAGAGCTAGTGGCTGAGTAATGAACTTTGATTCACTGAAAAACAAAGATCTGGTATCTGGTAGGACTCCATGCGGCTTGGCTGCCCCTGTGAAAATGACTAACATTGCCATGAGAGTGATTGCCACTCATCAGAGGACGCTCTGTGCCCAGGGTGCGAACAACAAAGTGGCAAAATGGCAAAGGTTGCTTTGAAGATGTGCCTGCCTTTAAAAAAAAAAAAAAAGCAAAATTCAATACGGCAGAAGAAGGATCCCTTTTGGTGTAGATGTTAAAACCAAATAAACCAACTTCACTGTTGATTCTTTTGAAAACAATACTCTTTCTTTGTTGACATTTGGACGTGGTATAAAAATAGCAAAATACTCATTTGCAAAACACTTTCTCATATACTCTGCACGCTCAGAACAACCCTCCGAGGTGAGCAGTAATATTCTGATTTAGACGAGAAGGCAAGAGGCTTCGGAGCTTCACAGTCCTGCAGCCACTAAGTGACACAAGCAGGACTTGAACTCTGAACCTGACCCCTTAGACTTCCTGCTGGAGATGCTGTCATAGGGGGAATTTCAGAGAGGCAGCATTTCCAAGGACACTTGTGAGCAAGAACATAAAATGAACCCCTGTTCTGGGGCACCCCAAATCCGGACCAACTTATAGGTAGGGCAGATGGTACTGCCGCCAGGTTCTGACCCCTGCTGCTTTCCTTCCCCAGCTGCAGCTAGCCCATTTCTCTGTCTGAGGCTTCTCTTGCTGATGCGGCCTGTTCAGCAGCGTGGAAGGACCAGGGCATCAGTCTCCTGATTAATGAGACTCTTTCTGGTTCCACTGCTTATTCCCAGCCTCGTCATTAGCTCTGCCCTCTTCTATGCTTTCTCTCGGGCTCAGTCTCCTAATTTCCATAGTAACGGGCCTCTCTGAACCTTTGCTGATGCTTTTTGTACCCAAGTTTATGTTGGTCACATTCCATGCTTCCTGCAGGGTTTTTTTAAAACTGACCTCTTGCACGAGCCCTTCCCTGGTAACTTCCTGTGGGTCTTTCAGCGGGGATTTTGTGACATTTCCCCACATTAAGCCGTGTCCTATATGGGCCCTAATTCTTTCATCCATGCCATCTGTTTTCCTCCCAAATGAACTTTAAATGTCTTCCTATGGGGATCATGGTCACAGCCAGGGTCGCACTCCTAAATATGTAACAGCTGAGTCTGAAGGATAGGCTCCACATATGAACCTATGTACGTTTACGATTCACTTCACTGACACGGAGAATGCATGATAGGCAATTCATGAATGCTAATAAAATATAAAACACTCTTATCGTTAAGCCCGAACACTTGATTTGTTCTCAGAGAAGGTTTTTGTTGATTTCTGTCAGCAGGAATCTCTCTGATCTATTGCCAACCTGTGGATATAACTCAATCACCATTTGACTAATCTAATTACTCCTTACCCAAGAAATCTGGTGGTATTGAATCCGCTCTGAGACTGATATCTGATCCATGGTGAAACTACTTCTCAGCCTCAAACTCTATTCGGTAAAGTATAACCTCTTTCAGCTACAGCCCTCAACAGGGCAAGTTTTAAAATTTAATTTGCACTATTGAGATTTTCTCCGTTACTTAAGTCTGTTAGACAATACCAACAGAATGACACATCAAGCCATGCTTGCAGTATTTTCCAGTTTCACGGGTGTAAGTACTCTTACCACGGTCTACTTTCAAGCTGCTGAAGCGATCTCCCTTGTGTAATTGTGACGTGGTGCACAGTAGCTCACCCTTATACCACACTTTTACTGTCTGAATAGATGCAAATAGCATACGTAGTTAGATGTAGTGAAACAGTCGAGAAGTGATGACTTTTACATTTCAATTAACTTTAATTTCAACAAATATTTAAATTATAAGTTGACATAATTTTATATTTAATACAGTAGCCTTGTAAAATGAGTGGCTCACAAAAATTCCCATGTATTTGATAATCAGGTCTTGTGAGCTGGTGTGTCTGGTTCCAGGACACCCCAACACTGGTATTGTAATTTATAGTGTCTGCCATGGTTTGGGCTGTGGTAGGAGCCTTCTGAATATTTACTGTGTGAGCAGCTTTGCTTTTCAAAAGGGCAGATGAGCAAAGAGCTTAAGAAACTACGGCACCCCTTGGATATTTTCTCAGTAACATTGTGGCTGAGTAGCAGCTCTTAACAGAGAGGGAGCCCTTAGGACCCTCCAGAGGTTCATAGCCTCATTCCTGGGGGTTTTGTCTCATCTACCTACTCTCTACACACTCTTCATGTACTCATTTCCTGAGGGTCTCAAACTCACCCTTCGGATCTGATGTCCAGGATCTTGAGTGAGTCCTGGCCTGTACCCTTTGTGGTGATCAATGCTGATCATTGGCCATGCCTCCTTCCAGACGTGTCGGGGAATAACCCAGTCCAGGCTGCAGGAGTCCCTTAGGGGCTGCTCTCCAGAGAAGGTTAGGAAGGGAGGGCTGGGCTGAAGGGCGGAGACAAATGCAGGCATGGAAATATTCTGAGCCCAGCTCCTCCACCAAGCAGAGGTGCACGGTTGGGCAAGCTGCTGAAGCTCTCTGATCCTTTACCTCCTTACCTCCCACAGTCAGCTAGGTTGTGGGGGTGGGGATGCAGGAATCAAGATAGTATGCCAGTCGCTCATTCTTTACCATCCTTACTGCAGAAAAGCCAGGATGAGAAGTGAAGGGCTAGAAGAAGTATACAACTTATTAAGAAAGAACTGCCACTACCAAATTTTAAAAAGTCCAATATATAATTTTGTTTTTGTTCACATCTCACTAGGTGACTTCGCTTAAATTATGCTACTATTTTTTTCTTTTGGCAATGGGGAAAATGCTACCATCTACTTCCTATGGAAGTTCTTAAATGAAATATGATCCATAATAAAGTGCTTGGAACAGTGTCCTGCATATGTCTGCGTTCGTATGTGTTGATGATGCTGTTGTTATATTATTATTATCATCATCCTTTGTTCACATCCCTCTGTGCTTTGTCAGTTCCATGCTCCTTCTCTGGTTTGAAGCCATTGAAAGATGCCTGCTGTCAGACAATGACCGCCTACCCTTGTGCAGGTTTGGCAGGTGTTATTCTTGGTTTTTTCCCTGAATGCTGGCAGCTCCTATTCTCTGGGCTTTTCACTTGGCAATTAATCACGGACAGCCTCATGATGGCTTTTCTATTGTTGTCAGAACCTGGTGTTCTAATCTTTCCTCGCTACTCTATGCTTTTATTACCACTTTCCCTAAGCAGGCACTAAAATCATCGGGGCTGAAAAACACAGCCATGGGCTTTTGCTTTTTATAGACCTGAACTGCCCAGCTCAGGGGCAAACATGGCACTTGGCAGCATTCACTGTAACTCTGAGGAAGAAGGGAGGAGGAGGAGGAAGAGGAAGACTTATGCTTAAGAGGTTTCAGCACTTGGGCAGGTCATACATTAAGTGCTATGGATGGATTTAAAACTGAACATGATGCCCACCCCTGCCTTTAGGAAGCTTACACTTTTCTGGGAAAGCTGGACAAGAGAAAGACAATTATATCTTTATGTTGCAAGTACAGGGTCATCCAACCCTGCAGAACCAGAGTTCCAGGAATGTGCACCTATAGTACTGGCTCTGAGAGCTTCCCAACCCTATATTTTCATGATGGAAGAGGCCATGGTGGAAGAGTTTACATCACTGAAACTGGTAGATGCTACATACAAAGTTTTCTTTTTCAGGGATGACTGCTGAAACATTTACCAGCACACCACCACGTGTACTTCCACTTGGGAGCTTTCTCTGTTGCCTCCCATAAGATATAACCATATAGGTTATTTGTTGTTTCACTAAAGAAGCTTCAGTCCACTGTGCTGGATACCTCTTAGACACCACTGCAAATCTTCTGAGCCCTTTTCACACCCCAGCAACTGCTGTTGGAACCAGATCCACACAGGCTTTGCCCAACTTCATGCAGGTGTGACCTGGCAGTGCCCAGGGCCCTGCCTGTCCCTTTGCTTCACCCTGAAGCATCTCTGATGTGACAGTGGAGCCACCTGCTCACATGCATGCACAACCCAGAGACCCTGGGAGTTCATTCCTGTGGAGCCACCCTGGGCTAAGGGGGAGTGGCAGTTAATGACAAATGCCCCTCCTTTAGTTCCCCAGGAAGATGGCTGAGAGGCATCCCTAAGCCTGCCAGGGACTGGGACCAAGCAACACGTAAAGCAGGAGCTGCTTTTCTTCTCTTCCTGAATTCTTTCCTTCTCGCTCATGTTTTTCTTCTGGAATCATTTCTCATATAAATTCCTGCACACCGCCTGCATGCCAGCCTCTGTTTTGAGGGGACCCCAGGCTAAGACATCCTCCATCAGAGTCTGTTGGTACCTGTCCATCAATCCCAGTACTGTCTTGTGCTAACCACAGTGATAAGTAGGAAGTGGCCCATGAGGGAGAACCAGGGCAAGTGTGAGCTCCTCTTTGAAGCCTGGCCTGGTTTCACCAGACCTGGCCATGCTTTGCTCTCATGAGAATTCGCTCATCACATGGTATTGTAATTAACTGATGGATTAATACAACAACTTGCTCTTCCTCCATATTCTCCACATGAACAGCAGGGCTTTGACTTCCTTACATACAACACCCCCCACACAGAGTAGGGATCAGCAAACTTTGGATAAGTGAATGAAGTAAGCACTTAAATGAACGCTTTAGAACATCTCACAAGAGTCATTCATTCAACATCGATCACTGGGTGGATGGTGGGGAAGTGAATTCCTGATGAGAGTCAGGGCCATCCAAAACTTAAAATCACACAACGCTGGGGAGAAAAAGTAAAACTATTAAACCTGTAGTATATCCAAGCCCAAATCTCCTAAATTCACAATATTTGGAATCTCAAATGTCATGTTTCCCAACACTGCAGGCACAAACACTTGCCAAGTATCGAGGAAAAAAACCAACATAACAAACCAAAATGGCATCTGATGTCATAAGCAGAATAATGATGCAGGGGAGGCTGCCAATGTGGTAGGCAGGACCTGTGAGTAACAGGAAAGCAGAGGATACTGGAAAATAGAGGCTCGGCAGGCATGAGCAGGGCAACTCTATTTGCTCTCAGGAGCTGTCTCCAGGGAACATCTGAAGAAACCTCTATGTCGAAATTTTAAGTGCAAAAAAAATAACGTTAGAATCTTGGCAAAAAGAAAAGGTCAGCAAGAATAACTTCGGGTGTCTCCTCTCAGCGGTTACCTATTCTTTCTCAATGTTACCTTAGATTCTTTTCTTCTCTAGAGGCAAAGAAGCATTTCCAATAAATTTAATAGTCTCTCTCTCTCTCACCATAGGAAAATTATTTTCACATTTGCAGCACCAAAACCTTGCAATTTTCCTTACAAGTTGCCAACAAGATAAAGCCCGCTGAGTTGATAGGTCGGGGATAATTTTACAGGGGTCTGCTTTATCACCACATAAAGCAGATTTAAAATTCTCTTATTTGCCATTGGTGTTTCTAAAGAACCTGTCTCCTAATTTAACTTGGAACACTAGCTTTCTTTAATCATCTGTTTATATTTACTTTACCATCATTTTCTTTGAGAATGCTTTAATTTTTCTGTCTCTCTAGAGCCTCACCCCAGGCTTAGGAAACAGCAGCTGCTCAGTGAAGGCAAGTTGGTTTAAAATGACTAAAAATACATAGTGCAACCAAATGTGAATTGAAAGTCATAATTTCTTACCTTAAAAAATGGATCAAGGAAGGAATTCATATACTGCATGAATAATATTTGTATCACATTTCTTTACTCCATCTTCTTACATTAGTTAGAAAGAAAAGAAAGATGGATATAGTCTTTCCCTGGGGAATCTGAGAAGTTTTATAGATTAAATGATTGAGTTCCCCTCCAGATTCATATGTTGGAGCCCTGAGCCCCATCTAAGAGCAATGGTATTTAGAGAAGAGGTATCGGGAAGTATGTAGTGTTGGAGGAATCTGAAGGCTGGGGCTCCGTGGTGAGATCTGTGCCATTTTAAGAAGAGGCACCAGATTCTCACTCCTTCTCTCTACCATGTGAAGACACAGTGAGAAGCAGCCATCTACATGCCAGAAAGAGAGCCCTCACCAGAGACCACATCAGCCCATGCTTTGATCTCGAACTCAGCCTTCACAGCTGAGAGAAATACATTCTTATGGCTTAGGATACTCAGTCAATAGCATTTTCTTAAGGCAGCCAGAGCAGGAAGGAAATGAAGCAAGGAACCAAAAATCATGTTGAAAACTAAAGGCTATTAAACATAAGGCAGAATATAAATAAATTAAACCTCGGAACAGATAAACCACATCCACAAACGATGGGTGCCTTTAATGAAAAAGGAGAGCAAATCAATAACACTAGGAATAAAAAAAGAGCGTTAGAAAATTAAACACATGGAGATGTTTTTAATGGGAGGAGAATGTAGTTATTCTGTTATCTGCTAATAGTCTTTAAATAAAGTAGCATTCATTGCGTGACTGTGTCTTAAAGTAGATAATACCCAGTCTGACCTTTAAAGAACCAACCTTGAAGACCAGACGTGCTGGCTCCAGTTCCTCAGTGATGTATTTAGACTGTATGTGTTTTTCTGTTTTTGAATACTCCAGCCTAGTTCAATGCTTAGCATAGAAAAGGGCAATAGGAGAGCTATTACTAATTTTATTATGTACTAAAAAGTTATCACATTAAATTTCACTCCCACAAACTCAGGCTCAGAAAGACGGTATTTTATATGGTAACTACTTACTGCACAGTGTATTTTCAAAATTATTTTAAGAAGCAAATGGATTTTAAAGCCTTGGACTTAAAATGGAAGAAAAGCATCAAAGAATAAATCAAAGGTAGAAGTTAAAAGGCAGAGATTATGTTTTCTGTGTGTCTGCCATGTAGCTGTTATGATTCACCCAAAATTAACAGAAGAAGAAACTCGAGTTTAATGTGCATTAAGTTTCTCACCAAAATCTTGTTTACTAATAAGCAGGTCTGAGACTAAAATCAGATGTCTATAAAGAACAGAAATGCATCATTCTTAGAGAAATTTTTAGGAAAGGAAATACCACACATTAAAAGCATTACATCACAAGAGTACGATGCATGATCTTTTTATTCTTTTGACATATTTATTACTGATTTATTTATTTTACCAGCACTTCTCTTGGCAAGTTCATTTTTATCTTGTGTAGCTTGCTGAGGATTTTATCTTTTCCCACTAAATACAGTATTGTTTTTCATTTTGGTTTTAAATTCTGTCCTAATGCATTTATCAGTTTAGGAAAAGCTTAGTGATTGAATGAAAAAATAGCAGTTGAATTTCATCAAGGGCCTTGGCATTTATTGAGACAATTATACAATGTTTTTATGGAAATGTGATAAATTACATGAATAACTCAGTTCATGCTTGTCTCCTGACATGCACAGGTGAGGTTAATTGCTGAAAAAGGAGTATTATGCATTTCTTATTTCATCTGTGGTCCTGCTTCTTCTTCTTTTTTTTATTTTTTAGCTGAATAGAACATAAAGAAAGGAATAAGACAAATTCATCAGCCAGCGATGTCTGTGGTTCTGTACGATTTTTATCTTTGAGCAGAGAAAATTTTAGTAAGTAATAAAACACAGCCCTCTGTATGGACCGAACATATGTGAAAAACAACTGCCTTTATTGGACATAAACAGAATGTTTTCTTATTCCTTAAACAATACAGTGTAACAACTATGCACAGTATTTACACTGTGTTAGGTATTATATGTAATCGAAAACAATCTAGAGTAGACTGCAGGGTGCACATAGGTTATATGCAATTAGCTATGCCATTTTGTAGAAGAGACTTGGGCATCTGTGATTTTGCTATCTGCAGGCGTCCTGGAGCCAACTCCCTTGGGTACCAAGAGACAACAGTACAGAGATATTTGGAAGGTTTTAATAGAGCATTTCCAAAGACCTCAAAGAACTGGTGTTTATATTATGTGAAGCCACATGCGTCAGAGTTAGGGAAACTGTGAATGACTTTAGACTGAAATATTTTGGCTGATAGCTTTTCAAAAAAATTCCTGTTGAGACATCTGCTTCCCCAGCAAGCCTTAAATGAGGTGAACATTATCCTGGGAAATGGAAGTGACAGGCACACATGGAGAGCCATCCTATAGATAGGTAGTTCTTGCTCAGACCACTGGGCTGGGCAGGACACTGGGCCAGGTCGGTGTCGGGCTAGGGGTGGGAACGGCCACTGTGGTTCTTTCCATGCAGCCTTTCCAATGGAAAGGCCTGGGCTGGTTGTTGATGAGAACTAGGGCTGGGGAGGAGGGACCAGGTCCAGTGTCTGCTACAGCTTGTCTAAAGGACAGCATATTCCAGTGCTCTCACAAGGGAACAGTGAAGCAGATTCTGGCACAGGCATTTGATAGAACTCAGGTAACAACTTTTTAAAATGAGTCTGTGATGATACAGAAATTAAAGGAGAAAATGCATCAAACACTAAATACCTATAAAAGGTAAGCTGCAAGACACACATCTAACACTCACCACCTTGTTTCTGTATCTCAGTATTCTATCAACCCCACCCAAGCCCTCTGGCTGTCACCTTGCTTTATGCTCTCTCACCCAAATCCTCACTTCTTCCCTTGAATTTGTTGCATCCATAGCCATGAGCTAAGAAATAAATCTACATAGTGTGATTAAAAAGAAATATGTTCAAATTTGCAAAATTTATTACAGTAAAAGACACATTTCTATTAGCTCCTACAAAGTACTCTCCCTGGCTTTGAACACACATATCCCATTGTTCTTGCCACTTTCTGAAGCAGTTCTGGAAGTCCTTTTTCCTGAGTATCTTTATTTGCATTGTTGTGGCTATTTTGATGTCCTGAATCAATTCAAAATGTTTCTTCCCTTTCATGGTCATTTTACCTTTGAGGAAGAGTCAGAAACTGCATAGTGCCAGGTCTGGTGAACGAGGTGGATGAGGACACACCGTAATATTTGTATGAGCTCGCCTTTCCATTGGATGGCACTCGACAACAGCATTCACTGTATTTTTTATCATACCTCATAAAGACACTCAGGAAGGACGACTTCCAGAACTGCTTTAGAAAGTGGCAGGAGCAATGGGATAAATGTGTTGGAAGCAAGGGGGAGTATTCTAAGGAGGACTAATGGCAATGTGTCTTTAAACATTCACTGTATATTTTGATCACTTCATGTAGTTCCTCCCCCTTGCTCTATTGACAATGCTGGTCCAAAGCAATTATCTCCTTGACTGTGCATCCAAGTCCCTCCTAAAGCATCATAACAGACTCTTTGTGGGACACTCACAATTACAGCAAAAACTATAGGAATAAAGCACAGGATGAAAGCCCAGAAGGAGATAAATTAAAACAACAGCAGTAGTTTTATGTAGCACAATGATGGGCAATCCTTTTGTCATTTTTCTATTTCCTAAGTTTCTGTGGTTTTATAATATTTACATATGATTTATTCTACTAACATAAAAATATGACGGGGAAAAAGGCAAATAGGCACATATGGACAACAGCGTTTACACAAACACACGCACCTACAAACACAATCTCCGGAACAGAGAATCCTGGCTTAGATTCCTGGTTTTGCTGCTTTGTGCAATCCCCTTTCTGTCTCTCTGTAAAGCGTGTATTGGCACCGTGGGAACACCTGTTTGGCCTTGATCTGTGAGCTTACTGTGGGCCTTGATCTGTGTACCAAGGCAGGTAATGTGCTGAGCAAAGAGAAGCTGGGGAGTGAGGCTGTGGCTTCTTTGAACTGTCTCTGGGCCCTGTCCGCACAGCCTCGCATACAGTAGCTTGGAAGGGAAGGGCTCGCTTGGAGACGTCGGCCTGCCAAGCAGTCAGTGCAGTGAAACTCGAACTTAACTAGCTGTAATCTGTGGGTCTCTTGGGGTGCAGCCAAGAGGGAGCTGGCGAGGCTCAAATCCTCACCGTGGAGTGCAGGGTTTGTGCCACCACTTACAGTCATGTGTCCGGGAGTGGCCAACAGCTGTCCTCCTCTCGATCCTCTTATCTGGAACGTGGACATAACTGCTCCGTGCTCGGGGTGAGGTGAGTACCGTGTTAGCAGCTGATCAGGGGCTCAAGGCTTAATCCCCACCACTTAGGCCCTACCCCTCCGAGCTGTGTTTGTTGTGCAAATCCCCTGAATGCTAACACAGTCGAATGTGCTGGGAAGCTGTGGAAATGACATATGGTTTGGAAGAGAAATGGGAAGGAAGGAATAGACTAAAGTTGGACCAAGCACCCGCTCCCTGGCATTTATATCCGGCCTGCAGCTGGCAGCTTTTACTTTGCTTGCAACAGACTTTGGAACGGGCAAGATGATCAAGGGTTAGTCCCATTTTACAGATGCCGGAAGCTGAGGCTTGACATGCAAAGTCACCTGTCTGTAATCAAAGAAAGTAGGCACCGATGAGCCAGGGTTGTGAAAACCAGTCTTTTCCCACCCGAACCAGGATGTCTCCAATCAGAAAAGTGGGACAGTCATTCCCGCTCCTGGAGGACGCTCAGGCCTTGGTAAGCTGTCATGTTTTGGCTCCACCACTTCTTGGCTGTGAGACCTTGCCCGGGTCACTTAGTGCTCTCTCTGAGCCTCGGTTTCTTCATCTCACACGTCTAGGTGAACTGACACACATACAATGCTTGGCAGGGCACCATGCCTGGCTCAGGGCTATCATCAAACTCCAGCCACTCCTGGTACATCGTCATCTGTCCAGGGTCCTGCTGGCAGCTGCTCACTCAGCATTTATTAAATGACTAACAGGAGCGTGGCACTTTCCTGGCAGGCTTCCCCCAAACAAGCTAACACTTTAGCAATCAGAGATGGGATGGCTGGAGGATGGAGGAATGCAAACACCAGCATGTGTTTATCATTTGTGCTGCGAAGAGCGTCTGTTCCCCAAAGAGGCTCCACAAATGCCTTTGGCAGGGACTGAAAGCAGAGCATAAGCGAAGAGCACCAGTCAGCCTGGGCACGAAGCCGTGGAGGCAAGCCAGATGGAGCCAGCCCGGAAGTCTAACCACAGGATGACAGAGAGGTGGGGGGTCCTGTCCCTTCCCTTCTGGGGAGACAGCATCTCCTCTCAGTGTTTCCCAGCTTCCCCGTGGAGGGGGCCCAGCCTGGTCCTCATCCCCCAGATAAGAATGGGAGTCACTTTCCCAAGGACACTCAGTTGTCCCAGAGGGTGGAACACTGCAACCTCTTCTGGCTTCTTCCCTTGTAACCTTTACACTGAATTTTGTCTCTCAGCCCTGAACATTTCCACTTTTCCATCGTATCTGGCTCCCAAATGGTTACAAGGTGAATTGTTTCCCTCCCCTCTTCCTCGAATTTGTATGTTACAGTCCTCACCTCCAGAACTTCAGACTCTGACCTTACTTGGAAATATGATCTTTGCAGATATAGTTGGTTGAGATGAAGTCATACTGGAGCAGGGTGGGACTTAAGCCAGTACGATCAGTGTCCCTATAAAAAGGAGAACTGGGGAAACAGATGCACACAGCAAAAACAGCATGCAAAGTGAAGGAAAAACTGGGGTGATGTGTCTACCAGCCAATGAACAGCAAAGATTGCCAGAACCAGCAGAAGCTAAGAGAGGCACAGAGAGATTCACCCTCATAGCCCTCAGAACAAACTAACCCTAAAGACACCTTGATCTTCACACTTCTGGTCTCCAGAACTGGGAAACTATAGTGTACATTTCAGTTGTTTAAGCCACCCAGCTGGTGGGGCTCTGTCATGGGAGCTCTTATGGCTTGTGTCTAGATGTCCCCCTACAGCCTCATGCCGCCGTCATAGGTAGGCTTTTGCAGAGGTGGCTGAATCTAGAGTGTGTGATTGATTTATGGAACAATGCTAGGATTAAGGGTGCTAGGATTAAGGTGGGTGATCAGTCCATTGATTAGTTTGGCACCATCCTAATCCTGGTAGCCTGGGTACAATATGAGGTACAGAAAGAGCCTTGTCGTTTCCCTTGCTTGCTTTGTTGCCTTCTGCCTACCATGCACTCCTTCTCCCCTGCTACTCCCTGCTGTCATGCCACCCTGACTGGCAGCCAGCCAACTCTGGACCAAAACCTCTGTGAACTGTGAGCCAAATAAACCTTTCCCCTCTTAACTTGTGGGTTTTGGATGTTTTGTCTCAGCAATGAGAAAAGTAACTAAGACAGCAGCCCTAGCAAACTAACACACAACTGCTCTGGAAAATAGGGCCACTTGCTCCCACTTTGTAGCAAAATGAAGGACAAAAAAATGAAGGGTAATAGGTCAACTAGCCAGGAAGCAGAGGTTAAGAAAGTCAACCTGTGGGTTCACGTACTTGCCCCATCTGATTAGAGGTATGTCTGCAGATGAGAATATGCCATGGGTTGACAGAGTGCTTTGTGGTTCCTAAGTTCACCACACATGGACTCAGTGGGTTGCACAAATATCCTAAGCAGGAGCAGGGAACATTGTAGCATCCCCATTCTCAATGGACTAAATGGATTCAGAGAGGATGGACTCCAGAAGGTGGAAGGGAAGGTACCACAGCATGTCTACCTGCCAGGACGGGACCTTCAACCCTGGATTCTCTGATTTGGATGTGCATCCTTGTATTCAAATGTATCTTCATCTCCAGCATAGCTGTCCCTTTTACTTACTTTGGTGCATTGGTCAGAATCTGTGATGAACATGCCAGGGCATATATCCCGGAAAACACTGTAAAATGTCCCCTGTAGTCTTCTGGTAAATAAGATATATAAAGTGATTTCTCAACTTCAAAGGCAAACAGAACATTTCTAGGCTTTGGAAGCAGCACAATGCTGGTTGGATCTTTAAAAACACAGCCAAGAGAAGCGAGCATGGATGCTGTCCCTGGCTCACAAGGAAATTCAGTTCTGTGATGTATTTTCAGCCAAGTGACAGGCATGAAGGCAAGAACAATTATTTTCTTCATAATAGGAATGCATTCAGAGCTCAGCTCCCAGCTTCCTAATAAGGAGCTCCGAGCTGCAAATAAACCTAATCCTGCAATGTACTGTGGTCTCTCCTAGCTGGGCACCTTGGCAAAGAGACTCGACCTCAAAGATCTCAACTTGGGCTTGGGAGGGAGGGGGCACATTTGCAATGCACTAATAATAATAGCTAACACTGAGCATTTACTATCTCTCAAGCAATAGGCTGAGTCCTTTTGCACATTAGGTCATTGAATTTCCCCAATTAAGAACTGCAGAGAAGCACCATTTTTTTTCCTCCATTTTCCCCAGGTAATTGTCCACGAGGCTGTCAGCGAGGTAGGCAAGTCCATGGGAACTGACAGCACCACTCCCTCACTCAGGAGTGGCTTTGGCCAGAGGGAAGGTGTTTATACAGAGCAGCCAATATCATCATGCCTGAGTCTTGAAAGGTGACCAGGACATTTGCTGGGGGACAGGGTCAGCGAAAGGGCATAGTGGGCAGAGGAAACAGCACGAGCAATGGCAGAGGCACAGAGACACAGCTGTGTAAGGAGGCTGGAGTCATGGGTCTATGGGACAACTGTGGGCATTCTACTCTCCTGCCTTCCCGCTCTCCTCTCAAGCCTCCCATCAATCTGCCTTGCGCCCCACGAGCCTTTCCCGCTCTGCCTCTGTTTCTCTCTGGGTCTCCACCTCGTCTCCATAGGGCCTTTGCTCAGGCTGTGACGCAGGCTAAGGTCTCAACCCTGTCCAACTCTCTCGCTTCATTTCGCTTCCTGCCATGTAATTGTCTGACACTTCCATTCAGCCGCCTTGGCGGCCCACTCAGCACAGATCCCAGACTCTCTCCCTTGCCACTGCATTTGTAAAGCCCAGTTGGTGTCTGGGAAGTGGTAGACAGGCCCTTTGGAAATACTTGCTGAATGAATGATGTATTAGGTGGCAGTTGCTGCTGTAACAAAGTACTATGAATTTAATGGCCTAAAACAACACAAATTTATTCTCTTACAGTTCTGCAGGCCAGAAGCCAAAAGTGGGCTAAAATCAAGGTATGGGAAGGGCTTATTCTGGTGGCTGCACTTTCTTGCCTTTTCTGGCTTCTGCAGGTCCCTCTCATTCCTGGCTCCTGGCCCTGCAGCACATCGCATTCTCTAACTTCGACACCCACCCCATCCCCGCCTCCCTTTTCCAAGGCCCTTTGTGCTTACATTGGGTCCATCTGGATAATCCAGGTCAGTTCTCTCATCTCAAAATCACTGGTGAAAACTGCAACACCCCTTTGGCCATATAAAGTAACATATTCCAAGACTCAGGGACTTAGAATGCAGACATCTTTGGGGAGGCAGGACTCAGCCGACCACAGATGAATGAGCTGAGCCGGAGCTGCCCCTTTGGTCTGCTGCATCACTCAGAGCAGGGCTCAGGCCGGTGCAAGGCACAGCTTGGGTTCATGATGCTGCTGATGCCTTTGAGTGGTCTGGGGCAGCCTGGGAAGATGCGCGTGAAAAATTGGGATGTGTGGGTGGGGAGGACGTGTTGAACTGAAAAATTTAGGACTCTAGCTGAGAAAAAGGAGGGTATGCAGGAAAGAGAAGATGAAGGGGAAGGAGACAGAGCAGACACAGTGCTGCTTCTGGGGCTTCTATTTCCTCACCTGAAAACTGGAGAATGGACCATGCAGGGATCCTTCAAGGCCACGTGGCCCGGACCTCAGTAAGGATGGGGGTCAGGACCCGGACCTCCAGGTGGTCCCACTTCCTGTCTTCCAGAACTCCTTATTCCAGCTGTAACCAGCCCTTCAGTCTCTCTTTCTCCACGTGTAATGCATGTGTGCATACACATGTGCGTGTCTGTGTGTGTGCATCAGGATCTATACAGTATCTGTATTTTGGATTGAAATATTATTCACACACCACACCATTCACCCACTTAAAGTGGACAAATCAATGGTTTCTAGTACACTCAGAGTTGGGCAACCATCACCACCATTAATTTTAGATAATTTTATTCCTCCAAGAAGAAATCTTGTGCCTCGCTCCCTGCCCCTCTGCAAACACTGATCCACTTTCTCAACAGCTCTGCCCTGGGCTCTGTGCTTCCTGGCTGTTTCCCAGGCACCTGTACTGTGTGCCACCAAGCGGGCAGCTCATGCTGGCTGTCATTCCGTCCCACCCACATTCCCTTCCTGATGCTCTGCATTTCCACCCTGTCCTCATCATTCTATGGAAACAGCTCTCTGAAGAATCAACCCTGGGGTCCAATCCCAAGGCTTCTCTAGGGGCATCCTGACTGTTGGCGGCAGGGGACGCTGCTGACCTATCAGATGACTGCAGTCCCTTGCGCACCACTGTCTGTGGACACCTTGTTTTCTGCCTGCTGTGTGAACAGTGGGGATGCTAGAGTCTCAGCTTTCCCTCAGCAGTGGCGAAGCCGAAGTCCCTGGCATGTGCTTGGGAGCCACACTGTCTAGATCTCCATGCCAGCTCTGCCACATCCTAGCTGTATGATCTGAGAACTTTATCCATTTCTGGCTACCTCCACCTCTTCATTTGTATGGCAGTGATGGTAAGAGCAGCCACCACTTGGGGTAATTGTGCAGATTAAATGATTTAATTAATGTTGAGGGCTTGGCAAAGTGCTTGGTACATAGAAACCTACTATGCTGTTTACTAATTGTATAATTATTTTGCTCATTCTTTTGCTCAGTGAGTTTATCCGTTGACATTTTTTTCAACAACTTGTGTGCACTGACCTCCCTTCAGGGTTCAAATGTTCACCATACTCAATTATAAGCGGGGGGTTTTGGCAATTAAACTTCTCCAAAGTCTCATTTTTCTGATCTGTCAGATGGGGATGATGCTAGCTGGTGTCTCGGTTAGTGGAAAGTTTAAGTGAGTTAATCCATGAGGCACTGAGAACAACACTTGGCAAGAAGTGAATCCTCTAGAAATGTCAAGTGTGGTGGAGACCCAGCCCTCTTCTTTGCCTCCATGTGGCCGTGGCTGTGGGCCACCTGTAGGTGTCCCCACGCGCTGCTGCAGGATCACTCAGACCAAGCTCACGTGTAAGCTCACTGAGCTTTTCATGGCAGCTTTTGTCACTGCCAACTCAAATCCTCACCCCTGGTCCCAAGCTAAAAGACCCTTGGTCGTCTCTACCTCTTGATTCTCCTTGGTCCTTTCTTTCCAGTGCCTCAAGTTTGCTTTTTTAGTTCCACTCCCCTGCATCCAGATTAGCTGGCCTTCCTATTCATACCTCACAAACTGCCTCAGCCTCCTGGTCAGACAAGATGTCCCTAGTCCCCGCTCCAAGCCACTGTACCCAGCGTGCAATGCCCACCACCACCTAGCTTTTTGCGTGGTGCTTGAAAAATCCTCTCCCCACCCGAACTGTGCCTGGCAAGGAGCCTCTGAATCTTTAAAGAATCTTGTCCCCATCTGTCATAATTACAGTGGTACCTTGGTACTCACTGTTAATTGGTTGCAAGAGGCATGACGTGTACCAAATTATTTTGCTAGAACAAGTAGCAAGTCTCCAAGCAATGGACACCAGCAAGTTCTAGCCTGAGGGTCAAGTACCAAACAAAGTCTGGGGACAAAACTTTGCATCAAAATGGGTTGAGTACCAAATGTGACAGGTTCCAACGCAGTGGAGGACCAAGTTATGACTGTAAACCGGGCTCCCGTTTATAGGGCTTCCCGTTTATCGGGTTCCTCTTTGAGTGTCTGCCTCTCAGTGTGGGTCAGAGGGCCTATTCAGGTGCTTGGCCTTGCCCTCTTGTGTCTGCCCCGCGTGGTTGTGGAGTCAAAGGCTGCTGCTGCTTTAAACCTGACTGTCACCCTCCTCTGCCCCACCGCCTCGCCTCCTGGTCATTCCACTTTCCTTGTCGCTGGAGTAGCACGCTGATCTTCCTTTATCAAATCATCCTCTTGTCCTGCGACAGAGAAGAGGATCTACTAAGCTTAGCATCATGGTTTCCCCTTCATTCATTCTTTTAGACAAGTCTATCTTGGTCTAGGATCTGTGGTGGCCTAGAATGAAGGACACGAATATAATTAAGGCACAACTGTTAGCGTGGAGGTTAAAAAGCAGGCAACACATGAGAAATTAAGGATACTGAAATCAAATAAGTAACTGCATTGGGCCGTGACCATCCCTACAGCCAGTACAAAGAGAAATGCACAAGAAAGGGCATAATTAGCATAATTTACTAAGAGCCAGAATGCTACCGAAGACAGACAGCTTCAGGATGATATCATCTCATAGACCAGCTGCAGAACTTTCTGCAGCAATAAAAACATTCTTCTACAGCTGTTCTGTCCCCTACAGTAGCCACTACCCACATGTGGGTGGGCTTCTGAGTGCTTGAAATGTGGCTTTGACCTAACTGTAATTCATTTAAATACTCCCATGTGATCAGTAGCACCAAACTGGAGAGTGGAGTCATAGACTTTTATGTAAATAATATTCTAAAATGCTACAGATGATGTCTCTGAGAGGATTTTAAAAACTATTGAGCTCCTGAAGCAGCCTGGAGTTTCCCATTCAGTGGCAGAGAAGTGCAGGAAACCGCAATCAGAGGCCACGGTGATTCCATCTGGGTGCATATCTTACAGTGAGCATCCTTGGGAACAGGATGGGCCTTAGGGAACTGAGAGGATAAAGTAGGGCCTTGACACCAGTCCTCTCTCCCAGAACGTCAAGTCGGAGTCCTACGCCTGGCAGTGAGGGTGTCGTGATTTGTCTCCGTTGATTAAACTGAACTTATTTCCTCTCCTCTATTTTAGTCCTGTCCTCTCTCCCTTCCTCACCTGCCCTAAGTCACTCCTGTGATTTGTTCACACCGTCCTTCCTGGTAGCATCATTTTTTTGGCGTGTGCGTGTGTGACTCCAACATCATCCAAATAATTTCTATCCTTCCAATCCCAATCAAGCCTTACCTTATTCTGAAAACCATCTCTGAACATTCATTCTTTTTCCCCTTGTTCTCCCTCCCGTTCCAAGCCAGCTGCAGTGGAAACCAACACCCCATGGCTGATTGCTAAGCTATTTTCCGGTTGTTTTACAGCCTTTAGTTTTGTCTCAAAATTGAACTTGTAAACTCAAGGGCAGGAAGCAGGCTGTCTATGACTCCTGTAAACTCAGCATATCATTAGCACACAGTAGATGCTCAAGAAAGCTGCAGCTGCTTGGGTGGTGAAGGGTTAGTACCTAGAACCTTTCATGATATTCACTTTGCTCCCACAGCTTAATGTACAGCTGGAAGCAAACCTGAGGCTCTGGTCTCCCTGCTCTGCTTTGTGTATTAAATTTATAATAAAGTCAAAGACAGACGGCTAAAAAGAAATCTTAATTGTCTCTGATATTATTAAATCTCCTACTTTGAGGCCTCAGAGAGGCCAAGAAAATTTTCTTTTAATCCCCATGGGCTTTATATTCCTTAAATGGAGTCAGAGAGCTGGTCTGAAAAGCAATTTTGTGTAATCATTTACCAAAGGGGAGAGGAAAAATCATTATAGTCCTCCTCCCGAGGTTCGCAAGTAATAAGCACGCTATGCACCCTGCAAGGCCAGAAGAGCGGCATGGGTTTGATAAATAGCCGTGTCCGCCCAAGCTTTAAACAGATGTCCGTAAATACTGTGGAAAAGAAGCCCCAGAAAGTTGGTGGGCAGCACTCAAGAGTGGCCTCCCTGCTTTTGCTGGCAAACAAGCAGCAGCTGTCTGTCTCCCTTCCGTGGAGGACCAGCCTGCTGTCGGGATTTATGGTTCCTTTGTTTTGCTGGTGACCGTAGTAACCATCATGGCTTCCTCTAGGGCGCTGGTTATCAGTGGGAGGTGATTCTGCTTGCACTCCTTGGCCCACCTGGGGACATCTGACAGTGTCTGGAGGCATTTTTTTCACAGCCACAGCTGGCTGGGTGCTACTGGCATCTCAAGGGTAGAGGCCAGGGATGCTGCTAATCTTCCTACAGTGCATAGGGCAGACCCCGCCCCCCACAAGGAATTAGTCCAAAATACCCATCATGCCCTGTGAGAAATTGTGACCTTTTTTTGAGAAACCCTCTCTCAAAGAATAATATCTTATTAATTGACTGTCTGATTGATTGTTTTGGTTTGTGAGACAGGGTCTCCCTGTGTAACCCAGGCTGGCCTTGAACTCCTGATCCTCCTCCCACAGCCTCCCAAGAGTTGGGATTAGAGGTGTGCACCACCACATCCAGCTTCTAGTATCTTCTTCAAGTAAAGTTGTACATTCATTCTCTTTTCATTCATTCATTCATTCCACAAATAGTTATCCTTAAACCTAGAATGTATCCAACTAGTCATATTCCCATGCTGATGGGCACATTAATTCACTCATGTAATAGGAACGTAGAGAGTGTCTGCCCAGTGACAGGTACTGGGGTCTGGCACAGCCCCGTGCAGGTCCTTCCTCGTCAGGCTTTGTGTTCTGGTGGGAGGGAGGGAGGCAAGAGTCTACAGACATCAATAAACAAAGAACAAGACAATTTCAAGCAGTGATAAGTACAGTGGTGAGTATCAACCGGGCGAAAGGAAAGAGAGTGACCAAGGAGAAAAGGCTCCTTTTAAAAAGTGGAGGTAGGAAAGGCTTCTCTGAATAGGTCGTGTGTGTGCGTGTGTGTGTGTGTGTGTGTGTGTGCGTGCACACGCGCTCGTGCATCCTTGAGGTACTGGCCTTGAAGCCAGGGTTTCTACACAAAGCTACAACCCCAGACCTTTTCGAAATTTTTAATTTTGAGACAGGGTCTCACTAAGTTGTTAAGTTGCCCAGGGTGGGCTTGAACTTGGAATTGTCCTGCCTCAGCTTTCCAATAGGTTATATTGAAGCTGAGACATGAGTAATGAAAAGAAGGCAGATTGGCAAAAATTAGGAAGAGGAGTGTTCAACACAGAGGAGCAGCTTGTTAAGAGACTTGAGACAGGAAAGGCATGGGTGGGTTCAAGGCCAAGAACCCTACATGGCTTGGAAGGATGGGGAGGTGAAAAAGTGATTGTGTTGGGGTGGGGGTGGGAGTCACACAGGCCAGAACCTAATGGACCTGGGTAAGGTTCATGGGGGGACAGGAAGCCTGGTGGAGCATGGTCTGGGTTAGGTATTGCTGAGTCCACTCAGATAGCCCTGGTGAAGGGCCACGTGGAAGCGCAGGACCTGTCAGGAGCAAATGCAACTCCTATACTAACACTGAGTGGAGGTGGGAGGATGCGGGTGGATTCCAGGTAACGTCCCAGACTTCCCGTCACATGGTCCATGGCTCAGCCAAGCACTCTGAAGCCTCAGGTTTCCTGCTGCAGTCAGTGCTGGCCCTGGGCCCTCTGCTGGGGACCATTGGTGGGCTCCGCCCTCCAGCCAGTCTGGACCCAAGTGCAGCCTGCACAGAGCAACGTGTCCCCCAGCAGAGAGTGCTGTGATGAACTCCACTCAGGCACTCCCAGAGGACAGCCACATTGGCCTGCTGTGAGGACCCTGGGCTGTATTCCCTGTGCCTTTCCTGTTCCCTAGTTGGACCAAGGTCTTCCTTGAATATTTGACTTCTGTAATTGCCCAGAGCCCTCCCTAGCTATGCCAGCCTCTCCCTGGTGGAGAATGCCCTTGGGACCAGGCCATGGCGCCTCCTGACCCTGCCTCTCTTCCAGCCTCCTATGGTCCTGAGAGTACAACTCAGATTCCCTTCCTTGCTGAGCTAGCCAGGCTGCGTGGATACCATCCCCTCCTGGCTCACCTCAAGACACCCCAAGTTCACCAAGATGGTCTTTCCTTGGCTGGTGAGGGTCTTATTGCCTAAAATCCTTTTCCCACAGGTTTCTGCCTTCTTCATGTCTCAGTTCAAAGGACATTTCTCCAAGAAACCCTTGTTCTTCAGAGTTACTCTGCAGCAGTGGATATTATACCACCCAAAACCACCCCAAAGAGGCAGAAACTGGTTTTGGGGGGATAAAAAATGTCTTATTTTGAATATATAAAGCACGGTACGCATGCAGAACACACATACACAGTATTACAATTTCATGAAGGGGTTGATAAGGAAAAAAAAAACATCTAAAAAGGCTCCTAATGGATGCATCAATGGATAAAGGTTAAGAAATTGTGCTCTGTGGGAAGTGAGTCTCCCCACTCTACCCGGTTTCCAATATATATCCTAATTTAGCTCCTCCCAAGAACTTACTACAGTTGGCAATATGTCAACCTGCATCCCCCCCTTCCTCTGAACAAAAGTTCCAGGGAGCCCAGGGGTCTTAGCCATCTATTTACCACTGTATCTTCAGCATCTGTATAGTACTGGGTACATAGTAGTCACTTGATAAATATTTGGGGATTCCATTACCATGGTAATAGGAGGAATGATTTCAAATACAAGAAATAAGAACCCAGTGGGCCACCTGGACCCTCTCTTAGATTTCAATCCTAATTAGACACTAACAGGCTTGAAGGGTTCTTTGAGTATAAGCATAAGTCCCTTCTCTTGCCCCATGTATGAGTTCATCTTTTCGTCCTAGTCTATACTACTTCCTCTTTCTCTCCTCTCTGTCTCTCTTCCCTGCTTCCATGGACCCCCGCTCTTCACTATTCCACTGGGATGCCACAATGAACCATGTGGATGCTTGACTCATTCAATTAAAAACATTTTCAGGAAAACTGTAACAAGAGGCTAACCATCTTGGCAATTACACTGCAGAAAGGGAAGATTCATGTCTGATTCGATTTAGCAATAAATTGAATCACAGCAAGCATCCGCAGGAGAAAAAAAGACTAGAAGGAAGCAAACCAAATGCTAATGACATTATCCCTTTCTGGAATGTAGATGTGCTATTTATTCTCTCCTCATATTTCTGGTTAACTCAAGAGTTTCCTGTAATGAGTGTATATTTCTTGTATCATAAGAAACGTGGTTTTGGATTGGCTGCGTTTTTAAAGACCATCTCTGATACTTCAGGGCCAAAGAGACATACACAGACACCATCCTGGTCCACAGATCCAGGGCCGATTGTATCAGGTTACGCAGTTATTCAGCCAAAACCCTTCTGGGAGGATTCCATTGTTGGAGGAGCCACTGGATTTGTGCAATTTAATCTATCAGGCAAATAGCAACAGCTTCTCCCTAGGACCACACTCCCTATCTCTCCCATAAAACTTCGTGTTTGCGACATCTTTTACAGGTGCCAGAGGCTCCCAAAAGTAAAAGAAAGAAGTCCTCCTACCATAAGGGACCTCACCCATGGAAAATGTAAAACAAATAAATACATATTACACATATTTAAAAATGTTTTTTAGATTCCACCTGTGAGAGACAATGGGATATTCTTCTTTCTGAGTTTGGCTTATTTCATTTAACACTGTGGCCTTGAGTTAAATCCATTTTCCAGGAAATGACATGATTTTGTTCTTCTTCATGGCTGAGTAATATCCCATTGTATCAATATACCACATTTCTTTATCCATTCATCTGTTGACCAGCATCAACCACTCATCTGAATTTTCCTGCAATAAACATGGGTACGCAAGTATCTCTGTAGCATGCTAAATTTAGTTCTTTTGGGAATATACCAAGGAGTGGTGTAGCTGGATCAACTGGTATCTTTATTTTTAGTTATTTGAGGAGTCTCCATGCCGATTTGCATAATGCCTGTACTAGTTTACATTACCACCAACAGTGTAGTAGGTTCCTTTTTCCCAACTAGAAGAGGAAAGAGTAAAGAGGAGGGATCAGGAGCGGGGGAGGGATGAAAGGAGAAGGGCAGTCATGGGGGTGGAAATCAAGGATGCTATAGGCACATGTGAACAGAAAACAATTATTCTGTACAGCTAATATACACTAATAAAGTACAAAATGACATAAGAAAGAAGCTTTTAGGGGTCTCACGGCACCCAAAGTCAAGGTTGTGGAAGCCCAACTTAGAAAGTTTCTTAGGAAAATGTCTCTTGGAACCCAGACCACATCCTTCATTTGTCCTCCAAGAAGTCACTGCGATGGGTGCCCGTGTCATCCTGCCTGGGTACTGAAGGATCTTCTAGGCCACGCCCCCCACAAGTACCTTGGGGACCCACAGAACCAGCTAATGCTTCCGCATCCTTGAAGGCAACATTGAGTTTTCTTAATTTTTCATGATCAAGGAATGCTTTCAAACACCAGAACTTTTAGCAGCTCCATTAACAAAAACACTCAATCCAACACCAGACCCAACAATCCAGCAAGAATCACAATATCCATTGCAGTAGCTGACAGCATCTCACAGGGCTCTGGGCACCAGCTCAGCACAACACAAAGCATTTCAGCTCAGGGCTATTGTCAGCCCTGGCCTTGGTCTTTTATACACTCACAGAGTGATGGCATCCCTGACAAGCCCCACCCAATGGGACAGTGACCGTTAGGACCCACACTTAAAATGAACTCAGAGAAAAGACATTAGTTCGAGACTGTACCTGGCGCCCACACCTGCATGGGCTAAGAGAAGCAGTCGCCTGGGGTGGGAAAACTGCACTCTTACCTCCTCCAGGGCCCACAAGGAGTCCACCACGGGCTTGATGTTCTTCTGGTTGTAGAGCCCTATAAGTTTGTCCACCACTCCTCGAATGAGGCCCGCGCGGCCCTGTTTGAAGAGCAGGTTTAAGAGGGAAAACCCCGCGATGACTTTGTTCTCTTCGTACAGCTTGATGGGGTTCACTTTCTCCACCTGCCACCACTGGAAGGAGAGACGGTGCTGGTTACAGGTGCCACACTGGGTCAGATCAGAGGCATTGCCATTGTCCTGGGCTTTGCAAAGGGGACAGGGGGCAGAGCTGGGCAAATTTCAGCTGGCCTAAGGCAGCTCTTGGTGTTTTACTTTTTAAGAATCCATCTTGCTAGGCATCGTTACAGTGCATGGATGACAAGACAGAGATGCTTATACGAAGTACAGGATGGAGGTAGGGGACAGAGCCCAAAACCAAGTATCCCTAACCCCTAAATCCACAATGTTCCAAAATCTGAAACTTTTTGAGTATCAACATGATGCCACAGAAGAAATTCTGCTGTCAAATTGCACATATACTGAAAATATTGTATAAAATTACCTTTAGGCTTATGTGGATAAAATGTACCTGACACTAACATGAATTCCATGTCTAGACTTGGATCTTAACCACCAAGGCACCTCATTATGTATGTACAAATATCGAAAAACTTAAAAAATCCAAAGTCCAAAACAATTCTGGCCCCAAGCATTTTGGATAAGGGTTATTCAATCTGTACCAGGCCATATGCAGTTGGAACATTAGGCATATGTTTCAGCCCATCCACTCTGGAGTTGAATCTCGGCTTGACAATTTACTCTCTGGTATTATTTCTCTCTCTGCTTTGTTTTCCTCAACTGACCGCAGTGATAGAACACAGCTTCTTATGTCTTCTGGGAGAACAAAGTGTAAAAGATTCATCTTAGTCAATGGTGATGGTGAGGATGGGGTTGGCGAAGGAAGCAGGATGCAGAGAAGTTTGTAAGTGCTGGGGGGGTTGGTGGAGGTGACCTCATGATTGCAGGAGCAGATTTCCTGAGAGAGGAAAATGCGAAGAGCTTCCCTGGGTCACTGGGTTGCCCGAGTTGAACTGTGTAAAGAGGAATCGTCTTGGGCCATATATATATATATATATTATATATATAATATAGTTAATGTACCTAAGCAACAAACTTCCTTTATTTTAAAATATTTTTATTATAACTTAAAAAAAAGAAAAGAGCAAGCAGCTCCTGGGCTGCAGGTTGGACACACTTGGACCTGGACAGATACGTAGGACCCCTGGGTAGGAAGAGCACAGGAGGGTGACTTAGGAAGAAGAAGGAGGAGCAGTGAAGCCCAAGTGTTGGGGCTAAGCCGTGCTTCTTGACTGGGGGCAGCTGTACCCCCAGAGGACCTGGTGATGCCGGGGGACAATTCCCGTTGTGATTCTAGGGAGGAGAGGTGCTGCGGTACCCTGCCCATAGAAGCCAGGGATGTGCTGAACATCCAACAGTGCCCAGGATGGTCTGCATGACAAGGAACAGCCCAGCCCCAAATACAGACAGCACCAAAGCTGAGAAACCACTGACCAAAGCCTGAGGAGGGGTCTGCACCACTGGTCCATGTGGCGGCTCTATTTCCAGTCTCTCATCTCCTGCTTCAGACAACAAAATAAACCCATGCCTGCAGAAATGGTTATCGGACTGCTTTGTGCTGACTTTTCCTCTCGGGCTGGCTACAGGTTAGACATCCAGACTTCCAGTTTCTGGGGGGTTCTAACAGGTGACATGTTTACTATCAGTTTCCAATGCAAAGAGGAATGTGAGGGTCGCTTAGGAAGAGTTATATTATTTAGGTTATTAATATGCTTATTGTATTCTGCCTCTTTCCAAAAAGAATTGAAGAGGCCCATAAAAGTAAAAAAAAAAACTTTTTTTTTTCATTGAGGAAGTCATGTTGGGGAGACAAGTACGGAAAGATAGGTTGAAAACAAGGATGAGTTCACGCAAAAAATGCCTTACCAAAATACATTCGGCAAGGGTGCATGGGAAGAGGGCAGTTCAAAAGAAGCCATGCGTTTGCCCATGAGATTCTTGCTATAAAGCAAAGGTGGAAAGATGACTAATAACTTGATTTGTGGCTTGTGTGCAATGCCTTAGTGAATATTTGTGGAATAAATCCTTGCTAGATCTGCAACTCTTGCATACTGGCGGTGAACAGAATTCTAGAGCTGGTGCCGTTGACCTGCTGTGTGGCTTTAGGCAAGTAACATAACCTCTCTGTGCTCACTTTCCTCTCGTGCATCTTGGGGTTATTGCGAGTAGCAAATGTGTTCATGTCTATATTGCTTAGACCAGTGTCTGATGTGCTAGGTACTCTATAGACAATTTTCATTATCTCAATTTGAAAGGGGCGTTTTTGATTTAGTGAATAAGAGCCCAAATCTGGAGTAAGACTGCTCTCTAAATGTGAGCCTCATCTGTTTGTCTCATCATTCTTACGGCCTGAAAGCAAATGTTTAACAGAGTGCAGCAAAAGCTTGCAGCAACACAGAGGGACCACAAGGAAGATGGTGAGTGAGAAATTCGCGTGATTCCAAATGTGCTTTTCATGAGTGGATAGAGAAGAATTTGTTTCTAGAACCCTTCAGAGCAGAGCCATCTTTCTGTGCCTTGGCAATGCCCTCTCTTCAATTCATTTCTAACCCACTGGGAAAAAGCCTTCATCCGGGACCTCCAGCTACCAAGCATAAGGGGCACCCCTGGTTTGGGCAGTGAATGGTTTCGGCATCTCCCTCCGGGCTGTGTTTTATGAATGCCTTCACGAATATGGCATGCTGCAATTATTTCATTAGCGGTGTGTGCTGGGATCATGCATTTAGGGGAGAAAGGGAAACGTTTCTTACAATTGTACATAATTTGGATATCCACGCAGGCTGGCAGCAGCACATTAATGGCATCCCGGCATGTACAGCTGTTCGTGGCATAGCGCCTGGCTTTCAGGACCTGAAGGGGGCATCCTTGCATACGCTCCACTCTTGCGCCTCCTGTAGACCCTTTAATACTCAAGACCCTTGACGCAGACTTCAGTGCAAAAAGAGACCCTTAGATTTACTCTCACAGGTCCAGGAAGTAGTCTTCTAGCCATCAGGAATGGCTGCCAGCACTGGCGTTTAGGGAGCATATGAATGGCCCACCATGCCACACCTACCATGGGGTCTAATCCTCCTACGGCTTAGCCTGACCATTCAATTCCAAAGGCCTCTGTTACATTCTGCTATTTTCTAGTGCAGCACCTGTTTCTCTCCCCTCCTGAGGGTTGGCAGCCATTTACATCGTGTTATTAATATGTCTTCCTTCTGTTCAGTTTGTGTCTCTCATTAGAATGTAAAAGCCACATGGGCCCACACACACCACCTCATTCACTGTGAGACCTCATTGCCTGGGGCAGCACCACAAATAGTAGGTGCTTAGAAAATGCTTCCGAAGAGAGAGATACACCTATTGCTGTACTGGCTGCACCAGAGGCTGAGAGCAGAGTGGACAAAGGCCAGCCCTTGTGAGAAGCAGCAGTCTTTGCTGTGGGGTGGGGTGGAAATAAAATATGTAAGCCCAGATTAATTTAACTCTAGCATGAATAGCTCGAGATGGGAATTTACATCTGAGTAGATGCATAGTGCGGCAAATGCCCAGAGATAAGGCTTCTCATTGGCAGACAAAGTGATCACATACGCAGAGCTGGTTAAAGTAGTGGGGTTCCCCAGGTGCAGCTCCAACTCAGTCAGATGGGGACACAGAGAAATCTCAGGAGTCCCCAGAGACCTGGTCAGAAAGTGGCCAAACTGAAAGGCTGGCCACCATACGGGGCAAATAAAATGCACTATCGCTAAGATCATTTGTGACTCATGATTAAAAACACTAACACCCAGTCGCAGTAGAAATCAAAATGAAGCTTTCTCGGGTTTCACTGTACTCCCGGCTATAGCTCAGGTCCTGGCTCTGCCCGGTGCCAGGCTTTGGGCTACACTGACAATGAATGATGCAGACTGCCAACAAGCAACATTAGGTCAGTGGAAGGAGGGCACACGGCATGCGGATAGCATAGCGCCTTGGACACGGAGGACACTTACTGATCTCGCAAAGCTGAAGAAGCTCTTCGTTTCTCCAGTCACCATGTTGGATGAGCCTGCAAATCAAAGATTCCCAAATCAAGCAGCTGCCAACGATAATCAACATCACTTGGTGACAAAGATGCATTTGGTGCCGAACTTCCAAAAGCTTAAAAGCAAATTGAATTCCTTGAGAAAAATGAGGGAAATGGGAGCAAGGCATCAAATTGACCATTTTAGCTGGATGTCATTGGTTCACAGAGGAGGTGACATCTGTCGTCATGACTGTTTCATTACTTTAGAAAACTGGGCATGCAGGAAAGGGTGATTTAGGCCAATATTTTAATGAAATGGTGGGTTGCTGAAATGTCTTCTTGGTTCTGTTCTGTGAAACTGAGAAATGAACTCCTCTGGGAACCTACTTTATGGATCTGAGTTCGATTCCCAGGCAAGCGAGAGACTTGGAGCTCTGATCTAAGCTGGACACTTAAGTGATGGGGGAGGCGGAAGGGAGTTGGATGGATGAAAAATGAGGTACAGAAAAAGGCACATGAGGGTAGAAATAGGGTCAGAAGTCGCGAGGTTTGGGGAGAGAAGTGAGAGTCACTTGTGTTATATGTATGAGAAACTGGGTTTTGCTAATTAGAACAAGCAATTTTCCCGGGGCAGACAGGAAGTGGAGTTGAGAAAGAGTCCCTGAGATACTCAGAGAGAGAGAGAGAGAAAAGACTCCTTTTGGGGATTGGTAAGGTGGGAGGATGAGAGGATTTTTAACAATATTGCGAACATTCAGATACCATATTGAAGCCTTTTCAATGATTTTCCTGGCTTGTTCCCGAGGATTCGAGAGTAAGGTCTTAAAGAACAGTTATTTAAGGAAACAACAATGCATGTTTTAAATTTAATTATTTGGCCTAGTTAAACTGGTAGCAAGTTAGCTAACCACTGCTTCCACTTTTATGGTGTGACTGTCACCGGGCATTAGAGTACAAGGCTTCTATTATGGAGAAACCAAGAAATCAATGTCATGAATTAGATAATTGTGAGACAATTAAGTCAAATTTCACCAAAATGACATCATGGAACTGGGGCAAAAAATAACTCCTGGCAAATGAGAATTAATGATGAACAAATTGTCCACCTGCAGTTCATTAGTCATATCCCATATCCTTACAAAGTCCTCTCACTTCTACTGGATCTCTTGTCAATAATGATAATAGTAATAATAATAATAACAACGATAAAATAATTATGGCCACAATAGAAATTATCACAACACTCCAGCAACGGGTGTTTACTCACCTCTGGGGAGCTCCACTCTTTTTGTTTTAATGATCTCATGATGCCAAAAAGATATTTACACCCCTGAAATATTTCTTTTATAAGCTCTTCAGCTAGTAGCAGAAAATGAGTATTTTTTCCTGAGATACCCAGAGGTAAGGCTCAATTTCTATTATACCTACAGGGCACAGAGTAGCCGAGGATCTCAGATTTCATCACTCCAGTATCATTTTGCTTTGGAAAAATGACAACTGGCTTCATACATGCCTTTTCGACCTTGTGGAGGCTGACGTTGAAATGAGCTTACGCGCGAGAGATAGAGAAGAAAGAGAAGAGGAAGGGGGATGCTGTAGGTCTCATTTTCTTGGGGGAGAACTTGCTTCCAGGTGCTTTCATAAACCTCCTGCACACTTGAGAGCAGAGACATGGATGCAGAGGCAGGGCAGCCGGGGTAGACCAGTGCGCCATCCAAGCCAGGCAGACCTTGGTGGGACATTCAAGACAGGACTAGAGGAAGGAGAACTGGGCTCTGCCGGTTCATGACCAATGGTGAAGAATCCCTCGGGGCCTCCCACCTCCTACCCATCCTCCTCCATCCTACTGTGCATCCTTTATGTCTTCAGTTCCTGAACGTCTCTTGTAGCCACTGGTATTTCCTACCTGTTCCACCCACTATGGGTCAAACTTATTTAATTTTTCTACTCCTCTCAATCATTATATTGGCTCAGCCTTGACACAGCCTTTTTAAAAATGATAGGATATCAGGCAATATGCACCTGAACTATTTTGATAATGAAAACAACTAACAGGAATATTAATATGTTAAAAATGTTTTGAAATTACCCCTCCATGCACACAATCCCACTAGCCCGGCATATCAGCACAATACACCTTCCCAACCTGTCTCTGGCACAAGCACAGTGTTTTCTGTTGCTGGCCATCTCCTTCCTGCTTTGGTGTGGCACTCACCATATAAAATGTAGGTCCCAAGGGGCTTGAGAAGACTGAGACCTTTCCCAGTGTTGTCCCCACACAGGCAATCCAAGACGATGTCCACACCTTCCGCAGAGATTCTAAATGATGAGAAGACAAAGCAAAATACTGTAACCTTCCAGCCATCAAACTGTGGGCCCTATCCCTTCCCGTGTCATATCATTTCATTCCCAAAATCAGAAACAGTGAGTGTCCAGGGAGGCAGGTTTGTCCTCTAACTACCAGTGTACCCTGACTTACCACGGGTGACATCCCGATGAGTAATTTGAAAACATCCTGGATTGAAAATGTATTAATCCACCTAACTTACTGAACATCACAGCTCAGCAACACAATCCTGTACACAACTACACACACTCGAGATATCAGTGGTTTATCCTCATGATCAGCTGGCTGATGGGGAACTGAGATTTGCTCTTCTTGCCCAGAATTGTGAATGAGGCATATTGCTAGCCCCATAAAAGACTAAAACTCAAAATCTGAAGTATGAGTTCTGCTAAATGCATATTGCTTTTGCACCAACTTAATTCAGGAAGCCCTAAGTCCAACCGTTGTAAGACAGAGACTTTCTATATAAGAATTTCCCAAAGCTGGAGGCAGCTAAGATCCTAGCTGGTATCTGATCCCAGGAACCAGTCTGGCGTAGATAGATGCACAAGGACCCTGGAGACAGAGGGCCTGAGTTTGTACCCTGATGCCTCACTCAACTGCTCTGAGTCTTGGCTTTCTCCATTGTAAAGTGGAGCCGATATGTTTGTCTGTGGTAAGAAGAGAATGCTCCTGCCAGGGTCTCCAGAGAACAGTCATTTGGGGAATCAGCTGACAATTCCTATTTGTGAAACAAGAGGGATCTTCCAGGCTCTGTCCAAGGTGCTGAGATAGTCAGGCCCCAAATCAACACGATCCCTGTATCATGGAGCTATGGTCTGGCAGGGAGGCACACTGATCTAACATCTAAGCTTCTCTTCATCTAGCTTCAAGGTCCAGTCTAAAGTTGATGCACAGAAGAAAAGGGTTAAATAAACAGAGTCTTCCTTTAATGATGGAAGGTTGTACAGTACAGAGAACACACATTTGAGCTCCACTGGGCAGACAAAACATTGGCCGACCTCAACTCAATTCTTTATACCTCCATTGAGTCCCTCGCTGAATGCACTGAACAAACATTTACTGGGTTTCTGCTGCTAGACGATATTTTACAGGAGGAGCCATAGAACAGGAGTTTGTAGAGGAGACATCCTGCCCACAGAGAGCCCTGCTGTGGCCAGCTCTGCCCTGTTCAGACAGGGGTGATAGTTCTTCAAGTCCGTGAACATGCAGAATCATCTTGTCTTAGCAAATATCTTCATTTTTCTACCCCTCCTCAACCCCAGCAAAATCCAGGTGCTGTGGGACACAGGTCCTGTTTCCACAGGGTCACTAACTAGGAAACTGCACCCACATCTCTTAGGTTCAGACACTGATTTGGCTGCCCCAGGCTCCATGGCAGCTGAGTCCTGATGTGCTTATGTCTTTCAAAAGCCATTGAGTCATTTCTAAAATCCATTACCAGGGACTGAGAGCTCAGCTTAGCTTCTGGCCTCGCAGAACGCTTACACGCCCAGGTGTGTCCTGAAGCCTCACCTGAGAGGTCAGAGCTGGTGATGAAGTTGTCACCTTGCAGGACAGGCTGGGGATGATTTCCTGACTCCTTTATTCTGTCTGGCTCTGGTTTCTGCCAAGTCTGCTGACTCCCGAGGGAGTGGGATTCTGCTCTGCTTCTCCCAGCCCACCCTCCTGGCAGCTGACCTCCATTTCCCCAGACTCTCCCCTTGCCTGGAGGACACCCTGCCCATGACCAGGAGCGGCCTCACGAAGGTTAGGCCCAGCACCCTGATGGGTCCGTCCAGCCCCTCCTGCCCACTTCCGCTCTGATGCGCCTCACATGTGTACCCCACTTGCTGCTCCATTTTCCCCACAAACTGCCACGCACGCCTCCTTGTATTAGCCGCCCCCTCCTGTCCGCCTGTCCTATCCTCCAGACTGCTTCTGCAGAAACACAGGGGTGCTCACAGCACTGAGGGGCCTATAAACTCCAACCTACCTCGCCATCTTCACCTCCCACTAACTGCCCATGGAGTTTTGGCCTTCCAACTCTTCCCTAGGACTTTTCTACCTCAGGGCCTTTGCATGTGTTGTAATGTCTTCCTGGAGCACCTTTGCCCAGCTGGCTCCTTCTCATCCATCAGGTCTCACTCCCACCTAACCTTCCCAGAGGAGTAACCAGCCACCTCATCCACCTCGCCAGGAGCAGCAGCAGGCCTGCTCCCCCTTAAATGATCTTTGCTTTACTTCCCTTCATGTACCAGTGTCTACACTGGAGGACTTTTTAGTTACCATTATGGGCTGTATTTATTTTGCTTATTTGCTTACTTACTAACTGACTTTTCCACTAAAACATAAGCCCATAATTCAGGGACTATGTTTGTGTCAGTTATTGTTATATCCAGTATTATTGCCATAGTGCTTTTTTCCTGGTGGACATGCACTGATCCCCAACAAATCTTTCTTGATTAAATGGATGCATAAAAAGAGGAAAAAAACACTTTAAGACTGGCATCCTCTCTGTGTACACATGTATGTTGGAAAGGGAGTGTGCATTTCAGAGCTATTTCATCATTGGTCCTCACGGCAACCCTATGAGGCTGGAATCCGCGCTTCACTTTTCTGATGCAGAAACTGAGGCTCACAGATAGAGCCACCTTGCCCAAGCTTATGTAACTCGTGCAGATGGAATGGAATCCTAGGTATAGTTTAACTCCAAGACTGAGGGCCTTTTCACCATTCAGAATTGAAGAGTTAATAAACCTTGAAGCCTCTGCACTGAAGGCAGTATCTCCTTCACAGGCAGCTCTGGGGAGCAGTCTATTGAGCGTACTCTTTGCAAGATCCAGCATTAAATTTTGTCTGAAATATGTGTATATCCAGAGTCGAGCCATATTATTCTAACATCCCGGTTAAACCACTTGTAGTTTCCAGAGATCTCTCCTCCAGCCAGATTATAGGAGAGGCAAGGTTACGGTCAATGCATTTGCCCGAGATTCTCAGCCGCTGACAACCATTTGCTGAGTGCTTGCTTCTTGCTCAAGTTCACCCTAACCCAGGAGTTTGGGTGCTGGGGGAGGGCTGGGGTTTGTCTGTCCACCTCCCCAGCCCTCTTGTTTGGATGCCGAGTCATCGCCATAATAGTACTAAGAGGTGGGACTCTGGCAGGCGCTTAGGCCACGAGGATCTGCTCACTCAGATGAATGGATCAACACTGGGGGGTTATTATCACCGAGTGGGTTCTCTTAAAAGGCTGGGCCCAGCTCCCTCTTGGTCCCTGTCCTGCTGTGCTTCTCTTCTACCATAAGGGTTCCTCCCTCGGGAGGATGCAGTGTTCACAAAGCACTTGTAAGCAAAGATCGGGTCCTTGTCAGAAACCAAACCTGCTGATGTCTTGATCTTGGTTGTCAGGCTCCAGAATTCTGAGCAAAAGATCTCTAATCCCACTATGTCACCCAGTCTGTGGCATCCTATTATAGCAGCAAAAATATTAAGACAGGGAGACAGGGGTGACAGCAGACACAGAGACCATTGCTCCAGTACAGCGGCCCATGAGCTTGGGAAGGTGACATTGTGTGTGATGTTGACAGGTGAGCAAGAATTGGCCAAGGGACTACGCGAAGTCATTTCTCAGAGAAGAGAATAACAGTGTGGCCCAGGGGCTGGGCCAAGGCTTTGGAACACCCACCCTGGCTAGGAGGAGTCCTGGCCCCCGTGGACTGGCTCCCATGGCCAACAGCTGCCACGAAGGTGGGCAGATAGGGGCCGAGGGCTTAAGGGCAGTGTAGTACTGGGGTTTGGATTGTGAATTTTGTCTCAGCCCGAAGCATTTAGTTCTGCCACTTAACTTGCTGCCTGACCTCAGGGGAGTTAAAGTCTGTGCCTAGATTTCCTCCTTTGTGAAAGGGGACCATGGTGAGGGCCACCTGGGGAAGTGTGTATGAATGGATGCAGGGGGAGTACAGAGCAGCTCATGATAATCACCAGGTCCATCGGCAGCTTTTACGACCTTCTGTCAGAATGGCCCAATTTAAGAGGATCTTTTATTTGGCAAAAGGGATAGAAAAGAAAGAGTATGCAAAACCTTAACAAACCAACCATTGACCCAAACAGCCTTTAGGGTGGGTGGAGGCCTCTAAACCCAGAAACCAACTGAGCCAAGCTGGAGACTCTTGTCTGTCCTGGGCAGCACATTTCACACCCAGCAGCACCCGTCAGGTCAGGCACAGGGCTGAGAAGTCCCCAGGCATACTGCACTCCTGCCTCGTGGAAGCCTTTGACTTCCGATGAAAGAAGAATCAGCAGTGACTTATCCGGGGCTCAAGGCAGAGAACTCGAGGGAGGCCCTGGGTGGATGTGTTCACCCCTAGAAACCAGGGGGAGCCACGGAACCAGAGAAGGTCTTCAGCCCGGGGACCACCCCTGTCACCACTAGGCATGTGGGCTCCTGGGGCTGCTCTACTATGGTCCCATGGAAAAGACTGGGACCCCCCGTGTGTTCAGGCACCCGACCCTCCCTTTTCTACACTGAGCCACAGGGACTGCACATGGCAGAGGGTCAGGGAAGCCCCTTCTCCTCCCTCCAGCTGTCACTGCACCTTCTTGAGAGTCTGGGCTGGAGAGAAGCTGGGAGAGGCTAGGCAGAGGCAGACTTCACTGCCGTGGTCTGGAGGATGAGGATGTGGGCATTTCTGTCCACCTGTCTGGCAGCCACTGCTCCTTTTGCAGGTGGAAATGCTCTTTCAGGTCAGAGTTGCAAAGTTAAAAAGTGCCCCCTCCCCTTTCCATCAGGATGAGCCTGAAAATGGATTCTATGGAGGGGACAGCTTGTCAGAGGCTTGAGGCGTCCTTATGCCCCATTTCCAGGTGTTCACATCACCTGTGTAGGTGTAATAAGAGCAGGGCAGGGGGCAGAGACAAGGGCAGTGGCTTCTGCTCTGCTTTCCCCTGCTGGCATCAACATCTATGGATTTAAAACCAAAGAGCCTGGCCCAGGAGTTCCCCAGGCCAAATTCCTAAGGTCTGCTGGAATTGCTAACCCCAGGCCTCGGTGTCTGTCTCTCCTTCACCCTCACTCCTGGACTCCATGCTGAATGCTGCCTCTCTGTTCCCCACCCACACGGACCAGGGTAGAATTTCTCTCGAGTGGCCATAGTGAGAGAAACCCATGGACCTCACCAAGGAATGAATTTCTCTTTGTTGTGGCTTTGATTTCCAGTTGGATCCTTGCTCTCTGCTCAGCTTTTTCTTTTTGAATTCCTTTTTCTCTGAGAACTCATGGGTGCCATAACTTTAACCATCAATAGCACACAGTAGGCTTCTCACAAGTGCTAGGTACACTGCTGCTGCATGATAGATTTTCCAGGAAATATTTACTACTGATGGCTCCCTCGTGTACCCAGCAATACCTCCTCCAGGAATCCCTTCTGGATCCTTCCCTTTCTATTCTCTCCAGGCCAACAGATTCTCATACATCCCCACTACTATTTTAAAAAGCACCTACGACTTGCTGGGCATCGTGCTAGGCATGGAGGGTGCAGAGGAGCAGGAAGCCAGATGGTCTCTGAGTTTTTTTGAAGTTGCACCCCTCAGCCTCCTCTTTGACCAGGATCTAGAGACTCAAGACATTTGAGCAAGTAGCTCATCACTCCTGTGGAAATGAGATTCTTTCCCCATGGGCTTTGAGCTCCTTAAACTGGGTCTGTATCTCCTCAATTTCCAGAGCCACCTCATAGCAGTCACTGGGCAAGAGCTTGAGAGGGGCCACCACGCACCCCAGCTGCAGCCCCAGTTTCCCTGGAGGTTGCACTCTCAGTGTATTTATCCTGTCTGCAGGGTGTCATCCAGGCTTCTGATGCCACTGTCTAATGAAGAGGAGAAGCCCTGAGCTCATCTGGTCTGGTTCCCCACGGTCAGCAGTCCCTGTGCCTCCTCTTTCAGAATCCCCCGAAGCTCTGCCCTCCCTTATTTTTCTCTCTCTCCTCTCCCTGATGGCTGGTCCATTTTCTCACAAACTCATCTCTCATAACAGTGCTTCACTGCTTCAGATCCAAAAGCCTTCCGAGTGGTTTTCTGTTACTTTGAAAAACTCAGCTGACACTTAGTAATTGTACATACGTGTGGGCTGCAGTGTGATATTTTGATATAGTATGTGTACTGTAATGAGTAAATCAGGGTAGTTAGTATATCCATCATCTCAAACACTCATCATTCCAGCGGTTTTTAACTAGCAGTGGTCCTGCTTACCCTCCTGGGGAACATCTGGAGACACTCTGCATTGCTAAGCCTTGGGAGACAGGCAGCAGCTACTACACCTCAGCGATAGAGAGCTGGGATGCTCTAACCACTCTGCAGTGCACAGGACAGCCTCCAGCAACAGCATGACACTGCCTGCTCCAAATATCCACAGTACAGACAGAAGAAGCCCTGATCCAGTCTGATGGCTGGATGGTGACAGGGCTGGCCCGGGGTAAGCTTTGGGAGATGCCTTTGGGAGACAGAGTGTGAGTGGTGGAAAGAGCACAGCTCTGGACCAGGACCGGTGAGGGTCAGGCCCACCACATGCAGGCCTGCAGAACTGACTTGGCCAGGCTATGTCTTGGCTGCCTCCTTTAAACACAAGGATGGTGTCCATTCATAGTGCTTGCGAGGGCCAAGATGAGCCCCTCCGTGTCCTATGGGTTCCATGCAGATGTTGCTGTGCTGGTTCCCCACATGCCCTGTGCTCGCCTATGAGGACCTCAGGTCCCTGTCTTGCAATTGCTCATTTCATGATCTGTCTCTACTAGTCTGGACACTCAGGACATGGGGACGTGTGTGTCTTGCTCACTTTTGTGTCTGGGTAGCTCACACGAAGGCATCAGTAATATCTGATGAATGAATGAATGAATGAATGAAGATAAGGTCTGAGATAGTATTGTGTATCATTTCCCACCAGATGAAATTTAAGTGTTTAAAAGGCAGTTTTTGGCGATATATGAGTAACTGATGTATACTGAATTGCATGTACTAAAGTGTGCGATTCCACATCTGGGACATAAATCCCCAATCGTGAAACCATCAACAACAAGGTAACAAACACATCTTCCCTGCCCAAAAGCTTCCTCGGGTTCTTTTTGTAACCCAAGAAAAGTTTGGCAGAACTCTTCATAGAATCCCACACCTGAGGCAAATCTGGTCCTGAGTCTCAGTTTCCTTGTGTGTAAAATGAGGCACCATGGCCTTGCAGGGTTGGGTGAGGTGCATACAAGGCAGCTCATCAAGGCTCAGCGGGGCTGGAAGAGACCAGCACAGCAGGCTGGGTCTCCTTCTTGTCCTCCCTGAGCTCCCCATACCTGGAATTCTTCCCCCACCTAGTGACATACTTCTTCCCTCGCATGTGCCCTGGGGCTGTCCATCTGGACAATCTCTCTGATCTTTCTCCCTTCTTTATTCCAGAGGCCTTTACAGTCAGGAGTCCATAACTCAATGTTTCTAACTCTGGCTTGGTTTTATTTGCAGTTCTCTCTCTCTCCTCCCAAACACAGAGAAAGTAACGGACATAAAGGTAAAATCGGTATCATAAATATTTTTTCTCTACTTCTTTTACCATTCCTGGCTCAAGGCTGACAATGCATTCAAAAGAGGTTGACCGACTTGTTTATAAAAGGGTTTTCATCTCAAGGCATTTTACTTTATTACTTTTTTCTAGTTCATCTTATAGATAATAGTGTAGCCATATCTGTGATCAAACACTGAAGAGGACCGGCTCACTCTGTACCACCCTGCCATTGCTTCTTAGTGCCTGGACATTCCCCCTTTCCTCTTATATCCGTATGCACCGAGAATTTATGCAAAGCTGTGATCTCAGTGTAGAGGGAACCTGGCCTTCTGCCTTCTTCCCTCAATCTGCCACCACGGACATTTTTTCATTTTGTGACACAGCCTTCATAATTATCACTTTCTAGTGGCTGCGTGATACTTAAGCACAGGGATACAGCACCGTTTCCCTTCTGCTAGTGATAGAGGCTGGCTCTGAGTTTCCTCTGTTATAGACAGTGCTATAATTCACCCTGCTGACCTCGCTGAACTCTAACCACAACACAGGAGCAGCGCTGGGTCCTGAAGTGAGCAGCTCTGTGGCTGCAATGCTGACCTGACTCAGGGCCATTTCCTGCCAGCAGGAGGACTGGACAGAGGCTCTCGCCATATTCACACTTCCTGGTCATTTTTAACCTAATCCTGGGGTCTCCACTTACAACTACAGTGAGCTGTTAGCAGTCACACTTGAAGGGAGGTGGTGGGGAGCTGGGTTAGCTCAGGGGCTGCTGCCTTCAGCTTCTTCTGATCTCAGTAGAAACCACTGGTTCCCGGGCTAATGGAGCAGGTCAAGGGCAGCAGGGAGACGAGACAGGGTGGAGAGGGCAGCAGCACCCCGGCTATGGAATGCCATGTTTTCAGAGCGCTCCTGCTCCTGGCCCTCTTCTTGTACCAACCCTACAATCTACGGCCTTCTTCCGCCCTGGCCTCCTAGCAGATTCCTAAGCACATGCTGCTCCCCTACTCTGAGAAGCTCTTCCCTGGCCATCTTTTCAGCCCTCAACCCTAGGCTCACGTTGTCTTTGCTTGATGCCTTGTCCAACTGCCCCATCTGCAGCTGTTCCCTGGCACTCCAAACAGCTCCATCAGAGCACAGAGAAAAAGTCTAAATCAGTTATTTCCCTTTATAGTTTTTGTTGTTGTTGTTGCTCCCCCCACCAGACTCAAGCTCCATGAGGAAGGTGACTCTTGAGGCAGTCATTGCTGGTCTACTCTCCATGGGGCGGTACACAGCCCGTCAGACACTCATGGTTATTAAGCAGGTGCACGAATAACAAAACAGTGCTGGCAAGAATGTCCCATAAGAGGATGAGAGAAGAGATTACAGAAGGGGAGAACGGTAGCTTGAGTTCATTCTGCAAACCACAGCTTGAGAGACTCCAGGTCACAGCGTGAAGCACTCCTCGGTAGCTGTGGCCTCAGACAAAGCGAGGTCCTTAAAGTTTCCCCTGTGGCCTCTGGACATCCGAGAAACAGAGTCCACTCCTAAATCTAGTTTCAAAGCTCTCTTTTACATGTCCTGCTGGAAATACTGGAACAATCTTAAATTATATACAATTCTCTACATTTAAAATGGTAAAAACAAACCTGAAAACTCAGTCCATCACAGACTTTACAAGAAACTCCCCAAGTTTCACCAAATCTAGTCTAAGCTGATCTCCCCAGACAACCAGCTCTCCCATCCTCTGGTCTTTCACTTTCCCGTCTTAATTTGTGATGTGGAGAAAATTGTTTCTTTATGAGGATGCTGCCTGGGAAACTTAATACATTTATACCTTACAACTGAGAGCTGGAAAATGGAAATACTGAGACAGTGGCTCCTTTGCCATCTCCGATTCCCTTCTGGAGCTGTGAGCCCAATAGGCCCTGGGAATGAGCCTGGAATGCTGACCAGCAGCCGGGGTAAGACATACAAATCATCTGTAATTGTGGAGGCAGCTGCGTTTCCCATCTGATTCCCTGCATTGACACCCACACCTGGCCACGATCAATAGCTTCGGGATCACAGATGGAATAAGGATCTGGTTATAAACCAACACTGCCCCGGGAGGCTATGACAGCCAGCAGACTGATCACCCTGCCCACCACCTTTCCACACTCTGCCCGTGATTGCTCAAAGCCCAAACCTTCCTGTCACATTAGTCCATCAGGAGCCTTTGGTCATACACAGCTTGAAGTCTGTTTCCTAAGTTGTATGAAGTCTTTATATGCATGTGGCACCTGTCTCCTTGCCCAGCATTATCTCCTGTCCCTCCTTCCCTTTCCTCCCCAGTGGTCTTTTGTCAATATCCATGATTACATCAGATAATCACACATCTCTCGCCTTACACCCTGATATACTTCTCTGCATTTCTCCCAACCTCTGAGGCCCTCCAGTTCCTGAATGTGTGCCTGTGACTCCCTTCCAAGAGCACTCCCCACACAGCCCCCTTCCTCCTTAGCATAAGCCTCACTCTGCAGAGAAGCACTCTGTACGATGAAAGCACCGGGTTCCGAGTCCAAATGCCTGGCTTCAATCCAGGCCTCACCACTTCCTACCTGTGCCAGACCTGCCTGCACACACAGCTGGGTAATATTTCCTATTTGCTTTCAGTAAGATATGGCCAAGGACCTGAGCATCAGAACCCAATACAAGAGGCTGTGTGTTCTTTCTGGGTCTGACCTACAGAAACCTCCCACTCATGACCCTTCAGTGTCATTTCTTATCTGCCTTCTAGAAGCAAAGGACCGTAAGACCCAAGACCATGGTGGGACCATCAGGTGAAATGATCCTGAGCCCAGGAGTCTCCTTACAGATGATCATCCACCCAACGAGAAATAAACTTCTAGGTGTTAAGGCAGTGTAGTAACAGCCAGAATAACTTTTAACACATTAGTTCTGAAAGTTCCTTAATGGATTTGTTCCATGGGAATAGTAATAGGGTAGTTGAGAGGATTAGATGAGATATCATGTGACGCGCTGGGCACAGAGCTAGAATACTAAGCCTCCAATAAAGGTTGACTACTATTACTTTATCAGCCATCCTTTAACTGAGTGCGATTATTCTTTGAGAGATAAGCAAGGGTCAGCCTGGTGCTCTGTGGAGCAAACCTCTTACCTTTTTACTTCTTGCACATAGTCTGCATTTCTGTCAAAGAGGTGGGTCACAGAGTCTTTGATTGCTTCATGCTTGAAAGTGGAAGCTGTCCCAAAGACAGTCACGTTGGGGATAGTGGAACACAGCTGAGCCACAGCTTGACCCTGGAAACGACATACAAATAGGCAAGTCACACACAAGAGCTACCATGTGAAGTGAGGTACTGTATAACACAGGTCAAGGTGGTGTCAGCTGCCTAGCAACCTGTCTCGCTAGGCTTTCACAACTTTGGTGCTACTGTACTGGCATTTTTAGGTTGGATTAGTCTTTGTCCTAGAAGCTAAAGTGTGCACTGTAAGCTCCCTAGCCTCTACCTGTGAGGTGCACACAGCACTTTACTTCTAGTTGTGACAACCAAAAACATGTCCAGATGTTCTCCGGAAGACTAATGTGCCCTGGTTGACAATCGCTGGTGTAGAGAAAAGTCAGTGAGGGTCAGACAAACCCCAGCAGCAAGACTCCACTATCACTTATGTACGCGCAGCTGTAAACTGGTAATAATGCTGCTGCACCACTGAGGGACATCTTAGTCTGGATCTCCCAGAAGCAGACCCTGACATGGACATTTGAATGTAGGTACTTGTCTGGAAGATGTTCTCAGAAAATAACATAGTACTAAGACCAATGAAAAAGGCAGCCGATGAAGGGTGTGTTATCAAGCCCAGATTCACCACGGCCACCACAGCTTCATTCCATGGAGGAACGTGAGCAAGTGCAGAATAGACCTAAGAGTCATCCCCACCAAGGGGTGAGGAAGGTGGGGTATTGATTCACGCAGCATGTGCCCATCCAACACTGGCTGAGGACTGCCTCTGCAGCAACTCGTGTGCACCTGTGGCTTGTCATTATGGGCCAAATGGGGTCCCGTGGCCACATGGAAACCCCTAGGAAGCAATTTCCAAGATGCAGAGTACAGAGCAAATAGTGTGTGGCTGACGGCATCTGCTACAGGGAGATGTTAAATGAGGTGTTATACAATGCAGGGCGAGGTCTCGGTACAAAACGTGATACTTAATAAATCTTAATTTTCTTCCCCGCTTAGGGGCATATTATATTCAGGGCTGAGAAGTCCAGGCATATCAAGAAAAGGTCAACATAAATTTTAAGTACTAAATAGTCCAGAGGGAAATTACAAATGCAGTTAGGAATGGGTGGTTTTCTATATCCTTTTTCAATGTGGTTGAAATCTAAGTCATTGGACAAAATATTGCAACCACTTATATTCAGCAACCTTCTAGCAAAACCCAATTTGCCAGTAATTAAGATGCATTCTAAAACCACTATCTCTTTCCAGCATCCCATCTGCCATTTTAAGGAGGGAAATTATTCTCCCAAAGTCATCTGTGATATTCTTTTCTGCCTATCATCTTGTTTTCATGTCTTCGGGTTGGTGGATAATTCAGGTTGGCAGGTCAATTTATGGAAATGTTATCACCAGTTGCAACTACCGGCAACATGGAGAGACTCCTAGAATGTCAGAGCTGGAAGATCATCCGAGTGCCTGGCCCTCATCATTGTCTTATAGATGAGGGAAAGGGTGCCCAGAGAGGAAAAGGTCACAACTGTCAGAGGCACGTCTGGGATTCAGAGCGAGGCCTCCTGACTGCCCTGGTTGCCATTTCCTATTATGCCATGCTGTCTGCTGGTTTTAGCATTTTTAGCTACACAGACTTTTCTGTTGCTACCTAAAATAGACATGTCACTGGCACCTTCACTTGGAGGTCAACATCTCAGAACCTGGGCGTGACCCCAAGACTATACATAGGCTACCATTCTCTGTTCTAATAGCTTTGATATTTAATTTTTTTATTCCAGATTTTACAGAACAAAGATGTTTCTATCTTTTGTAGTGAATACAAATATTGGCAGCCATAGCCACAAGTCTCTAAAATTCACTGGCTTCATCGAAGCCACAGAAGGAGCTCCATGATAGGACTGAGTTAACTGTATTAGACCTGGTCTAGAAAGTTAGTAAGATCTCAACGGCCTCATAATCCTGTTTGCCCTCTCTCCTTAGAAAACATGATCTTCATCCATTTGACTATTCTCAAATGCCCATGGTGTAGTAGTCACACTGTGCCACAGATGCCAGGGCGTCAGAAACTGTTGGCACACCTTTGTCACAAGTCCAGGCTGCTCACTGAGTCCTGGACTTGCATCTACAACTACCGTTTGGGCATGTGTCTCCAGCCTGGCTGTCCCCAAAACAACACATCAAACTCAACTGACCCAGAACATCTCCAGGTGCATGAGCATCTCCAAATGCATGACTGATTAACTGAATTAGTTTTCTAGGGTTGTTGGGGTGAAACACCACAAGTGGGTGGCTGAAGCAACTAGCTGTGCACTTCACCTTCTCTGACAGTCTGCGGCTTGAAGTCCCAAGTCCAGGCTGTGGCGTGGCTGGTTCTTTCTGAGCGGAGGAGGGAAGGCACTGTCCAGGCCTTCCTCTTTGGCTAGCAGGTAGCCCTATTCTCCATCTCTGCACATCATATTCCCCCATACCGATTTCTTGCATCTGAATTTCATCCTTCTTATGAAGTCACCCTGGGGTAGCATACACTCTAATGACCTCACTTTAACTTGCCTGGCTCTGTAAAGGTTCTGCTATCACTTGGATCTTAAATGTCCTCCCAAAGCCTTTGAGCATGCTGAAGACTTGTTCCACAGTGTGGAGCTATTTGGGGGTTGTGAGATCTCTAAGAAGTGAGGCCCCTAAGAGGGGGAGTTTTCAGGTTACTGGGGTGTTCTCCTGAAGGGGACAGCAGGACCCCAGCCCCTTCCCCTCTTTTTGCTTCCTGGCTGCCAGGAGGTGAGCAGCTTTACTCTACCATGTGCATCTGCTCTTGATTCAGTGCTTCAGCACAGGCCTAAAGCAACAATTGATCATGGACTGGAAACATCTAAAACTGAAAGAGAAATAAATCTTTTCTGTCGGTTGATTTATCTCAGGTATTTGATATAGAGATGGAACGCTGATGAACACACACACCACCTCCATGTAAGGTCCCATTCTGAGGGTTAGCTGGGAGTTTGGGGGGAACACAATTCAACCTATATATTTCTCTTACGCATCCCTTTCTTCTCTGAACTAGAGTGAACTCTTTAACCACCAAAGATGGACCCTGGGCATCACCCGTCCCTCACCCTTCTTCCTCCCTCACCCTATGGCCAGCCAGGCACCCATCATGCTCTTTCGTTCTCCTCAGCATCTCTTGTGACTGTCCCTTCCTGGACTGGGTGGCCACATTCCCTTTCCTGGATTATGACACCACCCCTCTAAGGATGTCCTCCTGCGGTCAGAGTCACATTTTCCAAACACAACATGAAGCATTTTGTTATTTGCTTCAAAATGTCCCGATGCCTCTCACAGCTTTGCCAGGAAAGTATGCACCCTTTCTTTTGTTGCACAAGAATAGCCCTGTGACGTGACCTTGCCTGCCTTGCTAACATGCTTCCCTCCACTCTCCCAGCATGATCTCTCTTCAAGGCTACGGAACTTGAGCCATTGCTGAGTATTGGCCATGAACCTGCTGCCAAGAAGCCCTCCTCTGGTGGCTCTCTCAGCACAAGCCTTTGACTTCATTTCACTGAGGAGGAGGAGGAGGAGGAGGAGGAAGGGGAGGAGGTTGAAGTTGACAGGAGGGGCCTGGCCCGAGACTACCAGAGTCAGTACATGGTCTGCTTCACTCCCTGCTACTGCACTCGCCAGCTGGGACGCATGAATGGTGCTGCACTCAACACTGAACCTCTGCCGCTTTGTCTTCAGTGTGTGTGTGTACACAGCCTAGGACTGGGCTGGAATCTTGTGATACCATGCTTCAGAGAGATCAGGACGGTGAATGCTCAAGCAGCATCTGCCGCCACTCCTGTGAAGACTGGTGCTACTCCTTTCCTCTGGGTCATTAGGTCAGCAGGGGCAGCAGGTCTGTATCCTTCCACCAGCTCCTCACATGTGGTGCTATTTCAGCATCCGTCTGTTTGTTGCATGCAGAATGGCCGTCCTTTCTCTCCTCTTTCTTCTCCAGACACAGCTGCTGCCTCCTCTTCCAAGAGCCTTTTTCAATATCCCAAGCACCTTCTTTCATGCCTCCACAGCCCTGTGGGTACTTCCCTGAGGACAAGAGCCACTGCAGCCTCCTGGGCTTCCCTGAGGCCCCTTGGTGAGTCTGGATGGCAGGGACTATGCCTCAACTGCTCTGCCCTGGGGCCCACTCAGGGCTGGGCATGCAGCAGGTGTGCAGTGAATCTTGCAGACTGGATGCATGAAAAACTGCAGGAGGTGTGTGTCTTGTGGCTGCCCCTCCACCCCCATGGTGTGTCCTTCAGTACTGCAAAGATGGAGTAAAGCATAGGTTCAAAAAATTACATCCATTTGAATTACACATAGCATTGTCCATATTTCAGTACAGGTACACAACGTGTAATGATCGGATCAGGGTAACTCTCTGCAAGCAAGTCTGAAACATTTGCTTAATTGTTGTCAACAGTAGTTCCCTTTCTGTGCCTTGGAATAGTAGGAGTTATTTCTCCTACCAACTGCACCCCTGTACCCGCTAATCCTCCCCGCACCCCGACTGCTTTCCAGGTGCTGGTAGCCACTATTCTATTCTCTACTTCATTGAGATTAACTTTGTAGCTTCTACATAAATGAAATCATGTGGTTCTTGCATTCTGTGCCTGACTTATTCCACTTAACATAATGTCCACCAGCTCCATTTATGTCATTGCAAATGACAGAATTCAATTATTCTTTGGCTAAATAATATACCAGTTTGCATTTTCTTTATCTGTTCCCCAGTGATGGACACTTAAGTCCATTCTGTATCTTACAAGTTGTGAATAGTGCCGCAATAAACATGCAAGTGCAGCTGTTTCTTCAACCTGCTGATCTCAGTTCCTTTGGGTATATACCCGGCAGTGGGATTGCTGGATCACATGGCATCTCTATTTCTAGTTTTCTGAGGAAATTCCATACTGTTTTCCATAATAGCTGTGTTAATTTACACTCCCACCAACCAACCATGTGGGAGAGTTCCCCTTTCTCCCTTAAAGTGTAGATTTGATTAACATATGCCACCTGACTGAAGCAGAACTCTCCTGTTTCCTCTATAAAGAGAAAGATACATATGGTTAAAAAAAATGAGATGCTATAAGTAACCTCAGTTACTCAGAGCAGTCACGCACCAATAATGATGGCGACATGTTCTGGGAAATGTGTCACTAGGTGATTTCATCATGGGATGGTTTGTCACTGTGGGAGCATGACAATGCGCAGTACCCAACCTAGACCACATCGGTCCCTCCCTGGACGCCACCCCTTGATGCAGTCAGGTGCCATAGTGGACACACTGTGTGCAGCTGGGGCCCGAGCAACACCACACACTGCTTTCCAGTAAATGCTTTTTCCATAAACACAGTACAGGAAATACAGAAACATGTAATATGGCTGTTTATGATGGCCCCGTATTAAGCACTATGCATATGTGCTCTGATTTTCTATGACTGCAGTGCAGTGTGTTTCTTCACACCAGCATCTCCAGAGATACATAAGCAATGCACTGCTCTATGATGTCTCCATGGCTATGATGCCACCAGGTCCCAGGAGCTGCTCAGCTCCATTGCAGTCTTATGGGGTCACTGTCATGTGTGGTATGCTGACTGAATTATACAAGCATGACTCTATTTAAATTACATCACATATGACCACAGGAGCATTATATAGGACAAATAATGCATAGTATCTATTATGTGCACTAGAATTGTGTATAATTAAGTAATATATAATTAGTATTATATATTGGTATTATATGTATATATGTACAAATAGCATTATATATACAGACACATATAATTAATATGTAGTGTCTATTAATATGTACATTACATATGTACTATATTACATATAGTATATAGCATAGTATATACAGTACAGTGTGCACTATATTAAATATAGAATGTATATTGATATGTAGAGCTCGCATTATATACACCTAGTTAATATACATTACATATTTTATTAGTAATGCAATTATAACTATATCACATATTATATTAGATATAATCATTAGAATAATATATTCAACTAATATGATTATAATGTATACAATACAGAATTATAATAAGATTATAATACCTTATATATAATTATAATAATATAAGTATTACTGGCATACTTCTAATTACATAGGACTAAGCAAATATATCCTGTATATTAATTACTTACACATAACACTAATTGTACATACATACATTTAATGCCAGTGTGTGACACTAGTTATATATTGTGTTGGAAACACATTTTCAGTGCACATCCATCTGCAGCTTTCTGGTTCTTCATCAACTCACCTAGGCAGCGAGAGGCATGTATAAGGTCCCGAGTGATTTTGTGAGACTAAATAATGCTCAGCATTCTGTATTTGCAGTACTTCCCCGCACCTTAATGGGAAATCTCTACTCTCCCTTCTCCAGCTGCCCAGGTTAGGGCAGGATCAGCAGCTCATTTATTCCCACTTCTCTTGCGTGGCCAGCAAATAGCATGCACTCAATAAACATTTGCAAAAGGCGGAAGGAATTTTCAATAAAAAGGATTTTGCAATTTACGTGTAGACTCAGGACATGAAATGAACAAGACAATCCATTCTCCCCGCTGCAGCAGTGAATGGAGATGTGCGAGGAGTTGCTTTAATTGGCTTTTCTTCACTCTTGGAGGGAACACAGGAAGTGTGCACCCTTCTCTTCCTGAGGGATAACAAAACAGCGATAACAGCAGTTGTGGCTTGTGAGCCAGTCACCCACCGTACAAACGGGCCTCATTAAATTCTCAGGCCACTTTTAGAGTGAGTAGTATTTCCCATTTGTGCCTAAAAAGGGGGATTCAGAAACAGGGAGGAACTTGCCCAAAACTGCATGGCCTGCAAATGATGAAGCCAGGCGTCCCCGACTCCAAGGCCGCTCTGGCATTAGTCTTGGTATCCGTCCAGCTAAGCACTCAAGTTGCTGGCGCAGGGACCAGTGTCTTAGAGGAAACCATGGGCCCCAGGCCTCAGTTGGGAGGTTTCATCCACCCACTCTTCAGAGAGCTTCTTGTCGCGGTTACCCCGTGATCAAATTTTCCACCAGACTTCATCCAGCCCAGCCCTGATTTTAGGGATTCTGAGGCTCCTCAAGTGAGGCTCAGACACCAGGAAATCCAGGGGTGGGAGTCATAAGAGATTCTTGGGTCCCCTAGATATGACTGCTAACAACAGACTGGTAGTTTGAAGCAAGATTCTATTCCAGAGAAGCAAGGACAATGGACAGATAATTTGAGAGGGAACTGTGCTTCTGTAAAAGGCTTAGGATGCTACTGGGTCCACACTAAGTACAGAAGCAGTGGCAGTTTTTAGCTACAGCCATCTTGGAATTAGGATGGAGCCTGCCTGAAATTCTGGTCACCACTAAATGAGAATTTGAGATAGACGATCCTGTCAGTGTGAGGTGATTCAGGACTTGGCATCAGAGACTCAACTGAACAAGACATGGAAAATGGATGGCTGAAAGGGTCTCTAAATGTAGAGATCACCCACCTCCCCAACCTTGTTACTCATCCTATTAGAACTCTAGCTGTGACCATATCAAAAAAATACCCAGGTCTCCCTAAGGAACACCCTGTCTCGCACCAAAGGACCTTGGCATATGCAGTTACCACTGCCTGGAAGCTTCTGTCCTCTTTCCCCTTAGCTTATTCCTCATCATCCTTTGAATCCCAGCCTCTCTGCTACTTCATTCCATCATCCAGTCCATCAATCATCACAGTGCTATTTAATGAACGCATCTAATGGAGCAGACACTGCGAGAGGTGGCAGAAACAGAAAGGTGAACAAGTTATGTAGGGTCCCTGTCATCTTGGTGTTTGCATTTTAACCGAGGCAACAAATTTTATTAAAACAAATGTATTACTAGAACTACAGTGACATATCTGAGCCATGAGTATAAGAACACCAGTTCTATCCATCAGGCTACGGGGCTCTAAGATCATTTTGGTGCACTATGTGTTTCCAAATATGGAGAAAGCCAGAGGCAGGTATTTAAGTGGTGTGTTGGGGAACAGACTAGAGAAGATCCTGTGGCTCAGTTACTTCTTCTTAATTGTGTTGTATGACTGGAACAAGTTAATCTTTCTGTGCCTCAGTTTTTCATTTTTAAAATGGAGACTTAGACACGATCATCTCTATGTTCTCTCCAGCTCTAAAGTTTCCAGGCCACAGATTCTTAGGCTGAACCAAAGAAGGGCTATTTAAAGAAGCTGCCCAAAGAGAATGCAAGTTGACTTATTACCCTAAGTGTAAAGAAAAACAGAATTTTCTATCTCTAACTCAACCAATTCCAAGATCACTTTGAAAATATAATTTTGTTTATCTTCCAAAAGTTGTTTCCACTTTTAAACGGCTCATGGAAACCACAGACCACCAATATGGTCAAAGAGTGGAAAAGAATGAGCAGAATGAGCTTGTGAAGGTAGCAACAGACACCAGGAGCAAAGGGAGACAGAAGATAATTTGCTCCCAGAGAATTGGAGGTTTATCTTTTCATCCTGCCCAGGGGCATTCAGACTTGCAAAGACAACTGCATGTTATCACAACATCTAGCCCCCAGTATACTTCACCGGCTTTATGCTTTTCTCAGGACAATACAACTCCTACTTTAGGATTTCCACAGGGAGTCAGAAACATTTTTCTCTGATCAATGCTGTCTTTTGTCTACTCAACAATTCAGTTTCCTCAATTGCTGGAAGAAGGAGAAACTCAAAGCCCACCGCAAGGGCTGATCCCCGGGGCACCTCCCCAAAGGCAGCAAGGAATATTCTATGTTCTCACCCACTGCACCCAGCAACAGTCAGCTCTGCGTCTCCTTTATCATGCCACTGCAAAGCTGTGGACCTCCACATGGCCCTCTTCGTAACTCATGGATGCTGAGAGTTTCAAAGGCAAGAAGCTAGGGAGTTGAACGGCTGAGGCTGGAGAACAGTGACAAGAAGGGGACAGGTATAGTTTTCAACTGTGCAAGGTGTAAGCATGGACAGTGTTTGCATTTTTTTCCAAATGACCAGGAGCAAGTCTTTGGAAATACTTGGTAAATGGAGCCTTTCATTTTTTTCTCTTTTGTCCATTGTACGCATTTGTGTCCCTCAGTATGCGATGCCAGGAGCAGCCCCTTCATCTTGGGATTGTGGGAATGCAGATTCCCAGGTGCCTCCCAGCCACTCTCAAGGTGGGACCCCGTGGTCTGAATTTTAACAAAACTCCTAGGAGATTCTGAGGCAGATAAGTCAGCAACCACGGCTGCAAATCCTTCCTGATGGCACACACCTTGGGAAGTAGGGGAGACTCAGGCCCCAGTAATGCTCAGGGCACTTGTATTCCAAGTATTTCCACTGGAACCTGGGTAGGGCCCCTTTGTGAGTCTCTAAGTTCCTGGGGAATTCTGATGTGCTGCAGGGCAGGGATCTACTGTTCCTCAAAGGTGGCCTCCCTCTGACTGGCTCGGTTGTGGCACACTGACACTGGCTGTGCCTCCTCTCTGCCTAGCTGAAGTTGATGTCACCTCTCTGCCTAGCTGAAGTTGATGTCACAGCCGTGGGTTGGGTGTGTGGGATCCTGCAGATCAGGGTGTGACCGACATGGCCTCGTGTGACTCAGAGATGCAAGAAGAGGAAATGAGACCCATCCTCGGGTTGTGAAGCCCTTGATGCCTGCAGGTGCCCAAGCCCCATGACCTGGTCTGCAGCCACAGCTGCTGCTCCATAGCCCTCCCCAGGCTGTCACCCCCGTGCCCGTTCAACCCATCAGCTGACCGCAAGCGTGACAGTTTAAGCCTCTTTCTCTGCCCAGGGTGCTCTGAGCTCACTGCAGAGGCCCTGGGTTAAGCAGCACGTGGTTAACAGTGTGGGCTGATTTGTTCCCCCTCACTTGCGCACAGCTGACTGTTCTCAGGGTCCCGCATGCTCCACAAAGAACAGCTCATTTAACCTTCATCACCGCCTCTGTGACACAGGGCCCAGTTCACCCCCATTTTTCAGAGCAAAGATGTGAGCATGGCGAAGTCACTGTCCAGAGCCACACTGCAAAAGCAGAGGCAAGCTTTGGCTCCAGTTTCCCCAGTCTCCACCATGGCCCTAGGCCACAGGACAGTAAGGGCTCTGCAGGCGGAAAGAAGAGAAGGAAGTGGACCATCTCTTATGGGCTGGTCACTCTTTGTCACACACCAGCCACACCTGTCAGGTTGCCCTCCCATCTCCCTGTTCCCATCACAAGGACAGGCCCAGAGGGCAAGTGCGCTTCCTCAAGGTCATCCTGCCATTAACTGGCTCAGGAGGAGGCTCAGGAGTCTAAGAACTAGCAACCGTAAGTGCCATGATTTGCACCCACGCCTCCTTGGCAGCAAGCCTGGCTTCTCAGTGCTTGTCACTGATCCTCAAAGTGATAGGGCAGAATGGGCTGAGGCTGAGGTGATGGGCTAGGTGAAGAGGGACCTGGTGGGGCCTCAGACTCCTGCTCTTTAGATTGGGGTGACAATGGCTACCCTAGGAGGTGAAGAACAGGTGGGGTATAACATGCTGTGACTCATCTGGGTCAACCCGGAGCAGGTGCTCAGCAAGCTGGCTTCTTCCCCATGGGAGCCCAACACCCACGCTTCTGGGGACCTTTCCTGGAGATCCCCAGAAGGCTTCTATCTTCTGGTTTGTCCTCAAACTCACACCCATCACTGCCAATCTTCCTGCACCCTGCCTGTCTGTCCTGTCCTTCTCCCTCCTCCTCTTCCTTCTCTGGCCTCTGCCTGCTTCTCCTTCCTTCCTCCTCCTTCTCTCTCCCTTTGTTATCTCCAGCCAGCCTGCGAGCTCTTTGAGGCAGGAGCATCTCCATCCCCATAGCCTCTGATCCCCTGCATGCATCTTAGTGACTGAGAACTGCCAGAGTAAATAGCACAAGAGCCCCCAGTTTGATGAGCAAAGAGCCAGGTGATCAAGAAGGACCCAAAACATAGGAGGGGACAGAGGGTGGGAATGGGGGATATGTGTCCTTCCTAGGAAAGGAAAGGCTTGGAAGAAAGACCCAGGTGCAAAATGTGGGATGCCTGTTAGGATTCAATAGGTGCAGGCCTAGCAACATATTTTGCAAGGAGCCAGCAGGGGCTTACTGCCATGGTCTGCGGCATTGCTCCTCCTGAGGCCATCTGCCTTGGGTGCCCCCAAGTCGGGCTGCGCTGGGCCTGCCCCTCTCTCTGCCCTCCCACTCCATGCCCACCTGTGAGCTGGAACTTGCTCCCAAGCATTGCACAACCTGCGAGAGGCTTCACTGAGGGACTGGGTCACGCCAGCTTCCACTCCCAGCACAGTCCTGCTACCCTCCCTGTGCCTGCGACGCCGCCACATGCCCCATGCTGGCTGGCTGTGTTCCCCAGCCACAGTCATCCCAGAGCACAGGAGGCAGCTTCGAGACCAGGAGTGGGAGGGAAGTGATTCTCTTTCCCAAAGTTTCTCCAGAGAGGTAGACCAGGAAGCCAGGGCCTCCTGGAATGATCACCATGACAACCAAGAGACAGCATCCTTTCTGGTCTGGCCAGGCGGGGCCAGCCTGGTACATCTGGGGCTCAAGTCGGCAGGCAGTGGTTTTGTTTGGGTGACAAAGAGAGGCAGCCCTGAGACAGGAGCAAGGAGTGAAACACAGGCATGGCACTGGGGAAACAGGGAGGACGCTGAAGCAGCCTGGCCATGCAGAGAGCCCTGGACACGCAGGAGCAGACCTCCGAGTCCTGGTCCTTCTTCCACCACCTCAGTGCCTGTACCCAGGGTCCCTGACATGAAGAGGAGGGACGGGGCCGTCAGCGAGGGTCCTGTCTGAGGCAGCTCAGCATTTGGAGGAGAGGGAATACGACTTTCAGGAGCCTGACTTCGAAAGCCAGCTACAGCACTGATGGGCAGCGTGACTCTGGAAAGCCACCTCACCTCCCGAGCTGCGGTGGTCTCACCCGTAACACGGGCAGTGGGCTGACCACCAGGAAGGGGGGCGAGATGCCCAGCCTCAGGCAGAAAGCAGGTGCTCAGTCAAATGTATGGCTCTTGTTCTTACTCAAAAGACTACTCCATCCTGTGTTGGGATCTGCAGCCTGCCAATTGCAGATTCCGCGGCTATTCTTGGGCTCTCAGGGATTTATGATCGTCAATTGGAGGACAGGTAGCTGGGCTGGAAGCATTTCATCTTTAACCATGGCCAGTACCACCCACTACCCTACCACAGTCCTGTGAAGGAGAAAGATGGCCCTGAGCCTCCCAGCAGGCAGAGCTCTGAGAGTCAGCAACAGGGTTATGTACAACCCTCACGTACCTCGATGGGCCGGGTGCTTCTGTGCAGTGTCCAGCCTGCCCAGCTGTACATGGCTAACTCTAACCCTTGTGGGGATCATGCCAAGTCTTGTATCTGTCACCAGCAATATGTGCCACATATGGTCACAGGACAATCCCAGCCCACGGACTGCCTCTCCACCACCTGAGAGTTGATCTCCAGCAACAGTACAACTGGAATCCTGGCCAGGGAGCGGGAGCCGACCAGATGGCCAAGTCCCCTTCGCAGGGCTCTAAATCACAGGGTCAGAGTCACTTCCAGCCTGGCCACTTTCCACACAGTGCATCTGGGTAGATTTCCTGGATGACTGCATTAGCATCATGGGACGCCGGATTCACATTTCCAGCCAAATGACAATTTGTACCCAGTTTGGAGCTGTGGTTTTCATAAATGCATCTCTTCCAACTAAACTGCAAAAAAATCAAGCTGCTATTAGACAGAGTGACCATGGAGACCATGCAATTTATTGCCATTGCGACTCCTCTTGAGAGTGATAAGGATGCTATTATTAATGTTCCTTGATCAATAGACATGAACCGGAAGTGTCATGGGTAAATTGGGCCATACAGTCACTCTCATATTAAGACAAGGAAAAGAACTTACAAGGTGGCCAGGAAAGAAAAACACCAAGGAAAGGTGGATTCTGATCCTTGGTCTACTGCTCAACACTTGAGGGAATTTGACCCAGTTATTCTGAACTGATTTCTGTAGCTACCAAGTTGGGATCATTTTATCTACCTCATCAGGCTGCCATGAGAGTTAGATGGACACACAAGTACGGAGCCCTGTGGGGGACACACAAAGCTTAGGAAGTAGATGCTCCACTCCTCCTGTCAATATCTACACCTCCCACCCCTCCTAAACACAGGGTCTCAGGAACCAACATGCACCAGAGCCCAGGAAAAAGCAGGCGCCTTCCTGGGCTGTTTCCCCAACTCACCAGTCTTCCCCCCGTGCCTCACCCCGAGTGTGCACAAGCCGAGGCCTCATTACCCAGCCTCTGGGCAGGAACTGCAGCCAGACCTGGGTTTCAACACCTTCTGATGTGATCCGAAATTTCATCTGCCTGCACCCACCCAGCGCGTGGACCAGGCAAACTCCAAACATGGCTCTGTTCCTGCCAGACTGGAGATCAACCTGGGGACTTTCTGAGACTTCAAATTTCACAGCTGAGCTTCAGTCGCAGTGCGTCAGAGCGTGTCACGAGGAGGACATGACATCGGCTGCTTCTGGGTCAGAGTAGCTTAGGGGTCCATCCTGCAGGAACTCAGCCACAACAGTAGGTCCCCAGATGGGGGTTCCCACTGGGAGGCCTAATCCTGCCCCTTCATCTTCTCCATCTGTCCATCCTTGGTCCTGTGCTCTTTGAAGGGTACCAAGCCTTCCAAAGTCCTTTGTCCTGTTGTCTCAGGACAGCAGAAACTGTCAAAGGTAACTGGTTTTCACTGTGAATGCAATCAAAATTACTTCACTCTTAAAATTGCTTACTAAGCCGCCTCCCTTATTTCAACTGTGAGGCCAGTGATGCGTCTTTAGTCCCCTTTTCCTTGAGCACACAAGGAGTTCAGGAAACATGGACAAGAATGAATGAGTCAGTGACAATGATCTCTGCCTTTTGTTCCTTCCTTGACAGCTCGGGAAGGCAATGTTGTAATCCTTTCGCAGTATCTTGCTCATGGTCCCACAAACTTTACATATTTGCTTGTAAATATTTATATTTCACGTAGGTGAATATTTATACGTCAGTGTAGGTAAATCACTGTGGTGTGCACTGGGCACTTACCTTTTGCCCCACACCATGCCAGGAAGTGGTGTGATCTGAACACAGTGCCTGTGGAAATGCCTGATTACCTTGGCTAGCCCGCCGGAATTGGGCAAATCACAGAAACCTTCAGCACTTAGTTTTTTTTATTTTTAACTTTCTTCTACTGGGCATTGCACTTAGGGTCTCATGTAAATACTTTACCACCAAGCTATGTCCCCAGCCTTTCTGAAAATCTTCTTCTGAGACAAGGGCTTGTTGAATTGCCCACTCTGGCCTTGAACCTGTGATCCTCCTGCCTCAGCCTCCTGAGTAGCTGGGATTACAGGTGCGTACCACTGCACCCAACCAGCGCATTAGGTTTTGCACATGTGTGTGGTCACAGTGGTCTCCTCACGGTGGGTGTTGAAGGGAAGGGGAGACAGCTTGTAAAACAGGAAGGTTGCGATGCTATTCACAACCTCAGCATGAAGATATCTCCCAGTCGCTGTAAAGATTCTGACATTCATCTTCTGCTTTCATTTGCCTCATGTCACATGGCTTTTCCACTGCTTAGTGGCCTTTCTGGGCTCTTTCTGCACATGAGATCAACATACTGCATGGCCTCAGCCAATACTGATGTAAAGGACTTTGGCTCCTTTCCTGCCTCTCCAGCAAGACCTGGGACAGGCAGTCTCCCTCTAGGGACCAAGAAGTGAGCCCCCTGAGGAGCAGCACAGCCGAGATGGAGACTCCAAGGATGTGGAAACGTCCCGGGGTCACACTCTCCATCCTCCTGCTGTCCAGGTGACGGCTCTGGACTCAGCTTCTTCCCGTAATATTTTCATGATGGAAACAAACGGCACAGAGACGAAGAACCAGTGGCCTCCCGAGCCAGCCTGCTCTTTGGTGAAGCAACTGTAATTGTATGCATGGTCTCATTTACATTGCGCTCCGAGCAGCCTCAAGTGAATTCTACTCCTAGCTAGGGAGCATGGCACATGGAACAGACTCGTGTGCCTTCGATCCTTCCTTATTACACCCCCGGTCTTTCCAGTTCGCTCCTGCATCCTAGGTCTCCTCTTTTTCCAGTCTGAGTCTATTCAACTTTTGTCTTCGGTGAAGAGAACTGGTGTCCAGGGGACAATGGCCCGGGGGGTGATGATCCTCCTCAATGGGGCACAGTGGGACCACTTCCTTCAGCTTGGGCAGCAGTGGCTCTAGCTATTTCTGTGTTCACAGCCTACTTTTGTATAGTAGAGTAGCACATCTGAGGGGATCAAAAATATCACAATACCCCTAAGAAAGTAAGGGTGTGGATTACACTGTGGTTCTCAACCACAGCTTTCGAGTATCCTGCAGGCTCCATACGGGCCCTGGCCATCATCTTCCTGTCCCCTTGGCCTTAGGACTGGCTGCTCAGGGACCTGATGGGGCTCCTTCCACATATGCGCCTGACACACTTCAGGCATGCGCCAGGTGCTTTTCCTCAGGCAACAGCTTTGATTTAGGTTTCGCCTTCATTCACACTGCTGTGGTGATTTTTGGGGGTTCAGTGTGGACAGGTAGGATATGTATCCTCATTGCACCAGAACTCAAGCGAGCACCTGAGTTAGAAAACAGTCAACCAAGGTTCTGGGGTCACGGCTGGCACGGCGAGGCCACATGTGAGAAGCACTGGGATGTGGGAGGGCCAGCCAGTTCGGCTTCTGTCCCTTACCTCCTCCCGCACCTCTACCACTTTGGATCCTAAATATTTACAGGACAGGTCCAGTCAAAAAAGCTAAAGGTGCATCATTCACAGTTTCAGTTTCCTATCTGCTTCCTCATTCCCCCAAATCTCGGCATGACAGGGAGCAATGATGTCCCCAGCACCGCATACTCTGAACATATTAGTAAGTCCTGATGCACTTATGCACTGGAGGGTGAAATGCCACCTTGCGCACTGAAGAGTCTGCTCTGAGCTCTGCGAAGCTCTTTTTAAAAAGTATTATTATGAGAACAATGCAAGCTTATCCCACTGTAAAGAATGAAATTCAAAGAACACAGGAGATAAAGCGTCAATGATAATGTCAAAGCTCAGAGATAAATACGACACAATTTGGCTTGTTTTGTTCCAGTGGTTGTGCAAAGCGATTATCAACATTTTTGGTTACTCACAGAATTGGAGACACGCTGAACAGACTACTGTGTACCCTAATCATTAGGTTTCTTTCTTTGTAAGCCTATATTGTATTTTGGTGAATCGTGAAAAGAATTTTAACATCATCAGTTTTGAATGGCTACAGCATATTCTGTTGTTGTATGTCTGTACTGCAATTCCTTTTAATCAATTCATGTCTCACAGGAAATTATGTTATACTGTGATAGAGCATATTTCCATATCTATCTATGTATATAGATCTTTGTGAGTTGCAGAAAGCCAAGTCTACATCTATTTTATTTACCACTGTATACTTTGTACACAGCACATTGTTGGACAGAATTCAGGTGCCCAGTGTTTGAATGGACTCTCTGTCTGTCTGTCTGTCTGTCTTTAGAAGCTATTAACACTAGTGAGGGTCATATCCTGTATTTTATCTGACAGCCCTACCAGTATGCAATTATGAGGTAAAAGGGTCAGCAAAGTTCTAAAGAGAGCATCTACAGCACTGAAGCAATTTCAGTCTTGGTCCACAGAAGGATAACATGGAAACTGCCAAGGACTATTTCCCATCGGGGGATAGATACATTTTGGTATTGAGAAATCAAATGTGGTCTCTGGTTTACTGGCTTACAAGTGTTTAAATAATGAATTGATATCTATTTGTGGCTCACTTTTTGATGATAGCATACCCATTTACTTAATGTGTCCTCCCCTGTGCAATTAAGGACCTCTTTATCATTACACAGGGGATCTTTGACTACATCAGGTGACGTCCATCCATTTAATTTGATCCAACTGCTGCCAAATATCCCCTACATTCTAGATCCCATGCTGCATGCTGGAAGCAAAAGTATCTAAGGTTCACCCTAACTTCAAGATCTGTCTTACACAGGAAGATGGAGGGGTAACTGCAAAACTCAGTGCCTGCTGTATAAAGGCAGATAATACATAGCTGTTGAATATATGGATGGATAGGTAGATGCATGAGTAGACGGATGGATGGATGGATAGATGAATGAATGGAAGGATGGTTGGGCAGATGGATGGATTAATGGACAGAAGGATGGATGGGCAGATGGATGGGTGGATGGAACAAGGTGAAGACAACATGGGAAAGTCAATGTGGAGGATGTAGAGGCAGGAGAGTATGATTAATAGAAATTTTCCAAGTAGACAAACAAGGGGAGCTAGCAGAGGCTCTCAGGCAGGAAAGTTCATAGTTAAAAGGGGAGGGGCAGAAAGTCATGGCTGGATATGAAATAGTTGGTGGGAGGGCATTACAGGGAGGGATGCTTGTATTAACCTCTGGCTGATTGTGAAAGATTTGTTCAAGGGTTTGGGAGTCCCCAGAAATGGATTCTAAGAATAAAATGTAGGTAGGTGTATGTTTATTTGGAAACAGATCTCAGGAAGTACGATGCAGGAGTAGAGTGGTGAGGCAGGGAAAGGAGGGACAGCTCACCCCTTGCTGGAACAGCAGCCCCAGGCTGGTGGGGACCCTACAGAATGGACCTCAGGGTTCTCCCAGGGAGGCGCCCAGCTGAGCCCCAGCTTCCATCCTGTGTGTGCTGAGAAAATGCCCCGGGGACAGTAACTCCAGGCTACCTGCAGCCTGCCCCCACCCAGCACAGGCCAAGTTGCAAATCGGCCATCACCTCAAGCAGAGAGCCGAGGCGACCTGCTATGGTGAACAGGACTGTGGGGATGTGGGGGACCTGCTGAGAAGCCCATGGGCCTCAGGCTGGATCTCTGCAAGCCACCTCTGTAACCCCACAAGGAGGGCAATCCTGTTCCCCTGACTTCATCCCGTCTGCAATTCCTGCCTGGGTGTTTGCTGCGTCCTACAGCTAGCAAGGTGCCGCCTCCTACTTTTCAAATCAGCTCCTCTTGTTTGAGAGTCACCCATTCCGTGGGGATACTTTTGAGAATTCAATCTGCAGTAGGCCTCTTTCCCTGTTATTTGCTGTGGTAGTGACTTGATCCCTGTTCATTACATATGTATCCACAGCCACATGTACAGATATTATTTACATACATGCAGATGATAGGTATACATGAATATATATTTGTGCGCTATGTGCCTATCCCTGAGGACGGGGCCTGTTTCATCTGTTCATTGCATCTGTTCTGCTCACTAGTATATGGGAAGTGCAAAGTAAAAGGCTACTGGGTGATCGACTAAAGACCCTCACTCCTCACCAGCAGGCCCATGCCTCCAGACCTAGCCCGTCACTGTCATGCTGTGGGGTGACATGGCTGAGGATGAGTCTTGAAAGAGAAAGGAAGAATGGCCTCTCCTTGGCCCTGCGGGGAGACAGGCTTGGCATGCATGGCCTTTTCCTCACCATGGGGTGGGCTCTGGAGAACAGGGCTTCCTTCATTCGCTGCTCCTGAGGCTTAAAATACTTGCCCTCCTTAACGCATTCCTGACTGGAGAGGTCTCCCAATGACCTCAAATCCAGGCTTTCAGCTCCACTACTGTAATTAATTCCTTAGAAGGTTCAGAACTTTCTATGAGACTCAGCAGCCCCTGGGAAGTACAGATTGCAGATAAAATTGATATTTGCTAACTCTAGAAACCATACTGAGCTGGGGCTCTGGAGACAAGGGTGGGGTAGGCTTCATCCCCACCCTTCCACTGCCCAGGTGGCTTCTCAGAGGCCAGCACAGCCTCATGGTCCATCAGCAAAGACAGTTGGAAGCAAAGCCCCTTCCAAACTCCAAAAATAGTTGGGTGGTCAGAAGCCGTGAGCAGATGGAGAAGCCCAGACCTGCTGTTTTCTTCCTTGTTTCCTGACCTACATTTGTGGTTTAGGACGCTGGTCTTGAGAAAGACCCATCAGAGTGAATTTTACCTGCATCTCTGCCAACCATAGTGACTTTGTACTATAACTGGTTTCTCTTCAGTAAGTTTCCATCTTTGAAATCTCAAAATGGGTTGATGTCAGCACACACAGTTGTTGGCATAAATAAAATAATGAACATACAGCTTCTCAGCAGCATGCTTGTGAAAGCTGAGCATGGAAAAATACATTGCATTCTTCATTTTTTATGTATTTACGTACATAGATTGAATCAGTAAAATTTGAGAATTTACCACTTTGGTCTTGGTCTTGAAATTCATTCATTGCTGGGAAGGTGAAGAACAGAGGGGCTTGGGGAAGCCAACATTGCAGGGGTGTTGGGGACCCCCGGTGTGTCGAAGACCCTCTTTCTTCCTTATTACCACCTGCCCTCAGGCTGGGCCATACCTAAGGCTCACAGCTCTCTCTAAGTACCATGCTCTCCTGGGCTCTTGGGCCATGTTTCCTGGCTACTTAGAAAACTCCTATTTATGTGTTAGAACTTTGTTAACCAATTACTCCTCCCCACCCCAAGTAATTAACCACTTTGCTGTGAATTACACCCATTGGTTCTATTACTACAGACTGGACACTGCATTTACATGGTGAATTGCTTGTTGGTCTCCTGCATACAGCTGGGAGCCATGTCATGTGAGCACTGTGTCTTATCCATCTTTGTCTCTGCAGGGCCCCACACAGGCCCAGGGCCAGAGGAGGTACTGTCTATGTGACTATTTCAACTGACCCTTACATTCATTCAACCCCAGAAAGAGTGTTTAATGTTTCTTCTAGGAAGGCAGCGAGCAGCCTGATTTTGAAGCCTTCTGTCACCTCCTCTGATGGGTCCAGGTGTGGATGCCCCTATGTCTTTGAGACAGAGTGATGTCAAGTCTTGTCCTCACACAAGGTGAGATGCCCCTTTTACCACCACATTCCAACCCCAAGCTAACCTCAGAATGATGGACCGGACCGTTTCCGTAGGAAACCACTTCCGGGCTCTTCTAATTTCACAGGAAGGCACTGCTTTCCTCCCTTGTTGGAACAACAAAGCCCAGCTCTACAAAGCAGTGTGTCCAGGAGACAGGATGACAACCAGTGGACCCTCTGGTCAGCTCTCTTCTCTGACACAGGGCAGCCCTATATGCACAGCGAAGCTTGGCATTTAGGAGAGAACAGGATGTGGAGGTTCTTCTTCCCACTGCCCCAGGACCACCATCAGAGTGGGAAGATCTATGTGTGCCAGGGGCCAACCTGGGGGGCAGAGTTGGGCACCCTGCCAGATGTCCCTGGTCTCTGCAAGCATGCCTCAGTGTTCCTGAGAAGCACATGATTATCGCATACAGGGCCATGTGATTGTGTGGTTAACTTTCTTTTGGTACCAGGGATCGAACTCCAGACCTTGCGCTTGTGAGGCAGGTAGCGGAACCACTGAACTAAAACCCCGATCCCTGTGTGGTTAACTTTTACAGCCATGTAACTTCTTACAGATTTGAAGCTGGAGTTATCATGAACCCAATTTAACCTCTACATGGTCAGGGAAAATTAAAAGTGTAAGACAAGCATCTTATTGATGTAATTTGACTCTCTGCCTCTTTAAATCCATGCTTTCTAGACAGTCTAACAAGATCATTCCTGAAAGGATGGTTGAAAAAGCTAAGTGGGTGTTGTGTGCCAGATCTCATGCTTGTAGCTCTCTCAAGGACCGTGCTCTCCTGGGCTCACTTCACTGACTACACCATGCACAGCAAATGCATCTTCTCATCTTACAATTGAGTAAACTGGGGTTACATAGGTTAGAAAGGTTAGAAATCAGCTAACAGCGGTGTCGGGAATTGAACCCACATCTGCAAAATGACAGCCCAAGCCACTCCCCTCTACGACCACATTCACTGCTAAATGCCTGTATTTCATAAATATACTTGGTCGGTAGTATTTCCATGCAAATCTAGGTGCAGACTCTCAAATGGGGGACACAGACATAAATGCCCACCAGATTTTATGCACACAAAATAAAAACGGAAACTGAAGATAAACAGTATCCAAACATTTCTTAAGGGTTGATCCGCTCGATACTTCGCACTAAGGGATATTATTGACTGTCTGTAACTACTGGCTTCCTTCTACAGCAAGAAGTCCCCTCATCCAGCTGGGCACAGACAGCTGGGCACTGGCAAAGCTCCGAAGGGGAAGGGGTCCTAGGTTTGGTTTGGAGATATTTTAGAAGAACCACTCAAGTGTGACACAGATGAGTGCTGTTTGATGGGGACTTCCCTGTCCACCCCTCTTTCTACACAATAAGCCAGGTTGCCCATCTGCGTGTATTAGCAAACACTAAAAGGTGTACAAGGTAATTATTCTGTTACCTATTACTCTGAAGACCCGCATGATACAGACAAAATCACAGGCACCATTTGCTAGGAGCTGGCTCTGTGCTAACAATTGCTTATCCATCTCACTGAATTTCACTGAGGAGAGAGGGGTTGCTATACTAGTTTGACATGAGAGGAAGTTGAATCTTGGAGAAATGAAGCAACATGAGAGCATCCAGTAAGATCCTGAGCCAGGATCTGAATGCAGGTCTGTTTCACTCTGAAGACTCTAACTTCTATGCCATAACAAAGATGAACTAACATATACTAATTCAGAGGACCCAAATGAGTAAACATATGTTCTTTAGCTCTGCATTCAATATGGTTGGCAAGTTTCGAAGCACCACCACATTATAACAGTGACACTTAATTCTTTGTGATGTTATTCTATGTCAGGTTCTTTTCTTAGAGCTCTGGGGCTATAACATTCGACACTTTTATCCTCATTATGAAGACAGGGAAAACAGAGGTCCAGAGAAGTTAATAGGAAACTATTCCTATAATCTTTTATTTATTCCCCTCTGCTTTTTTCAAACTCAGGGCCTTGTGCATGCCAGGCAGGCTCAGCACCGCTGAGCTCCATCCTCAGCCCTCCCTGCTCTGTTCTAAGCAGAGTCGGGATAACTTCACTTCTTTCTCCTTGACCAAGCCAGCAAACCCCACCACAGGGAGCTAAGCCCAAGGCTGCTCAGCACAGGACCATCTGTGAGGTCATCTTGATCTTTTTGTTGGCATCTGTCCTGGATTTATTACCACCCTTGGGGAGCTAAGATGATTTCAGAAGACATGGGTATCCATCCGCTATCTGGTCCACCCACTTAGTCAACCCACCAGCATTTATTAATTTCTTCTGGGCACTCAGCAAAGTTGTGGGCGATGTGGAGGACTTCCAGGACAGAGACGGAGGGATTTAAGAACCAAGGGAGCTCAGAGATTGTGCTGCAAGGTCCCCATGAGGGGCAAGAGTGGGAGGTTCTCGCACTGGACCGGATGTCCAGGCAGGTTTGCGCTGGCCACCGTGTGATGCCTGATAGCGGTCACCATGGTAACTATGGCAGTGCAGCTCCCTGAAAGGACTGTGAGGGGAGATCTGCAGGTTGGCTGTTATTGGCAGGTGTTGTCAGGGGCGAGGGGAGAACAGGACAGAGAGCGAAGTTGAGCTCCCGGGCACTTGCCAGTCCTGTGAGGAGTCCCCAAACCGGGCTAGCCCTTTAGAGGGTCTCCTGTTGAGGCCCTTTGTGGCCTTGCCTCCAACAGGACACACACCTGCCAGTGAGGTGCCGAAGCCTTGGAGGACACAGCTGTTTCGCTTTCGGGGCTGTCCCCAGAGAGGGCAGCAATCACAGCAGCTGACACCCCTGGCAGCCAGGGGGTGCCCTCTGCTCCCCCTCCTAGCAGCGCCACAGTTATGTTAGGTGACCTTTGTTGAGTACTTGCTGTGCGTCAGGCATTGTGGAAATGTTTTGCACAGATTGATTCGATCCTGAGGGAATGGTGGCATGTGAGTAATCACCAAAGAAGTTTTCATCCAGGAGGAAAAGAGCGGCAGCATCGTGAAGAAAACACGGGAGCCTGCGTGAGGGCAGATAGGGACCTAGAGACCATGGGGTCAACCTCCCCTTGCAGAAGAAATGCTGGTTCTACCTCAGCTTACAGGAGTGCTGAGTCTACTTCATGTTACAGAAGAAACACTGGGTCCATGTCATTTCACAGAAGAAATCTGAAGCCCAAGCATGGGAAAGGGCCATCACGGGTTAACCATGATGACATCAGAACAACGGGCAGAGCCCTAGATGCCTGAATCTCTGAACAAAGCCCTACTCCAATTGCTCTGAGAGATCTTGGAGAAGGGACACAGCCACCTCAGAATCACCCGACTCCCACACTGGCTGCTCCTATCTGTCCACCTTTCCCGAGATCTCTCACATAGGCTTTATAAAACAATGTCAGCCATGAGTTAAAGCTCCTAATGGCTCCTCCTCGTGGTTTTCAGGATCACAGTCAAGCTCAAGAGGAGAGTGCGAACATTAACACGGCTGCTGTGTGGTTAGGCACCCACCCGATACTTACTGCTAGTCTCTTCTCTGTCCTCCTCCACTCTTCTCCATACTCTGTCAGTGCGGTGGTGGTGGCCAGATCCCATGCGGGTATCCATTCTGGTCTCACCCTCCCTCCTCCCCACTGCCGCCTCCTCCTGAGGGTACCAACATCCAGTTGGCTCCGGAGCAGTCCTGGCTGACCTCCTAGGGCAGGGCCTCAGGTCCTCACATCCTATAGGCACCGCACCCTTCACTCCTCCTCCCTAGCACCACTGCCAGCAGTGAGTGGTGGGCCATTTTAGGAAACCTGTGTCTTATTTATCATACTTTAAGCTTCTGGAAGATTGGGCCAGACCTGAGGTTGTAGAATGCCCCAAATACCTGAGATAAACAATTTAAAGGAATAAAGGTTTGTTTTGGCTCATGGTTTCAAAGGCTTCAGGCCATGGTCAGCTGGCTGGTTCCACTGGTGTTAGGCTCATGGAGAGGCAGAACATCATGGCAGAAGGGCATAGTAATGGAAAGCTGCTCGGCTCATGGCAGCCAGTATGCAGAGAGAAGGAAAGAGCCCGTATGCTGCAGCAAGGAAGAGTCTGGGGAAAAGACACAGTCCCTAAGCCCTCCATGGCTCACTTCCTTCAACTGGGCTCCACCTCCTAATCACCCCAATAACCCACCAGGTGTGAACTCATCAATGGATTAACCCCCTGATGAGGTGAATGCCTCCATGATCCAATCACTTTCCAGAAGCCTCTGACCCCATGAGCCTTTTGGGGGACATTTTTTGATCCAAACAATAACATCCAGAGGCACCAGTTATCCACAGGGCTAATCCTATTACATGATCCTCTTTACAAAGCACGGCATAAAAACTCGGAGATGAGCATTATTGTCCTTCACATATGAACAGATAGGGTCCAAAGAAGTTAAGAAGCTGCTCGAGGTCTCTTACCTGGTAACCAGAGACACTAGGATCCATTCGTTCTTTCTACAGTATTTTTTCTTTTCAGTACTAGGGACTGAACACAGGGCTGCTTCACTTCTGAGCTCCATCCCCTGCTCTTTTTTATGTTTTATTTTGAGGCAGGTTCTCACTAAGTTGCCCCGGCTGGTCTTGAAAGCACAATCCTCCTGCCTCAGCCTCCTGAGTAGCTATGATTACAGGCATGCTCCACTGAGCCCAGCTCTACAAATACTGACCCACCGGAACCCTTGTGCTGGTTACCTAGGCAAAGGTGAGGATGCAGGGAAGGGGAACTGCAGTCTCCCTGCCTTCCGGGGCAAAGTAGACTGGGGCTGAATTTCAGCTAAACAGTTAACCCCAAGGGCAGCGCCAGCACTGAATCTGCCCAGCTGAAGGAGAAGTCACCTGTGCCTACCCAAGGTCCTCCTCTGCCCCCAGGTTACTCAGCTTCTGGACAAACCCAGGGTGGCCTCAGCTTGTGAAAAAGAAAGTCTCAGCAAAGCCCATGTTATGGAACCCATTCCCTCTCATTCCAAGCAGAAATGGGGCTTTTTCAGGACAGCCCAGCACTTAAAAGTATGGGTTTTGTATCCAAAGAGAGTTCCCATGTCAGCTTTTCCAATTAATAGCTGTGTGACCTGGAGCCAGCTACTTAACTTCTCTGTGTCCCAGTTTCCTCCATTAAAATGGGGCAGCAATGGTGTCTTCCTCATAGAAAATGTATGGAGATTACTGAGCTCAATCTACTTTAGCACTTCTCTCCCCGAGGGCTACTGTATTTATTCAACAAATATCGAGCAAATGAACTCTGTCTCAGAGGCCAAATTCAGCCTTGCCAATATTTATGATAAAGGTAGTTTCTTCAAGCCAATCATGATTTACTGGAAAGGAGTTCAAAGCAACTAGAGTAAAGGCCAAATGAGGCTTCATCAGATGTAGACGTAGCTCAGAAGAAGTGCATGTGTGTGTGTGTGTGTGTCTGTGTCTGTGTGTGTGTGAGACCTGCTGGCATGAGGCATCCTGGCTGTCAGCACCCAGGCTCCTGGGAGGATGGAGCCCCTGTCCTAGACTTGACCTTGGGGACAAGTTTCCACCTTGGGAAGGCAAAGCCCCCTTCCTAGGGTGGGTCAGCATTTGGAGGAAGGGGTCTTCACCTTTGCAGGGACCCCCAGCCCCAGCCCTTCCTGCTGAGGTGCCCACACAGTTAATCCTCATCCTTTAATGATTTATGGAGGACATGTCATAGCCACTCTGTTCTCTTTAAATTTTCAGGAGTTCTCTGCCCTATCATCACAGGCCCTTGGGGACGAGTGTTTTCTCCAGTGAAGCCTCCCTTACCCAGGGTGCAAAGTGGGGCAGGCAGAAGCAGCGAGGGAAGAGCAGACGTTTTTGAGGCCCTCACTCTGGGGTAGCACCAAGTCCAGCGCCTTGGGAATCCCCAGTCCTGGGTATCTGGGTTCAAACGTGGTCTTATAGCTGATTAACAGTGTGACCTTGAAAGAGCATGGAAACTGTGACCCTGGGAAATTACAATAGCTAAATTCCTGTGGGTATTGATCACATGCCCAGAGCCCCTTTAGGGCCCCCAGGAACACCCAAGGCTGGCACTATTGTCATCCCCACATTTCAGTTGGGGAAACTGAGCCTTAGAGTGGTTAGGGAGATAGGGTTGGGATTAAACCCAAGGACCCTCACTGCAGAGCTCATCGTTGGCTCTACTCACTGTACACACTGCCACGGGGTACTTGGGGAGAGTTAAGTAACATTTCAGAGGCCTAGGGCACAGCTGCTGACCAGCAGAAGTTAGTGATGTCTTTGTTTCCGTCCATCTCTGCGATTCCACGCCCTGAGGGGCAATGACTCAGGGAACCTGGGCCGTGGAATGGGGGGGGGCGGTAATGGACAGGCACAGGGCCCTGGAAGGGGACCTCAATCAGCTAGAGGTGCACATCAAGTGCAGAGCAAGGAATTCAGGGCGGACACTCGGAATGTAGGCTTGCATGGGCCTAACAGCTTGAAGACCTCCAGACATGATCTCTAATTCAATGGGACTAATTCAATGAAGGGCCCTCTTTGGCTCAGCAAATAAAAGGCTCTTGACAGACTGGTTTTTGGTCCTCAAGTATTACTGCACTTGTTATATAGGAGGGACCAGGCACAAAAAGAAGATCTGGGAGCTCTGATGGGGGCTTAGAGCAGCTAACATTTTCCTGAGCTTGGGTCCTGTCCTGTGTCAAGTGCCTCTGAAGCAGCGGCTCCCTCTGCAGATACTTACTGGATCCTTTTCATTCGCAGTATGTGAATAAACAAACTCAGATGCTAAGTATCTGCTCCAAGGAATGAGCTCTGGCCATGAGCTAACTCCAGGCCCAAGGTGATAGCCATTGCCCAGAAGGCAGCAGAGGGAGGAGGAAGCCAGTGCAGCCTGGGGAAGAAGAGCCAGGCCCACTAGGAGGAGCCACTATAGCTGACCCTGGAATCTGAGTAGTTCCAGACAGGAGAAGCTGTGTGTCTTCCCTGTGCATATAGACTCCACTCGCTAGTGTGGCAGGGACTGGATCGGGGCCCCCAGGCTGGTGGAAGCTGTGCCATGTGTAACAATGGCTTCCAGGCTGAACACAACACTTACAGGAAACTGGGGAGAGAGATCTCAGGGACTTAGTGGAAGGGGTGGCCTGGGGGTGGTGTGTACCCCATGGCCTCTGCCCACATCCATTGGTCCAAAGTCAGGCACAGGTCCCAGCTAGATGCAGGGGGGAGCAGGTAGGTTACACTGCAGTCCCTGCCGGGGGAAGCTGCTTGCCACAAGCAGAGCACAGAGCGTGCTGGCCAGCCAGCTGTCTTTGCCACACTGTCCCCAGAGGCTGCAGCCCTTCAGGGCTAGCAAAGAGGAGAGGAATAGGGAGCAGCGGCCAGAGAGAGGGTGGCAGGGGGGCCAGGTGATGTGGGACCTGTGTGCCAGCAAGCTAAGGAGACTGAACTCAACCAAGAACAATGGGCGCCACTGTGGCTACAGGCAGAGGGTGGGAAGAGTGGAGTGGTGGGTTGGCAGGACCATTTTGACTGCAAGCAAAGAGTTTAAAGAATAAACCCAGAAACCGTGGGCAGGAAGCCAGTCAAATGGCTGCCGCAGTTAAGTGGGTGAGAGAGACTGGGCTGCACATAAAACAGCGGTGGACCGGACAGAGTGGCCAGTGCACATGAGAAGTGTCCTACTGTCTAGAGTTCTTTACATGAACGCCTCCCCATCCACTTCTGAGGAAAGCCCAATGCCCTCCACTTCTAACAAATCCCCACCCTCTCATGGGTGTCCACCCACCTCCCCTTTCATGAGGTGTGTTCACAGAGGGAGTGAATGAATGAATGAATGAATGATGGGATTCAGAAACTTGTATGATGTTGGAGAAGAACTGTCCACACTTCTTGGGTTGTTGGCTTGAGTGGCTGGGTAGAGGTTGGTCAATGGTGGTTTTGTTTTCAATGGAACAGACTCCCACAGGAACGCCGCAGATGGCAGAGTCTTCTCTGCTGAGATGATAAGCCTGCCTGTCCTATACGTCACACTGAGAATCCTCACTCGCCCCCTGTTCCAGGTTCACTGTTGAGGTGATGCATGGTTCACCAGTCACTGGGAAAACCACCAGTGTTAGTCTCATGATGGCTCTCTCTGGACTCCGCCCCTCCCTTCTGTGGTTGCTCCTTTTGTGGGTTTTGAGTGACACTGTGCAATGCCTCATCCATAATGAACGGAATGCGGTCCTTGAGCTGCCGCCATTTAACTCTGACTGAAAGTTAAGCCGTGCTTTTCTTTCCAAGCTTCTTGGCCTGCTCGAGCTCATGCACCCACAGCAGTTTTGCTCCATCTGCTCCTCTCTTCCTCCAGCACACGTCTTGCCTGGGATCCTGGGGACCTGAGCCCAAGAGAGACTCAGCAATGCTTTATGTGGTCCTTCTTGTGCTTTTCAATGGGAGCCAAATTAGAAGGAGAGAGAGCTGTTTTTAGGTTGGGTAAAATAAAGATGGTACCATGGCCAGGGAGGAACGATAGATTCAGGGGAGACTAGAGAATTCTAAACCTATTTCCCTCAGCCAATAATCCCTTGGCTGAAAGCATGTCTGTCTGTCTGTCTTTCCCTCCAACTCTCTCTCTATCCTGGAATAATTGAGCTTTACGGAGAGGTTGAGGAGAGAACACTTCCTGTGTGCTCCGATTCCTTAATGGTAATGCTCTACCCTGCTATAGCGTGCACTGAAAACTGAGGAATGGACACTGTATTAGTAACTAAACTACATAGCTCATTTGGATCTCATCAGCTTTTCCATTAAAGTCCATTTTCAGTGCCCAGATCCAATGCTGGGTACCATATGCCCTTATTTGTCATGGCTCCTTTGTCTCCTCATATCTGTGACCATTTCTTTTTTTTTTTTTTACTTTAATTGGCTTGGCAGGTTTGCAAAGTACTGATCAGATATTTATACAGCTTCCCTCAATCTGGGCCTGTTTGATGTGTTATCGTAATTTCGCTGGGTTATTGGTTTGGGGGAAGAACATGACAGAAGTGCTATTTTCATTGTATCATCTCAGGGAGTATAAGGTGTATATGGAAGTAGTTTTGGTTTTGGTTTTTGCATCAAATATTTGGCCAGAAGTGACTCAATAATCATTTATTCACTGCATGCTTTGGGTTCAAAGTTATGCTAAGTACTATGGATGTCAAGAAATATCCCTCTCTCTCTCTCCCTCTCTCTCTCTCTCCCTCCTCTTCCTTCTCACTTTCTTTCTCCTTTTCTCCCTCTCTTCTTACCACATAAAGACCATAGATATGTGAGGTACTATGCTAAGCCCTCTGTGTCTCATTTAATAAGCACATGATTGTTAGCATCATTTCCATTTCACAGAAATTAACTTGCCCACCCTGGCCGAGCTACTAAATGGTGGAGCTGAGGGTTAAGTTCAGGTTCTTCGTACCACACAACCAGGCCTTCGGCAGATGCTAGCTCTGGCCTTGAAATGCTGCTCTGAAGTTGAGTCCACATGCAAATGACCAGCTATAAGGATTCCCCTGTGGCTTTCATGAGAGGGTGAAGGTCACCTAGACAAAGAAGTACAGTGTGGTTTCTCAGAGGAGGTGACATTTGAATGGGAGAAAAGAGCATTCTGGCAAGAAGAAACAGTAAACACAGGGGACAAAGTTCAAAGCACTGAGTATGTTCTGAGGAGAACGAGCAGCTAGTTCAGGGTGGCCGGAGGCAGGGTGTGTGGAGGAAGCCACCGATCTCTCCTTACTTCCCCATTTTCTCAAGAGGTAGCTCTGGAAGGCAGATTCCAGCCCTGTCTGTCTGATGCTAAGGCGCCAGGTGGTGGAGCAACACCAGCAACCAACACAGGTCACAGCCAGGGGCAAACTGTGGCCCTGACCTTCGCTCATCCCAACAGCTCTCACCATGGGCTCCCGCTCAGGATCAATGCTCACTGCCTGCAAGTGTCGATGCTCAGACAATCTGAACATCAAGGGGAAGGGCGCTGGGAGCTGCAAAGCATCAAATGCAGATGGAGAGCCAAACAGCCTTCTAGTAACAGTCATGGAACCCTCCAGGAACTGAGCACCACCCAGTCAAGATGCTCCGAGTCCAAGTTGCTTGACTGACGGATTGCTAAAAGAGATTGACAGGCAGCACCGCCCTGGGAGCCCCCGGCAGGAGTCCCACTCCATAGCTTATTTTGTTACTTTCCCTATAGGGGATTCTGAGCCAATTTCCAACCAGGTACTGAAGACATTATTAGAGGTGTGGATGTGCGACAGTCGGAGGAAAACAACACCTTCCCAGATTTGACAGAGCGGTGGGGGCTCCTGTAGGGGCTCCATAGTGAAAACAGAGGGAGGGAGGCAGCTTAAGGAAGCTGAGCTACTTTACTCTGATTTGCTACTCTAACAGATGACTACTAACTGAGTGACTAAAAAAACATAGAGTTGTTATTTTACAGTACTGGATGGGCTTCCCTTGGCGCAAATGACGGTGATGGCAGGGGTGTGTTCCTTCTGAAGGCTCTGAGGAGAATCCACTTCCTGTCTCTGCTAGACTCACCTGTACCCTTTAGCACATGGCCTCTTCCTTCATCATCAAAGCCAGTGTTCCAGCAGCTTTAAACCTCTCCCTGGCTCTGCTGCCTCACTATTCCATCTTTAAGGACCCTTGTGACACTGGGTCCACTGGATAATCCACAACAATCTCTCTATCTCAGGGTCTTTACGTCAATCACACCTGTAAAATTCCTTTTCCAATGTAAGGTAACATACTCATGGGTACCAGGGATTCAGATGTAGACATCTGCAGGAGGCAGACGTTGTGCTGTTGTCCCGTCTACCACAGCAACCACGTAATGTGTGGCTGTACTTCCCAGATTTGTCAATGGTGATGGGAAGCTCTTCCCTCCCTCTCCAAGATGTTATACTCATTGATAATGGGGAGAAAAGTACCATCATGGGGCTCCCCTACCATGAAAACAAGGGTGTATTGGTCAGCTTTTTATCTCTGGGACCAAGCACCTGACATAGACAACTTAGTGGAGGAGAAGCTGATTGTAGCTCATGGTTTCAGAGGTTTCACTCCATGGTTAGCTGGCTCCAAGGCAGGATCATCATGGCAGAAAGGCATGGTGGAGGAAAGCTGCTCAACTCATGGCGTCTGGAAAGTAGAGAACAGCAGAAGCAGCACCCAAAAGGAAGGGGCCAGGGACTGTATTTGGTTCCCAAGCTCATGCCCTATGAGCCATTTCCTTCAAAGAGACCTGTCTCCTAATAGCCCATTCAGCTATGGGCTCAGTTACCTCTCCAAGAGCGTCTTAATCCAGTCAAGGTGATAATCTAGATTATCTGGCACAAGTGGACAGTCCCTTTCTTGAGAAGACTCTAATTCAAACTGAGCGGAGTGGCTCTCTGGCCTTTCCACTGCGGGGTAGAGTGACCAAGGCTCACCGTGTCATTTTCACAGGGCACTGTCAACTATACCCCAGCTGAGATGGGTGTTCACAGCCGGTCATGGTGGAATACACCTACATTCCCAGCCTCACAGGCAGCTGAGGCAGGAGTATCACTGGAGTTACTCAGTTTGAGATCATCCTAGGCAACATAGCAAAACCTCATCTCGAAACGGCCCAGCCCAGCCACCCACACACCGATCCACAAACTCCTTTCTCTAGCAGTGACTGGAACACTATCAAATGTGGCTGGTGAGAGAAATGGTGCTCAGGGAGCCCGTCCCGCCTGGGAGCTCGGCAGTCCAACCGTACCTGGGATCTCTATCTAAAGCTGAAGCCAGACCACATCCTTTTGGCCCCAGGATATCTGCTTTCACTAAATCTGACTTGACTTTGATCCTACTACATTAGGAGCACTGTGTACAAAAAAGCTTTATGGAAACAGATATATTACTACAAGAGTTGTACTGAGGGTGATCACTGCTTTTCAGCATACATTTCTTATGAGAACTATTCTTTGAGTCTCAAAATCTAGCACTAGGCACAGTTTTCTCTAGTAACGGCTCTGTTTCCATCAAATGAACACTAGCTCACATGGATTTTGCCTGATTTTTGTGCGCTGTTTGGAAGCCAAGTGACAAAACTGTCCATCTACAACAGAGCTTTGGAACAACATACCCTGTGTTGTGTGCACTAACTTGTTTTCCTTGCTTCATTGTCTTTTTCCCTTCTTACTCATCTGTTTTATATTTTAGCTCTTATTTCTTGCTCATGTCTGTAAGCTAAGAATAAGGTATAGTAAAAACTTTTGTCATTTTCCAAGACTTTTCCTTTATGTAAGACATGGTCCTGATACATTCTCTTTGTTCCAGGAAAACACATAAATGGATACCAAAAATAAGCATGAAATGAATCAGCCCCGGTGCCAATGTATAAACACTGACTCTTGGCAGCATTGTTATAAAGCAGAAGCTTACGTTGATAATATGAAAACAAGTCTCTAATGGTTTGCATGCAGAGCACACTAAGCTCATAAATGCCAACATTCTAAATGGCTTGCTTGCTGTTAGCAGATTGCTGGGACTGAAACCCATTTCTTTCTTGAGGGCTGCTTAACTTTTATTGTATCTTTACTCATGGTCAGCAAATTTGCTAACGTGATCAAAAGTACTCTCCTTAAGGCATCCCTAAACTTTCATATCTTTGCTGTCACGGTTTTGGATGTAAACTTGTTTCCTGGGAAAGGAAAAACAGAAATGTGCTTTGCCCTGCATAAGGTTCCGATAGCTGTAAAAGGCCAAGATTGGTTTTAAAAATCGATGTTAGTAAAACCTCCAGGGAAGATATCTCTTCTGAGATAAACTGAATCTTCAGAGTTCATCTCTGAGTTCATCAAATCACAAAATCTCCAACTCAGAACTTTCCAACCCGTCAGTTGGTGTGTCAGGACCCCACCTATGGACCTTTGTAACCACAGGGTCTGGAACATGAGATGTGTTCAGTAAGTATTTGTTGAATTAGTAATAACTCACTCTCACAACGACTAGAGTTCCACCTAAACCCCATAGACCATGCCAGGAATAAAATAAACACAGAATGACTGGCACTCATTCAAACCACATTCAAATCAGACACATTCAAACCACAGGAAAGAATTGTGCTGCTCTTGAACACCAGGGCAGCCATTTTGATTGCCATTATTTTCCTCCTTGACAAAGACACACCTGAACGACAGCACACAAAGTACTCGCTGTGTGTTAGCGTAATCTCTCTCCACTTCACTCCCATTAGAGAAAATGGGCCAGAATACAAATGGATGAGAATGTCATTAATATGGGAACCATCTCGAGCCCACTGTAATTTATTGAAAAGTTAACTGTTCACCATTTTGGCATTTAAAATATTAGTAGGACATGGCTTGTGAGGGATCTTTCATGGACTGACACAGTTCATCACAATAACATGACTGAGGGTGCTTCTTGGCAGAAACTGGCTCTGACAACCACTGTGTCCATCTTCCTAAGACCCACAGAAAGCATCTCGGAGGGTCACTCTACCCCGAATGCAATCACCTCAATGACTTCTCCCATCTGTTGAGCACCACCAGAACCACAGAGGACTCTTGCTAATGGCCACGACACAAAAATCCCTTTGCCAAATGGGTGTCCCTGCACTTCCACCGTTATGACCTTGAGGAAGGTGACTTACAAGTGGCCAACTTACCACTCCTCCACCCGCCGAGTGCACCAGAACAGACATCCCTTCCCGGAGGTTGGCGACTTCGAAGAGCATCATGTAGGCCGTGACGAAGTTCATGGGGAACGCAGCAGCCTCGTAGAAGCTCATATCCTCTGGGATCTTGTAGACAAACTCCACGGGTGTGCAGACCACCTCTGCCCAGGCATTATAATTGACAAACGCCATGACCCGGTCTCCAATCTGGGCATGGGGAAGCACAGAGGGAGTGGACTAAGTCATGACAGGTTCAAGGAGGGACTTAAATCATCGGGAACTGTCCATGGTACACAATATTGCTTTTTTTCCTAACTCACTTACTTGTGACCTTTATCCAAGTTCTAAATATCATAGCTTTTATTCTTTGATGATACAAATAATCTTTTACACATTTGCAGTTAAAGCTCAAAAAACCCTGTTACTTCAGTTTTACAGGTTATACAGTTTATTTGACGAAACATTTCAGCTCTATTTTTTTCTATCTACTCATCTTTCTTACTACTCTCCTCACCCCAGAACCAGGGAAGTTGGTTGGTTGAAGACTCATTCTCTCCTTCAAATTTAGAACATCACTTAGGTGGAAGGAAGAGCCCAGGAAAGTATCAGTCCATCTAATTAAGATAAAACAATGACATAGAGCCTTTCTTCATTCTTTAAAATCACCTTCCACTTGACCAACTTGTGCCCTGCCTTTAAGGACTTCTTGGGAATTTCAGTTCCCATAGTCAAGAATGAGGAAATTACAGCTTGGCTGAAGTATGGGTTTTTCTTTTATTCCAACAGAAAAGCTAGCATTTGCTGAGTAGTATTAATGAACCAGACTCTGTACTCTTCATTTTATGTCAGTTATTTAATCCACGTGCGAGGTTTTAGGGTTATTAACCCCAGTATACACAGGAAGAAACTGAAGCTAAGAAAGGTGAAATATTTTTGCCTAAGGTCACACAAGCCTGTCCTATTCCAAATATCTTTTCATTACATCAAAATGACTCCCTCCTTTCTAGGATGGTGTACTGAGCCTCTTCTCGGTTTCAGATTCCAGGCACTGAATCAATTCATGCTTTCAAACTGTTTGTACTTCCTAAAAATTTAAAATGGCCAGTGCTATAAGTGACAGGGCTTAGAAGGCTTGGAGAGGACATTTTAGTGGCAAAGGGAGCTGGCAGGAAGCTACAATGGCGATGTTTCAGACCTTGGTCCAAAGATAATAAAGATCATTTGTGGTGTGTAGGGAAGGGTGCGGAGGGGCCAAGAGATGCCAGAGTAGCCTGGAGGTGGGCTTGTTGCAACTCTGGGGGCTTGGCAGGCCGGCCCGCGGTGGGTATTTTGGAACATGGCTGCCATAACCTCCGTGTGTGGCTGGCGTGGTGTCTACCAGGAGCCACCTGTCCACCTAGCCAGGGGCTGATGAAGTAGAAAGGTGAGGGCCGATCCTGGCACTATTCAGACCTCGGTAACAAGGAGTTCCAGTGGATGAGGCAGGTGGGGACAGAATCAGCATGTTCCCAAGGATCTCAGGCACCGCTGCCTCAGCAGCCAGGGCATCCCGGTTGGTGCCTGGGCTAGCCTAATTCAGGAGAGAGCCCTGGATCCCAGGAGCAAATCACTCTGCCCCAGCATACTTGACAGCAACGGGGGCAATGCAGAGTCCAAGGGAGGGGCAAGCAACTCACCCAAGCACACAGGGCTTTCCGGTGGACCCCTCACTTCTTTCCTTGTCCTCAGGAATCCTGGCATAGATATAAGCAGTACCCCCCATACCCTCCCTGAGGCTCTGGGCAGGGAAAAGTCTGTGCTTAGACTTCTCTGTGTGCAGTCTGGGGCTCCAGTCCTCGCCGTCTTCTCCTCTCCTCTCTCCCAGGCCCATAAATCATCTGGACACCTTGGATAATGGAATCGGTGGCCTCCACCTTGATGGTGGCAGCAGTCTGTCCCAGAGAGGAGACCATTAATCGGCCTGCAATAATAAAGTGCAGCAGTGGGAGCTGAGACAGTGAGAGAGACAAGGAGGAAGGAAGCCTGGCCAGGGCCTGTCCATGTTACGTCTGCAGTCATCCTGAAAAACTGGCAGGAAAAACTTAGGGAAGTGCATGCTCACACCCCTATGTCTTTGTGCCTGCTATTTCTGCAGCTGGCTTTCCCTGGACTTCCTTTCCTTTTGGCAAATCTTTCACTTTCTTCCAAAGTTCAGCTCAGATGCCCCCTTCTCCATGAAGCTATCCAGATGACCACCCTTCCCACAACACCAGCACTGGCTACCTTCTCTGTTAGTAGTATTTCTACCTATTGAGGCCCTCCTTTGTGCTGGTGCTAAATATATAGTGAACAGCACTGCATTTAATCCGCAGGACAACCCTGGGTGGTAGCTTTTATTACTGTCCCCATTTTGCAGACTGGAAACTAAAGCTCAGAACAGTAAAAAAAAAAAAAAAAAACCTTCCCCAAGTCTACACAATCGCACAAGGTGAATACTAGACTTTAGCTAAAGTCCACCCAGTTCCTTATACAGCCTTTCATTGCTGTGCTGATCTCATTATATTGGCTTACTTTTCTCCATGACTGGCTCTCCCCTCCAAACACTGAGCTCTCAGGGGACAGAGGTGGGTATTGCTAATTTATGGCTTCTTAACGTATGGCCAGCACTTGGCACAGAGTGAGTAATGGGTTGATGGGGGTTGTGAGTAGCAGAACCCTGTGTTACTTTTCCACTGGTGGGAGGCTGATGAGAAGTGCAACCCTGGAGGAACTTCCAGGAATCTCATAGGAAGCATTTTGGAATCAAAAGACTTGATTCAATCAAAAGTCAATCAAAAGTCAATTAGACTTGAGGAAACTCTACTGGAGTAGTGACTGTCAGGAGCTGTTAATAACAGTAAGTGACATTTACCAAGAATACAGTATGATCCCGAATTTAGATGAATTTCCTTTATTTACATGATCTTATGTAATTCCCACAAGAACTCCCTGAAGTCCCTGAACCTTTGGAACAATGTTAACCTATTATTATGCCCTTCATATAGGTGGGAAAATGAGACTGAAGGGGAAAGAACTTTTAAAGAGCAGAACTGGAACATCTGTGTCTCTCCAGAGCTTCTCCTTGGTGTAGACAGACCCCTCCTCTTTATCGATGCCAAGGTGAGCTCTTCCTAAGGGGAAGGCTACCTGGGCTGGCCATTCCTGTGGGTCTGAGGGTCCAGAAGCAAAAGAAACTGCTCTACAAAGCTCAAGCTTGTAGCGGTGAGTGGCAATGGGCCTTCCTTTCTTTGATTCCTCAAAGGAATCAAATCAACTTCCGTGGTTGGTCTTTCAGCTAAATGTACACACTTGCTGATTTCACGGGGATTCTAGGGTGCCCCTGAGCTATCCAGCTGGCAAGAGCCTCAGCTGAGGCCATGGGCAGTTCCTTTTCACTAGTATTTTTGTACAGGAAGAACCGAGGAAACCCTAGAAGTCACCATGGCTATCACCATCTCCTCCCAGATCCAGGTGAAAGTTAATCTCCCCAGGCAGAAGAGCCTCTTGAACGGTAAAAGCAATGGCTACGTTGCCCTGAACCTGGCTCATAATGTAGTTCTGCCCTCATAGCCCTTGTTGACCAAGGTCAAGGTGCTCAACCTTTCCATCCCTCAGGCAGTGAATGTGTAAAGTGGGGACCGTCCCCTTCTCCCACGGGGTTCATCATGAACGGTGAGTGATACACCACACGTGAACTCAGCTTTTACATCCCATGGAGCTCAGGACATTCCATCCTATCACATTGTCTGCTTTTATTTGCTTGGAAGCCCATATCCCACCTGAAGGTATCTTGTTTACTCATATTACATCTTCACTACCAATGGGCTCCCACCTCCAATTAGAATGCCAGCTCCATCAAAGCAGGAGCTGCTGACCCTATTTTTTACTAATGTATCCCTGTGCTGGGAGAAGTGTGGTTTCTTGCTTATTATTGGTTGAATGAATGAATAAAGACACCCAAGGGTATTACTGGGGTCAAAGAGAGGGTCAATAAGTGTTCTGTTTCATATTTCAGAATCAAACATGGACATAAATATTTCTTAATCTTTTATGAAGTGATTTCTTAAATTAGAATATAATTTTAAAAACCTATAGGTTCCTTCTTAGAAAACAAAGCAAAGCAAAAGCACCCTCAAATATGCATGTCCTGGAGGCCTTCCAAGTTCAAGGCACTCATGGTTCTCTTGTAGCCCATCTATGAAGACCTCCCAGGGCCCACAGAAGCCAGGCTGTACGCCCTCCTTCCCTTGAGCATTCAGTGTGCAGCACCTTACACATTATGGAATGTTAGGGTCAAGTCATCTTGCATCCTCATCCTCTCCTGCCAAGTGCTCATTAAACCACTGTGATATTTGGTATGTTCGTTGCTGTATTATGGCTTTCAAGTGCAATATCCAAATTGCTGTGGTCAGAGTGAAATCTGAATTAATTCATGACTTTCATAGATAAGTGGCTCGCTTTTTATGTACTTTTTCTTATAATTGATTCTATTGTTTTATTTTCTTTGTAGCTTCATAGTTCCCTCATATCCATATCCCTATCCAACAAAAACAACCACAATAACAACAACAAACCTCCTGTTAGATGAACTCTGCCATAGCCCTTCAGTACAGCTAAATGCTCACAGATTTTGTAGACGTTTAAGGCAAAGAGATTAGATCACATGCTGAAGGGCAAGGAGCGAGAGAGGAGCAGGGCCAGACTGGTAGCCTGACTCCACATACAAATCATCGTTTATTCCACCTGAGAAAAGTGCTACACTGATACATAAAGCTATATGAGGGAACACAACACGGCACCTACAAGGGCTGGGGATATGAGCTGGACCCTTCAGGGGTTCCTTCAGCTCTAAAATAGGTATAAGGATAGTAAAGCTTCCTTGTGAAAATTAAAGGGCACTGTATGCACGCAGTGCACCTAGCGCAGTGCGTGGAGAATGGGGAAAGCCCAGGGCACGTTAGCTCTTAAGAACATGCATTCTTGGTTCCTGACCTCATAAAACTCACAGGTCAATGAGCGGAAGGTAAATGCAGGGAAAACAGAAGCTGCCTCCATGACAGTGAGTCTCTATCCCTGGAAATCAAGTGATGATGCAGAATATTATCTTCAATGCACAGTTTGGACCAGACAGTAACTAGGAGCCAAACTGCCCTCTTTTTCTCAGAATTGTGAAAACCCACACACAGACACCATGCCAATGAGTAACGGATCACCCAGCTGTCGATACTGAGTGGAGAGAAAATAGCATTTCAACATCTTGACAGGGGAGGTCTGACTGACCACCCTCGGGTCTCCCATTTAACTTTGCTCTGTCCTTCTATTTCCTTCTCAAAATGGCCAGTGTGGCTCAGCCACAGGAGACTCAGCCTCAGAGTCTGAATTCAGGCTTTTAGGTAGAAGAGCTGATCAGTTCACCTCATTATGTGATTCTGCTCAGAAAAAGAAATCAGTCCTGAGTGAATGAGCCCAAATTATTTCTTTAGTGTTGGGCCGCTGGCAATGACTTTTCAGTCCTCCCTTGCAATGGATCAAACCAGGAGAACTATTCAGCAGGCTGCTGCATGTAATTCTACCTCCAACATGATTGAAAATCTTAAGCCAAAATTACAGAGGGAATATTGATACTGGCCTTCTTCCATATCACATCGTGCCTGGAAATGTGTAGTGGCTTCTTTTGTTTGTTTGTGCAGCCTCAAGTCACTGGAGCAGAGGGATAGAACGGGGGGGGGGGGGCGTTCATAATAAAGAATCCAGAGCTAACCAGAAAACAAATCACGTTTAAAGTGAAAATATATGGAATCAAGTATAGTTAGGTTATTCTTCTAAACTAAACTGAGTAACACCCCCATTCACTGTTCTATCCTAAAAAATCTTGTTATTTATTCAATACTCAGGGTTCAGACAGTGAGCAATCTGATCTTCTCCTTTGGGGCCATATCGAGGAGTAAAGAATAGATAATATTTTGTATATGCAGCACTTTCAGGGAGAATGATGTGCCTCTGGTTATACTGCTTACCTAGGGACAGAAAATGTAAAGTTGTATGGAAAAAATAATGCAAAACAGCTCAGCTACTTCTTTCTCAACATTTTTTTTTCTGCTGGTTATCTGGAAACCAGTAACAATAAGACTGATAAGTACGATAAGACTTCCAGACAGTCATCTTAATGAATTTGGAGCATACTGATATTTTCAGAGGCTACTGAGGCTCAGAGGCATTGAGACTGAGAAGCAGGCTGAAATTTTACTCGAAGGGCACTTCAGCATTGAATTTTATAGGATTTTGCTTCAGTTCGTTTTTCTTGCATTTAGCGCTGCAGCATTTGGGGGTTGGGACCAGGGGTAAACACCATGGATTTCAGAAGAGTAGAAAAGCTGTGGTGACCTGAATCCGGGTTCTGCTACTACGCACTACCCTCCCGACCTCACAGAAAATCGCAGGACTATTCTAAACCTCAGGGGATAATGACAGTCTTTACCTTGCAGGGTTTTGTTAAGGCTGAAAACAAGATAGTTTTCCTATGGTTCTGGTGGGTTCCCAAGGGTTAGCTCCCTTCAATCCACCCTAAGGGAGAACTTAGTTATGAGAAGCGCTTGTACTTGGTTCACATTGGTTTTTCTGGCTCCAAGCTACCACAGTTTTATGCAGTTGATTTGTCCACAGTGTCCTGGTTTTTACATACCCAATTCTATTTGCTTTGCATTATAATGGCAGGAAGGGTCATGTATCTTTCCACAAATTAAAACATGTTTTATTATGGTGAATTTTTAGCATGTACAAAAGTAGCCAAAATTATATAATGAACTTTTTTTTAACCCATTGTCCTACTCACAAACCCATCAATCATAGTCAATTCTGACCCATTGTTAGGGACCTCTCCTCTTTGACGACTATTTATTTGATCCAGAAATGAGACTCTTCTCATTCTTGAAACAGTTAGGAATTTATAAATAACTTAAATTTATCAGTTAAGTAAATATTTGAAGGAACCAAATTATAAAATACAGAGTTTGTTTTGTAATCTTTTGAGTTTTGAGCCCAAGATAAGGGAAATGGGAGCTATAAATGGACAAGGAGCTATGTCCATTTGGTGAATCCAAAGCCAAATATTTAATATCTGTATCACACGAATAAAAGGGAAGACAAGATCTGTTCTGCCCACTTAGCTAAAGTGTCGCTAGGAGCAACCAAATTAGTACACAGGAATTCACGAGATCTTTGGAAAGTCCTATTGTTGTAAACATTGTTAATAAAAACCACATAATAGGCCAACCCTAATAATACATGGCCTCGATTATTTCAAACACATTTTTGCATAATCTTTTACTGTCTCAATGGGTTCCAGATGAATATTACTCTTTCAGTCAAAGTGAAAACATTACCTCGTATCCTTTCACGCCATCCCCCAGAGTTTCCACAATCCCGGAACATTCAAATCCTGGCACCAGGGGAGTCTTGGGAGGGTTGTCTATATTCCCCTGTCTCACCATCAAGTCGATGAAGTTCAAGCCACTGTGAACAGCAGATGTGAGAAAAAGAGAAATTCAAAATGACATTCAAAACCAACCGTGTAGTACCCTGGCTCTTTTCTCTGCCCCATCCCTTGCTGTCCTTCCCTCCCTCCCTCCCTCCCTTTTTTCTTTCTTTCCTTTTTTTTTTTTTTTCAGCCGGAGTGTCCCTAATAGTAATGCCTCTTGGTTAGATATACAATTCAGTTATCTCTAGGCAGATGAATAATGCTTTTCTGACAGTAAAAATAGTTGCAGCTTACATTCTAATTCAAAATATAGTCTCTTTGTCCTTTCTCAGTGCCTACCCAGAAATGTTACTTTGAAAACACATATTGACAAGTCTGGTCATTAGACATTCCAGCACTTAATCAAAGGTTTAAAAAAAATAATGCCCTAGGAAGTGGTTAGAAACACACATGGAAGGAAGCCAGACACAGTGGCCACCAGCCAAACAATGACAAAGAGAGAAAGAGAAAGGACAACTAATTTAAAAGGTCTCAAAACAGCCAACTATCTCTCCTCACTCATCTGCCACACTTACACCAGCCTCATGCATAAACAGCACCCATCATGGTGAATATGAGTCGTGAGTGGGAGAAGGGAGACTCAGAAAAGAGACTGCAGGGAGGGCTGCAGGGGGATGGAAACGCTGGAGCGTTTGTTTCAAAAATGTAAGTGACCTTTGGATGAGAGAAGTTACAAGGTATTTTCTATTAACACATTACTTTTGAAATAAGAACGTTATTGAATTACATCAAAGTCATCGCCATGGAAACCATATACTTCACTCTAGTGAGGACACCAATGTACTAATCTGTTTTATTTTTTAGAACTAGTCTTGGGAACTGCACTTAGCACCCTTTTGCTAGTCACATGAAGAAACACATCCCTTTGAGCATGCATTTTTCCCAACAGATGTGGCTCTGAGGTGCTTCTTGTTTTTCATAAGCCACTACCTAAGAAAGACTGAGATTACAGAAACCAAATTCTTCTGTCTGACTCAAGGCCCATTAGCATCTGGACACAGCTGCTTTTCCAAGCTAGACAACTGGAACTATTTTTAAGTATACGTCTTGCCTATTCTTCCTTGGTCTGTTTGGAGCCAAGGGAACATTTATGAGGTGTGACTGAAAAATATGGTAGATGTTTAAAACTTGTAAAAATTATTACAGTAAAAGACACATTGCCATTAATTGCCACTCAAAACGTGTCCTCACCTTGAACACACTTATCCCACCATTCTTGTCACTTTCTGAAGCAGCTCTGGAAGTCCTCTTCTGTGAGCGTCTTCAGTTGTGCTATTGAGGCTGCCTGAATCAATTCAAAATATTGACCTTTCATGGTCTTTTTTATTTCGAGGAAGAACAAGAAGTTGCATAGTGCCAGATCTGGTGAGTAAGGTGGATGAGGACACACAGTAACGTTTTTATGATCCTGCCTTTCCACTGAATGGCACTCAGCAGCAGCGTTCACTTTGTTCTTGATCACAACTTGTAAAGACACTCATTAAAGAGGACTTCTGGAATGCTTCAGAAGATAGCAAGAACAATGGGATAAGTGTGTTTGAAACAGATGAGGGGGGTGGATGGTTTGTTATTGTAATACATTTTTAAAATTTTAAACATTTATTGTATATTCTTATCACCCCTTGCAATTCTATCTCTACTCGCCAGTCTCACTCATTAGTCTCATCTACAGGGATGCACAAAGGCAGAAGACGCCTTACTCAAAGACGGATGAAGGGTGTCAAAATTCACACCTCAAGGTTCTCCTACCAGAGATCAGGCAAGTTTCATCTTGCCCTAGCCAGTGCATCTCTTAAAGGTGGCCCCCTTGAAGGCAGCTGCTTGCCTCAAATTTCCTTGCTTCCAGAGTGTGCGGGAGGCAATGGGTCCGAGATAAAATGGTGTAGTCTGTACTCTAGTACCATCTGCTGAGTGGAGGAACAGTCATCAATATAAAAATGAGGTTCCAGTGTGAGTACTAATTCCGTTTAAAAATGAGGAATGGATATCTGAAGTGCATGTGTAGACTTCCATGGGTCCTACTTTGATAGTGAGTAGTTTTTTGGGTCAATTTTTATCCCAAATATTCTTCAACAACATGGTCATTTATAAGAGCTTGGGGAGACCTGGGTATAAATCCCAATCCTATCACTTCTATAATTATGTAACCTTCGATAAGGTTCCATAACCTGTGCTTCAGTTTCCACGTCTGTAAAATGGGGGTTCTAACAGTACCTACTTCTCAGTGTTGGTATGAACATTAATGGAACTCAGGCCCTCAAGCATGGCACCAAGTACACAGTATTCAATGGTTGTTAGCCTTTCGATGCAAGTCTTCAACAAAGAAGGTGAGAAATGTGTGAAATATTTTAGGAAGACTGGTTAAACAGGGGTTAAAAATAGTTTCAGAGCTGACATGGGAAAACTCCCTCCCGCTATCTATAAACTTCACTTCCGTGAAATGGTCCATTTTCCAACCCAACCAAATAAATAAAATCGCTGTATAACAATAAAAGGAATTTCTACGTCCCAAATCAAACACCGCATCTCATTCCACACATATTTTAGCTCACTGTGTTTTCCTTTGTGTGAAAACTGAAGATTTCCCAAGGCCCTGAGAAAGAAATGCCAGAAGAAATTACTTGACAGTTCTGCAAACATGGCGGCCCCCTGGAGAAGGCTTCATCCCTCTTATTAGCTGCTCAACTGGGCGTCTCCAATCAACATCCAACATGAATGGGCTGGTAATTATAAACAGAGAAGAGAGCCAGCTACTTAAATCACAGTGAGAAAGGCTAAGACTGACTTGATAAGAGGCTGTGGCTTCCTGTTTCCTCAGGAAGCCTTTCAGTGCTTCCACAGGTCTTGGTGAATGCCGCCTATTTTCAGGAAGCAGGTACATCCTGAGAGACGGATGGGCGATGGCGTTCGTCTCAATATCAAGGAGGTAAGAGATTGCTAATGGAGTGCCTCTAGCTGTTCTATCACACCTACTTCATGGTGCCTGCACTGGCCTCCTTCTGATGTGGATACAGCTAGCATTTAATGAGGGTTTAATGTGTGGCAGGAACTGTGCTAAGTCCTTTAATTTTGTGATTTAAGAATCAATGATACTCCCATGAGGTATGAATTATCCTACCCATTATTCAGATGTAGAAACCACTGACAGAGTTAGATTAAGCCACTCACTTAAGGTTACATCTTTAGAAAGTGTCAAAACAGTATTTAAATTCAAGCAGAGCACAAGGGCGAAGCTTTACGCAACACACCCCACTTCCATGGGAACTTCCTCACCCTCCATCCAGGGAAAGGGGTGTGTCCCAGGGCCATGTTTGTCACTCCTTGTCTCTTCCCCCTTGTTGACAGCTGCTGCACCACTGGTGGGCCCAGTGTTGGAACAGTGGCTTTTCACAATCTAGCCCAGAGTCCGTTCAGTAATATGAACAGATGATGTGGTTTAAGATCTGAGTGTGCTCTCAAAAGCTACAAACTGGGTATTCGGCAGCCAGAGAACAACTTAAAAGAAAGGATGTCAAAAGGTAGAACTGAGCTACAGGGGTTTAGTTACCTGAACTTTCAAGAAATGTTAAGTGGAAAGGCCAGTAGGTAGGGGAATTGAAAGAAAAGAAAACCCAGGAGTCAACCCAACAGCCTGCACCAGGGTGAGGTTCTGCAAACTTCCATTGCTGAGTTAGCCAGGAGGGGGTCCAGAGCCTAGAGTTAGTGAGACCAATGCCATCGTGCTTCCTGCTCTTACAGTGCCTTTGTTCTTTCATACCTCTTTATAGTTAAACATCTTTGCTTGGGTCACCTGTGTGGTCTCTGTCCCACAAAACCAAAAGATGCAAACTAAGGAAGAATCATAACCAATCATCCCACTGGGACAAACATTGACCTTTTCTCCCCAGACGGAACAAGTAACCTTGTTTAGAGATATTAAGACAAAGCCACACAGACAGCACAAGCCATGGACTTAAACTTGGATCTGTTTCATCTTTTATTTTCTCACCACCACAGAAGAACGCAGGGTTGTCCCACACTACTTAGCTTCATAGTTACAGTTTCCAGTGTTCTCTAAAATAATTTGATTTTTTTCATGGAAATTTTGGGGAGATGGCAATGACTAGGCCTGATGACTCAAGCGCATGTGGGGGTAATCTTCAGACATCTCTTTTACTTAACTTTTACACAGTTCTTAAACATTTGAGATCATTGCAAAACATAATGTTAGAAAGTACTTGACAAAATGTTCTGCTGGGTAATTCTATTTTTTTTCAAAGATGGGTATAATTTTAATAATACAATAAGACTTTTCTTTTTCCTCCCATGCTAATTTCTTAGTCAGAGGCTAGGAGTAAAGGGTTATTATTGAGATGTAGCATCCTGAGGGGCGAAGGGAGAGTTCTGAAAAGGGACCCTGAAAAACTCAAAACACAGGATGAGGAATCTGAAGACACATGATAGAAAACACAGGGAAATGTGAGAACAGGGCTTTTAAATACTTTTTTATATTTGCATAGCACCGTTTATAGAGACAAGTCTCATTAAACACTGTAACATTCCCAGAAAAGCAAAAAGTACAGATATTATTCTCATTAAATAGATGTGAACATTAAGACTCTACATAAAAAAAACTGACTTGACAAAGTCACAATTGTACAACACAATTAGTACATAACAGCTGAGATGTGAGTCAAGGTCTTCAAACTCTTTGCTTATTGTATATCTCACAACATTATGAAATCTCAAATGCAAGGGAAAAGAAGAGTAAGAGGAAACACTGGAAGGCTAAGAGGTAGAAGTGTGAGCTTCAGTCCCTGCACTGCCAGCAGTCCACCCTGGGGCTTGGCTGTCTCTGTTCCCCTGCTGGCCCTTCATCCTGTGGGCTCCGCTTAAAGTAATATCAGAACCTAAGCTTAGGTAGAGATGGAGAGACGCTGACGGTCTTGACACAAGACACTGCCTTGGATGCTTACACTCTATGTAGAAGCTGAAAGCTAGTCTTGGTTTGTCTATTTTCTTTTCTTTACCTATTAAGTCACCCTGAGGGATCTTAGCCTGTAAAGTATGGTGAGAAATGTTTAGATGTCTTCATTTTGTGTTCTGCCAAAGCCAACAAACATTGCTCCCATATGATGACAGGATCCATTAAGTGTTGAGATGTGGACTCTCCATTTGAATTTCCATTTCATATTAAAAGAAAGTGAAGCAAAGAGAGGATAAAGTACCTTGTCCAAGGTCAGATAGCAGGTACTGGAATGAAGAAGAGGAGCCCTTTTACATGACTTCCCAGATGCAGTTGCTGACCACTAGGCTGTTATTCTGCTATCTATAAACCACCATAAACTGCTATGTATTGTTTTCCCCAAAGCTTGTTGTTTGGGATATGTTAATTTTTAATATGGTAATAATCTCAAATGAAGACACAAATTATTTCTTAAAAGACACTGCTTAGTGAATGCAAACCAATTAGCCTAGCTATAGTTTATTAACCTTCCCAACATGAGATGAAAATTGGTCCACAGAGGGAGTTTATCAAGCTGGGCACAGCTGCTGGGGAGAACTGGGGTGGGAGCAATGTTAGAACCCAAGAGTTTCTCAAAAAGTTAAAAGAAATAAAAAGCTTTTCAAAGGAGAGACAGGTAGTCATGGACAAGGTTCCTTGTCTTTTATTCTGCTGAAAGGAAGGCAGGGCTGCCCATAGGAAAGGGCTTTAGCATCTTGCCATCCTGTTCTTTTGTCAGGTAGTTGGCAACCTCAGTACTGACTGACAAGGGGAATCAAACATTGCCAGAGCATGACATGAAGAACATTTTGATGAAAATCTCCCTCTTCCTGCAGCCCACTTCCCTATGGACACAGGTCAATACAGCCCATCTTACATTTTGATTTTATGCTCAACAGAAATCCCAAGTCTCGCCCTGTCATTGGCCCAATTAAGAAAAAGACTGTCAAAGAAATAACCTTCAGAAACTCATTATTTTACTCACTGAAAGATATTGATAAGCATGTGATTTGTTACAATATATGTGCACTTCTTTAAGAAAGCCGAAGAATTTTTCCTCAAGTTTCAGCACACAGATTGGTTGTAAGAGTCTTACCAGCCCAGGATAGTATCTAAACTGGCATTTTTTTCTTTGCATTGTCTGTTTGGATTCTCTGAGCCACGTGTGTGGCATTCATTCTCTCTGTTATTTTAAGGCTTAACTCCATCTCAACTTCTGAATGCTTTGGAATCTCCATTTTTTTAAAAAAATGTATACTGTTAACAGTGGTTTTCAAACTTTACTGTGCATCAGAATTCCAACAAGCGTTTGTTAAAACACAGAGCTGAGCATGGTGGCACATGGATGCAATCCCAGCTACTTGTGAGGGTGAGGTAGAAGGATCACAAGTTTGCGGCCAACCTGGGCAACCTGGAGAGACCATATCTCAAGACAAAATAAAATGAGCTAAAGGGCTTGGGGTGTGCTCAGTGGTAGAGCACCTGCACAGCAAGTCTGAGGTGAAGCCTCAGATTTTGCATTTCTAACAATTTTCCCAGGACCATGCTTAAGAGAATTGCTCATCTATTGTCTCTTTTTAAATGAATTCAACTCCCTTTTGGAATGAGATAAGGTAAAATTTAATAGATGATCATTAGACAGATACGAAAATGAAAAGCTCTCTCATTGTCTGCTAGGATAGTTGAGCTTTTTGATGTTAGGCCAGAGGATTGTACTTACCCTTGTTAAATATGGCCCTATTAAATTAGGTTCATCATTCCAATTTGTTTGTCTCTCGGATCCCAATTCTTTCATCCAGAAAAAAATTGGCTGAAGGGTGTTTATGAAAACTGTGAAAGATGTCATGGAATTTCTTTAAACTTGTGAGTTCTTCCAATCCTATGAAATATCTCCAAGACACTTTGAATGCTTGTGTAATAAGCATGTAATAAAGACCACGAACCTCTACTCTTGGTGGGGGCTGGCAGTCAGTCCCCTGCCCCCTTGGCAGTAACTGCTGGGCACAGGGAGTGATCTTGACTATGAGTACGACTGTTGGATTCGTGTCAGTTTCATCATGGTGGTGCTGTCATTCTTTTTTCTTTGAATGTCCACATCCTGGCCCCGGCTCTGAGCAGCTCTTTAGCCCAGGGACATTCTCAAGGCCATAAAGGACGCAAAGGACCTCTGTAGTAGGCCCATGCCAGGTGTTCCCATGAAGAGAAATATTCAAGAAGAGCTTGATGCTTTCCGAGAGGACTTTCCTACAGGGCCTTGTGACTTTTGGAGGGGCCTCAAGAAGCTATCAAAATCAGAAGCCTCGGTACTGATTTTTCTAATGATGAAGCATGTGCAGAAAAGGAATTAATCTGTGGCTAGTAACTGCAATAGATAACAGGTGTTTGCTGTGGGTCAGGCATACTACGAAGTGCTTTATATGTGTGGCATCATTTCATTTTTTTAAAAACCCATAAGAGACAAGTAATATTATCTCAATTTCAGAGATAACGAAATCGAGGCACAATGAGGTTCACAAAGCCAAGTGTGACTGTGAGCAATGCGAATCTAAAGCCTCTGCTCTTGGCTACTGTACTTCGCTTTCCTTCTGGTAAATCGGCCACTCAGTTTTCCCAGTGACAAAGATGGGCTCTCTCTACTCAACTGGCACATTGGGCTCTTCCTGTATACTGAGCAGGATTCTAAATCTTGGAAACCAAAAGTTAACAAATTCAAAATTCTCATGGGAACAGAATCAGAAAAGCTGACTGCAATGTGACGTGACCAGCACTCTTCTAGAAAGTGGAGGCAAAGTGCTTCCCCGGCTGCAGGAAATGTGCTGAGGCAAAAGGGAAGCACGAAGTCAGAGCACTGACCTCCAGGAAGCTTTTCCCAAAGATTGTCCCTAGTGCTCCTTCACAATCACAAAAGCTAAATTTAAATCCTTAGCTTTAACATTCTGGCTTCTCCTGCAGTGGGCTGTTTGATCTCTTTGAGCCTCAGTACCCACCATGGGGTGTCGGTGTGGACCGAACGTGATCCACACACAGTAAGTGCTCAGTATGTACAAGCTGCTATCATCACTGGCATGATTCTCACACAAAGAAGGTGTGGAACATCAGGTTCCCTGTTTCCCAGGAGACAGATGTACTTTCAGGGGCTCTGATGAGGTGTGTCCCCGGGACAACACCTGGATGGATGGGACAGAAACGAGGCTGGGCAGAGAAGACACTGAACTCTGCTCTATTAATGAAGAGGTCACAGCTCATCCATGGAAAATTCCAGCACCATTCTGACCCCTTGAGTAATCTGAATCAAGGCAGGGGGCTGGGCTTGGGCTTGGTACCCCTACATCAACCAGTCATGGGTTGAGGGGAGCCCCAAGGGACGGGGTACAGTCCTGCGCAAGCTTTTTCATCCTTCAGCTGAAAAAAATTCCTCAGGAGCAGGCAAGCTGTGAGTGACCAGCAGCCATCCCTCCTAGGAGCTGGGAAACAAGCTCTGAAGTCCTAAAGTAACATATCCCAGTGTCCACTGCAGGAGGGGCGGTGTGATCTCCTATTTCGGGTTTTTCCTCCTCATGGTTACAGAGTAGTTGTCACTGGGGGTGAACACTCATGGGGGTAGCTGGCTGGCTGGCTGGCTTGCTTGCTTGCTTTTTTTGGTACCAGGGACCAAAAAAGGACCTTGCACTATCGAGGCAGGCGTGGCACCACTGAGCTAAATCCCCGGCCCCTGGGGCTTTCTTGTAAAGTGGCCCCAAAGGAGGAAAAATCTAGTAGTAGTCCTTATAACTAATGGTGTGGAGGCAGAAAAAACAATGAGATCTTTACATAGGGACCGGAAACAATGAGAGGAGAAGGAAGTGGTGGAATTAAAGAATCAAGAAACGCACAGAGACTAAGGGCAAAAGAACACAGTAAAGGATTGGCAGGCAGGTGAACTACCAGAATACATGCAGGATTGGTGTACTGCTTGGGAAATCTGGGAGAAACAGTAGATAGGTTCTTTTACATGTCTTTCAGAAGTTGAGGTGGTAGGACTCCGGAAGAGATGTGGGCATTAAGGAAAACCTGGTCAAATTCCAAATGGGAAGCCTTTCAGCCCTCTGCCAGGTGGGCACCAACGCCCCCACCATCCATGGCAGCCTCAATCAGTTCTGCGAAGAGCCCAGCAGATTTAAGGTGAGGCTTGGACCAAGCAAAAGCTGCAAGAAAATGTGAGCCCTTCTTTATTCTGCTCTTGTCATGCAGACAATATGTTCATCAAAACACTTAACTCCAACCCACATGGGGTCAAAGAAGCAGATGCTTGATTCATTTCCTCGCTTCCTAAGAAAAGAACTAAAGCTTTGGCTTCTGTTCCTTAATCTTAACTGATAACTTGAATCTGCCTAAGGAAAATCTTGTTTACCATGTTTTTGTTTGTCTTTTTTGGCTTGTGCTAGGATCCATTTTGCTATGGCAAAATTATGTGAATAATGTGCTCTGAAAGGAAAATACTCATTGTCCAAAACATGGACACTTTTTATGCAAATCACAAAGGGCACCTTGTTGGAGCACAGCCAGAATTGTCCTGGATGGGTCACAGGATAGCGAAGCTACCTTGGTCCCGTCAGAGGGTGGTCTCCCTTCTCCCCATTGTTGGTTTCCTTGGGGTCTGGCTGTATGTTACCCTGCCCATCCTCTGTAATCACTATTTTTAGGTAAACAAGACTGTACAGCCATCTGAGACATGAAGTTCTCTGACCTACCGTTGTTTTTTTTCATAATCAATCATTTTATTTATTAAGCAAATCATGCTGTCATTGCCTCACTCAGTTCCCTCTCTCCATAATTTGTGTAGTGACAGGGAAGGCTGGATAGCTTGGGATGCAGTTGTACAAGTCCTTTGTTGCAGCTGTATTGGGGAAAGGACATATATTCAGATCATATGTCCAAATTAGCATTCAGAAAACACTTCAGTAGTATTTCCAACGTGGAACAAAATGGCCAAGGAGACATATTGAGCATGTAAATATCCAGAGCCAGTGTTCAACAAAAACAGAGAAAGAAATGGGTCCAAAACAAGCTCTCCTTGATGCCAAGACCAACACTTTAGATCTGGGACCTGGAGTTATTTATCTGCTCTCAGGCCTCCTGGGGATGCAGCAGGAGGTATTTATTTCTATGATGCTTCCTGAGGTTAACATCTCTATGGTCTGTGTCTGATGCTGACCAAAAGCATCAACTTCAAACGGGTTCTTGGCAGTGATTGGCTCCACAGAACATTCAATCTCAGCCAATTTAAATTCAACAGACTCTCTGTGTTTGGAGGCTTGGCATACAATAATGTTACAACAGTAGCAAGGACATTAGTGCTTCCCGGGAGTATAAAGATCAGCAAAGAAATGACTACACACTATGCCAATTCCACAAGAGGCAGCTGTGCAAGGGTCATAGCTAGTACAGAGAAGGTAGTTATTAACTTCACTAGATCAGGTGCTTCGCACAGGAAAGACTTATTTGGGGATGAGTATTCCCTTTGCTCCCATTCCGCAACTTCTCCAGCACCAACCACCTCTCAGTGGGAAAGACAGTCCAGAGTTACCATGGTTGGATTTCTCTGTGAAGACACAGGGGGACAGGGTTCCCATGGAAGAACAGTCCAGTTTTGCTGTAACAGGATAGTTATTTCCTAAGATACTGCTGTGGATAAAAATAATTTTTAGTAAAACAGTTGTTTCAATTGGCAAAAAAAGACAGGAGGGAGTAAAGATTAGTCCCGTAATGTACAATTCGACATCCTTTGTTGATGGAAATGTTCTGTATCTGTGCTGTTCAAAATGGTAGCCACTGGACATACTGGGTTACAGAATACTTGAAACATGGCTAGTGGGACTGAAGAAGTGAACTTTAAAATCTGGTTAACTGATCCTTAAGTTTCATGAGTCCAAGAAGGAGATAGAAGCAGAATCACTGTATTAGCTTTCCCATTGCTGAGATAAAATATATGACACTCACAACTTAAAGGAGAGATTTAATGGGGTTCACTGTTTCAGAAGTATCAGTCCATGGTCACCTGGCTCCAAGGCAGAAACATGGTGGAAGGGTGTAGTGGAGTAAAGTTGCTCCCTTGATGGCATCTGGGAAGCAGAGTACAGGAAGAGTGCCAGCGAGAGATACACCCTCCAAAGGCACAGCCCAGTGACCCACTTCCTGAAAGTGTCCCCAGCTCCTATGAGCACATTCGGCCATGAATATCAGTGGATACATATAGAACTCCTATGGTCCAATCACCTGTCCAGGAGTCTTTTAATCCACGCAAGGTGACAATTAAGATTAACTGCTGCACTATCCTACTGTCTTTCCTATAGATTATGAGTATGCTAGGAATCCATCTTTCAATGTTCAGGGCTTAGCACAGGGCACAACAAGGCTGGCAAATGGTGATTCTTCCACCAGAGATGAAAGGAGGAAAATACCTAGGAGTAAGGTGAGTTTTGTTTCTTCCTTCTCCTTGTTAAAGGAATCATCTCTCTGTGTTTGGCTGGCAGCCTTGTTGTGTCCACTGGGGTTATTGTGAAAGGGAGAAGTGAGAAGATCAGAAACTGCCTGATTGATGTACTTTGGAAAGAGCATCTACTCCTAGAAGGCAAATGCATGAACGGGAAAGGCAAGAAAGACAGATGCAAAAGACAATGGATAGCAAGGACAGGCTTGGCAATCTGGGTGAGCTTAAAGAGAGCAAGACAGAGTATGCAGGAAGAAGGAGGTGTCGGAGGGACGTAAACAGGAAAATCAAATCTTTGGGACATTTTCTCTATAGCAGTAATGGATCCAGCCTTGATGTTTTCTAACAAATGCTGTAGCTTGACACTGCTCTTCAGCTATTTTGGAAGTTGGGGGTCTGTTCAAGAATAAACCGGCCAAGCTGTCTTAAGGAAATGAAAGGAAAGGAGATGACTAGGAAAGGGAGGAAAAACTGTCCTAAGAGCACCAGGAGGGAGCAGAGTTTCCCACAAATGCTGCTGGTGAGGACAGAGATGCCGAAGCTCCAAAAGGGTGAGAGGCTGATCGTTGTCTTTACTTATTTCTTAACAGTCCCAGAGGTACAGGTACAAGGCTGTCTCCTTGTGTCAGACAGGAAAGGTCCTTGAGCCTAAAAGGATTGCTCCAGGGAGGTGGGCACATTGATGGCTGTGTGAAACATCCCCAGTTCTGGCTGCAAAAGGTTTAGTCAGAGATTATTATGAGGCCTCAGTCAGAACAACTTCAGTGAGTTTAGCTGGGAGGATAAAGACAATATAATTACAGAATCATTCAACCAATCATAGAAAGGGTGGGTTTAACAGTTCCTCATTGGCTGATTGAACTAGCTGTAACATAGATGAATGAAAAGTAATAATTTCTGGTCCTAAACAAGAGATGGTTTTTGTTTTTTAAAGAAAATCTGTAACTTGGTAGAGTCTGATCAAAGATGCAAGTGTGTTGGGAGGAGAGAGAGAGAGGCCTGTGGCAGGTAGAGTGTGAAAGTCTCCTTGGAGTTCACTAGGACCACAGGACTCAGAACATCTGGGCCCAGGGATCCCCATGGGGTATCTATTTGCATGAAGAACAACAGTGTCTTCTGGAAACTACAACAAACCTCACCCTAAGGAAAGAGTGAGTTAGGGAATATAAGTGTGTTACTTACTTTTCTCTCATTGCTGAGATCAAGTACCCGACATCCAAAGTTAGAGGGGATTTATTTGGCTTACAGTTCATAGAGGTTCCAGTCCATAATCGGCCAGCTCCAAGGCAGGGATGGTAAACAGGGATCGCAGAGGAGGAAGACCTGGCTCACACAGGTAGCAAAGGCAACAAGAGAACCTTAACATTGTCCCCCTGCCCCTTTTATCTTATTCAGACTATTTAGGGTGGGTAGCACTCACATCCTTAATCCTAGTGCCCTTGAGCCTAGCATTGCATCATGAATCAATTCCAGCTTCACACACTCTAGATCAAGCCTATGACCACATGAGGCTTTGGGGAGACATCTAGACCCAAACCATAACAACCTTGGATGAAGAAGCCAATGGTAATAAAGGAAAAGCTAGAGTTTGAAAGTAGTCGTTGCCACCTGTCTGCTCTAGGGGCTTTGTAACTAGAACAAACCTGTGAAAACCAAGTGCAGAAAAAATGAAAGTGTGGGACCTAGAGGAAGACATGCTCTGGTTCAAATCTCGGCCCTGTCTTATTAATTGTATGATCTTGAGCAAGTTCTCCTTCTCTCTGATCCTATTTCTTTATCTGTAAAAAGTTCAGCATCATGGAGACACTACAGAACACTCAGTGTAGTGCCTGTGGCACATAAAAAGTACACTATAGGGCCTACTAAATAATGCTTATATAAAGTAAATAATAAGAATATGCTTCTGTGAATATAAACAGTGGGAGGCTGACTACCCAGAGTGGAGTAGAAATGAGGACACTCTGGGTAGTTTCAAGGCATGGTAGTGGGATAGGACAGGGCAATAGGAAAGGGTCAGAATCAACAGGGAACCCAGAGAACTGAGTTTCTGACCATCTAGGCCAGATGTGGCCTGAAGCTGGAAGGAAACCTCCAACTTCCTGGAGATAGTGAAAGGTGGAGGGTGGGGAAGGGTCTGATTCTACAAAAAAAAAAGTGGGTACAGAACCAAGGAAATACTGTTTCTTTAAAATGTTTGCTTTACCATCCATGCTGGAGTAGCATAAGGTTCACAATCACGATGGGAATGCCTGGGTCAGTGCCCTCAGAATCACTGTCATCAGAAGCTACACAGTGGCTGTCTCTGAGGACTCTGGTCTCCAGCACCCAATGGAGTCAGATATCAACAAGGAGGAAATCACAGAGCATGTTGAGAAGTCAGAGACCCACATTTCCCAGCCTAGGGGAAGTAGTTATTAGAGAACACAAAAATTTGAATGTCTGCTTCCAAGAGAACAGATTGCATTAAGGACAAAACATAGTTCCTACGGTATTTGTTATGGTTGAAATATGAATGTCCCCAAGAGACTTATGTATTGAGGGCCTGATTGTCAATGCAACAGTGTTCAGAGGAGTGGCCTAAAGAGGTGACTGGATCATGACAGCACTCATCTCACCAAAGGATCAATCAATTGATGAGTGCATAACTACTGAATAGGCTGTTAGGTGAGGGGAAGGAGAAAGCAGGTCATAGGGGACTTGGCCTTAAAGGATACAAGGGACTCTGGCCCCCCGTGCGATTCTCTCTCTCCCAGCTCTCTCCCTCTCTCTCTCTCTCTCTCTCCCTCCCCCCCCTCCTTTGTTGCCATGAGGTGAGCAACTTTTTTCCACCATCCCCTTCTACCATGATGCTTCAGCCTCTGAGAGCCCACTCTGGACTGAAACCTCTGAAACCGTGAGCCAAAATAAATGTTTCCTACTTTAAATTGTTTTTCTTGGGTATTTTGACACACAGTGAATGAAAGTTAACATGGTGTTCTTCCAAGTTCATGCTCAAAAACCTGCAAGTTGGAGGTCTTAGGAGAGATTTAGATTTCTTGTTGGGGAAAATGCTGGAGCGAAATAGGATTCTTATCAGAGGAAGCTGAGATGAGGGAGGGAAACTTGAAGCCACCTTCAACATGAAAGGCCACTCTGTGAATTACAAGGATCTCACTTACTATCTGGATAAAGTCAGTAATATACTTACTCATCCTACAAACCCTTACTGAGGGCCTGCCATTAACCAAGCACCATTCTTGGCATGTGGCAGTTAACTGATAATAAAGTTCCTGGAATTTGCAAGATACTAAAGAGATTTGCAACATAATGAGCCTTGAAGTTGAAGATAATATCTATGGTGTTTAAGGGGATTTGATAACTTTGTGCTGAGAAATACAAGATGCAAGAATGGAGAATGGAGTTGCCTCCTCCAGTCCCCTCTCTGATCCTTCACTTTTTGGGGTCAATAAACACTTCTGTCTGCCACGATGGCTACCACAGAGATCAGTTCAGTGTGCTTCTTATTCCTACAAATTAGACACATCACCATTAATTCTCCTCAAAATACTTCCCCTCATGTCAGACACATTTATGGCATTGTTCTTGCCATGTTCTGAAGCACTTCTGGAAGTCCTCTTTTGTGTCTTTACAAGGTATGATAAAAAATACAGTGAATGCTGCTGCTGACTGCCATCCACTGGAAAGGCAGGCTCGTAAAAGCATTATGGTGCGTCCTCATCCACTTTATTCACCAGTCTTGCACCATAGGACCTCCGACTCTTCAAAAAAATGACCATGAAAGGTAAATGATTTGAATCTGTTCAAGATATCAAGGAAGCCATGAAAGTAATAACTAAAGACATTCATGAAAGAGGATTTGCAGAGCTGCTTTAGGTATTGGCAAGGACAATGAGATAAGTGTATTTGAAGTGAAAGGGAGAATTCTGAGGAAGACTGTGGCAATGTGTAAATAATTTTTTTATAAAATTTAAACATTCAATGTAATTTTTAGCCACACATCATATCTGCTGGTTACTTCCCTTCATTGATTTTGGAGCATCTATTGCTCTTCCTTGCCAACAGATGCACATGCGCGCGCGCGCGCACACACACACACACACACACACACACACACCACATGTGTTGCTAGTGGGCTATAAATCATGATGCCCCAATTCTTTTAGGCTGCGGTAGAAGGCATGAAAGAAAAATATGGTCAGTCTCGGTTTTTCACTGCTTCGAGGGCTGGGAGGAGATGAATCTCCAGGGGCTGGAATGTGATTTGTAAAGGACCAATAAGATTCTTTCCTTGACATATGAAAATTAAGAGAAAAAAGTTCTCTTTGTGCTGAGGCTTGCTAAAATTGGGCACAGCAGCTGGAACTAAAGGCTGCCGCCTTTGTCAATCTCAAGAAGGAAGCACACAGCAGTAGAAATTAATGAATTAATTCAAAAGGAGAGAGAAGATGGAAGGTGGGAGGGGAGGGGGCAGGCAGGGAAGAGCCTAGGAGACCAGGAACAAGTGCATCATGATGGCTTGCATGGCCCAAATAGGAAACAGAAGGCAGGGAGGAATGGACTGGTCTTGAAGATTTGTAAGCTTGACACACACAGGAGGAACACAGTACATCTTGGTTTTGCTTCCTCTGTGGTTCCTTCAGGAATTGATCTTGATCCTCTTGGGGCATAACATGGTGGTACATCCTTCTTGGACTACTTTTGATTTTATCGTATTGTATCCTTTGGGGGAAACTCATGAGGCTGAATGGCAGACTCCATTCAAAAAAATTTTATGATGTATGGCTGGAATTTTCTAGTGTTCCATTTCTTTGCATCTTCTCCCTACCAAAAATGTCTGCTGCACACAGAGTAGGTGAGGCAGGCTTTGTTCATTCAACAAATATTAAATACCTCAATATCACTGCTAAACACCGTAGCTCTGTTATCTGTTATCCTTACACAAAAAGTGCTACCCCACAGGTACGCTTAGTATACCTATTACCAATAAGCAAACTGAGGTTTCAAAAGTCTAAAGCATCTTCCCATACAGGCTGCTAAGTGTATCAGAGCCAGGATTTGAATCCAGGGCTGTTGCACATCAAACAGTAACTATTTTGTAAGCAAGAGCTTCCATTCAGTTTGGGTTTATCATCAGCACCAGTCTAAGAAATGAGCCATTATCATTCCTTGAACAGAAGATAATTATCCTGCATTGAGCCCTGGAGAGGCCCGGTCATTTAGAGAAGTCAAGAGTAACAAGACCCGTGGCTCAAGCTCTCCAGAGGGTTTTGTGTGGGGAAGTGCTGTTGACCATGTGCCTGGCTCCCAGACAATGGTGGGGGCAGGGCTTAGCTGGAGGGCCAGGGGTCCCTGCCAACGGGAGACTGAAGACAGAAGCGGACTGCCCTTGCTTATGAAGAAAACACCCCATTAAAGATGAAATAGCTCCTCTCACTGGAGCATCTATTTTTTCTCCTGGGCCTTGAAACATAAAATTCACTTATTTTAATACCATGGCTCCAGCTGACTTCCTGTATGAGATCACACACAGAGGAATCGAACTAATTCGAGATTACATGCCTTTGCCCTTTCCTATGAAGAAGAGTCTCTTCTTGCCTTCCAATTAAGCTACTTCTTCTACAACAAATGCCAAGATGTCTAAAAGGATCCCTGTTTGGAAGGAGAAGTGATGAGCTTTGAATGGGAGTGAATCAAACACCCAAGGCCAAATTGTCTCTGCATACCCTGCTGTCAGAAAAATCCCTCCCACCACCCATGGGTATGCGGAGGGCTGGTAGTAGCAGAAGATCAGCCCAGGTCTATTCCCAACTCCAAAAATTAGACTGAAAAGCCAGCACCCCACCCCCAGCTGCCAATGTAGTTTTATGGGAGAACGGCTGGGTCCAGAACCAGGAGATGCCAATGCAAGGCTTGGTTTGGTCTTTTACAGCCCAACTGACATAGGCAGGAAAACCTTCATTTGAAGTGCTCTCTGCTTAAGATCGTACAGCCACAGTGAGGCAGAGGTAGAGTCTGACCCTAAATCTACCAGAGCTTCTGAGTGTCTCAACCTGATATTCAAGCCCAGTTTCCTCTCAGAAAATATGGGTGATGGTTCTTTTGCTTCTTACCTCTTGAAGATGGGTGCAAAGCTGATGTGCATAAAGGACTTTGTTACTGCAATGATGCTCTCAGGGGAGGCTGGGGTGAACGTTGTTAGCCATTATCCCCTTTGCCTGCCATGAGCCACCCACACTTGGTTTGTGACTAGTTCTATGTAGCTCTGATCTAGCAGTTGTTTAGGGGAACCCAGTACTGTATAGGTCAGATGTTCTACAAGGTTTTATCTCCATTTTGTAAGTAAGGCAGCACTTGCAGAGCTAAGAAACTTCCCCAAACACATTCTAACCTCAAACCTTGACACTTCCAGGGGTTAGACCATTCCCTACCCATCTTCCCTCAACTCTTACCAAAGCTGCTGACCCCTCACCGCAGATACCCCTTTCTACAGGCCAGGTGGATAGACCTTCTCTGAAGAGACCCATCACCTCCATTCCTGCTCTTCCTTCAGGTACTTCCTTTTCACCCAGGATTATTTTTAATTTTATAACTTTGCCCCCCTCAAAAAAAGTTTTAATCCTGAAGACATACCTATTAAAAAAAAAAAGCAGTCAAAATTATGGCAATGCAAGTGACTTTTAGCAAATTAAAATGTTCTAAATGGCACTGTTAAGCTGTTTGCTTAACATTTTTACTTTACTGACATTATTTCCACTTGGATGAATCCTATTCCACATAAAATATTAAAACAAATTTCAATTTCTCAATGTTTTTCCCCACTACCATAAATTTTACTAATTGTTGTTTCTGTTAGTGGGGTTATTCTCTAGTGGACATCTCTTTTTAAACTATAATGGAAAAATTAGGAGGAAGAAGTGAATATGTGGAGATACAGATAGACAGAGAAGGGAGACAGAAAGGAGAGAAAAGATCGAAAAGCTTCTCTATTGATAATGAGATCAAAATATTCTCAAGGGAGCAATACGGCTAAGTATAATCAGTGAGTTCAAATGATGGGGTAAAAAATACTTCTTTTTTCTATGCAATAGAACAACCACTGATTCTGAGTTTCCTTTCCTTTTCAAATTGCTGGGAAACAAGAAGTCCATTCTATTACTGGGCAAAGAACAGACATCACCATCTCCAACCCTCATCTGCAAGGACACAGTTAATGAGGAAACGTAAACTTCAGTAAATAAGAAAGATCCCTCAGCTAGCAGCTATGTCTTCTCATCATCAAATGAGGCTCAAATGTGACTCACCCTAGAGTCATCTTTTCCTGTCAAATCCTGACACCTCCATCCAATTCTGAGTGACTCAGAACACTTTATTTCAGTCTCTATGTCGGGATGGCTCCTGGCTTGGGTATTAGATTCTCAGAGCAATTTTTCAGTTTTACAAACACTTGTGTCACTTAACCTCGATGACTCCATTTGCTTGTTTGAATAAACACAGGGACTATCATCGGCCATATTTCATTGCAGCAACCTTATTAACAACAGTTTAATGCTGTATTATATGAGGACAGTGACACAGTAGCAATGGACGAGTCAAGCAGAAGAGGCTGAAGAAAGAACTCCAATACCATGGGTGGTTCCAAGGAGTGGTGATTGTTTTTAATCAGCATAAGCATTCTGGATCAACAGTCACTGCGACTGGATTCTAGGTGGATCCCCAAAGCATCCCATATCTCAGAAGTACAGGAAAATGGATGTGATGTAGAAACACAATGGTCATATGGAGGCAAGACAGGATGGTATTATGCAATTTTGAATCTTATCAATTCATTTCAAATTGATCAAGAGCATCTGTGATTCTTTCTCTGTGTCTCTGTCTCTGTTTCTGTCTGCCTCTGTCTCTTTGTCTCCCATCATAACTCTGTCTCTGTCTCCATCCCTCTCTCACTGTTGTGTGCCTGTCACAGTGTCTTCTGATTCTCTGACTCTCAAATGTAAAGAGAACAGGAACAAAGTAGAGGTGGATTTTCACACTGTCTACCACTTAGCAGTGGTTCACTTACCACTGTGAACATGATGGGTCTCTCAATGTGAGTTTCCTCCCCTTTAAAATGGAAACAGCAATACTCATCAAGTTGAGTTGCCATTGAGATGGAGTGAAGCAAAGTACTACATACATGCGTCATGGCTCCTGGCCCATAACAACTGCTCAATAAATGCTCCCTGCTTCTCACAGCTCCTCGTGCTATATTAGCCTCCCGCCAATATGATGGCTGTCTTCTACTATGGCCTGCCCTCAGCCCATTTTCAGATCAGCCAATGGAGCCATGACCGGAAGGAACCATTTTTCATCCAATTGGTCTCCTTCCAGCAGTTTCGTAGGGCCTCTTGCTATAAATCACTCTGGGAAAATAAATGTTCCCAATCCATTAGTGCGTTTCCACCACAAGACAATTTGAGCCACAAACGAGACAAGGCTTGTTAATGGCCACTTAAATACATTCCTGCAGCCCAAGCAAGAGACCCTCAGCCAACCTCAAGTCCTACCAACTCCTGTGCAAGAGAAACTCCCTCCTCTGTGACCAGACTTACAGCAACAAGGGGACAGATTGGACCTTTCTCAGGGGGAGACCCCATACCCTGTTTTCACTAGGACAGTTCCAGTTTATTCCAGAGTGATCAGTAGTGCCCCTTTCACTTTAAAAAGAGTTCTAGTTTGAATGGCAGACTATATAGGTATCCATGGCAACCAAGAACAAGTTAGGACAATAGCAACTGTCATTTACTGACCATTTTCTATGTGCCCGGCATCATCAGAAAGGTCTTAAATGCTGTACCTCATTAAACATCATTGTAATACTAAGAAAGAAGGCACTATTATCTCCATTTTATGAAGCAGGAAACTAAACTTGGAGGAATTGGGCAACATTGCCAATGGCAACTAGAAACCATGGTTGTGCCTGAACCGGGTCCCTTCTAGAGATGGTGCACTCACATGCACACACACACCTTCTGGGAATGTTGGTCACTCATGGCTCAGAGCTGCCCCCTTCTCTGGACAGCTGTGCCCAGGCAAACAGAAACATCTCCCTTTGAGAGATTCCATGCCCACCTTAGGAAGCAGCCCAAGCCACAGAATGCTTCTGGCTGCTCCTTGCTTCAGGGTGGGACTGACGGTGCCTGTACAGCACATGGTGGGAACTGCTGAGGCCACACCCTTCCTTAACTCTCTCCTCTGCCCTAGCCTGTTTTTCTTATGCCCACTGTCCCGAAAGCAGTCCTGCAACAATGACTTGAAGAAGGATTCCTATGTCAGGCTCTGTTCCCAAGAAGCCAGTTCTGTGACATCCAGTTAGCAAGTGGCAGTAGCCGTGTGACTCCTAACCACTAAGCAGATGTGACACAATGTTGCCTATAAGAGATGCAGGATTAAAATGAGGTCCTCCAGGTTGTCTGGTCACCACGAAGCATGTGTCATATTGGTATAGATATGACAAAAACAACAATGACAACAGTCACCACAATGACTACTGAAAGGAAGCCAGTGTCTTTATTGTCTCTGATCTCAACATCACCAGCTTATTATTGGCCCCATTATGTAGACAAAGCACAGGAGGCTGGGAGAAATGGAGACATGGTCCCCAACTTCACACAGACAGGAAGAAACAAGGTTAAATCTTACGCTCAGGCCCATCTTGCTTCAAAGGCCACATCCTTTTCCCACTTGGCCACTCAAACCTCTTGCTGTGTAAACTGTTCAATGACTAATTAGTAAAGCAGGTCCCACCAAGCTGACGTTTGTTACATGGGAAGCTCTGCTATCCTTCCCACCTCTACTGTGAGCAGTGGTTCTTTTTGTGCTGCATTTAACCAAATGCCTCTACTTTTCAGAGAAAGCTATGTTACTCTGGGAACAGCCAAAGAAAGTTCCCTTAAGCCATACATAAAAAGAGCAAAGGATCTGTATTATTGAAGAATGAAAGAAAAACCATGCATGTCAAAGGTCCAAAGAGGAGAATTATATTTCTTATGACTTTTCAACCAAGGGAAACAAAATGGAATAAAAAGAAAACAGCGGCGCTTTAAGGAGAGGCAGACTCAAATCTTTGCTCTACTATTTGTGTGAAATTTCTGGCAAGTAACTTAATGTCCCCAGGCCTCAATTTGTTCTCCCGTATTTCAGGAAAAATACCTATCTTATCAACTCATAAATGAGAGGGTAAGTGAGATAAAATATGTATGTCTCCCTGCCTCTTCTCTTCCATGTCCATACAATTTATAGAGTAATCAAACTGGGCCCTCATTTTAGGTTTAAAACCAGTTCAGAGGTAGTATGCTTTAGTTCCAATATGTGATGATAAAAGGTTTCCATTAAAAATAAAGATCAGACCAAGGGCGGACCTTCATCCATGAGGCTCTCCGTTGATTCATGAAAATACAGAATGAGTCATCCTGGATCTCAAGGCTAAAACTTAACAACCATGAATGTCTCTGGCCAGCCAGTCCCAGCCCAGTGGAGGCCCCCGTCAGCCATCTTCACAAGCTAACCTTATCCTCCCTTGAAAAACTGATTGACTCTGCTTTCAGCTTTGCAAAGGAAAATCAATTGGGGCTCTTTGCGATGCTATACCTCAGGCCTGCATGGCTTTCTAAACAAACAGGATGAGGCTATGTAGTGATTTCACTCTGTGTGTGCATGCACACACATGCGCGTGCACTACTCCACTATAGAACAGAGTTGTTTGTCTGACTTTGAAATCAATCTCCCGGCCTTCACCTTGACAGTTATTACTTCAAAATGCTTCAGTTCCTATAAGCATTTGTGCAGTTACTGTAGCATAAGGCTATTGAATGTAGAGATGGGAGAGTACAGACAGATTTGCACTGTGAGAGAGGCACTTTCCTTCAAAAAAAAAAAAAGAAAGAAAGAAAGAAGCTACAACATTGTATTCTCTGAATACCGACTTTGACATAAGACTCCTAGAACCCAGACCTCAGTTTGAAGATGGGTCATAAATTATACACATGCATAATATTAATGTATACATAAACTATTATTTGATGTGTTTTTAAGGGGAGAGAGTTATCAGTATATGGTTTTAGTGGTACTAGACAGAAGTTGTTCTGCCAGAAAGAAAGAGAAATGACTCAACAATCCCCCCTCTGAGCTCTTTTCTTAATCTATTCATCCAGTAGTAACTTATTCAGGTCACACCATGTGCCAAGCACTGTGCTAGGCAGTGGGGTTTAAGGGGGAAAGGGGCAGACAGACACTCTGCCTTCCAGGTTCCATCAGCGTGGTTCGGTGAGAGTTAACAGAAAGCCCTGTACAGGATCCTCCAGATTGCAAAAGCCTGGATTCCCCAGAGAGGCCTCAGAGTCGTGTCAGTGCCCAACATGACCAGCTTCATACAGGAGGGGTGAACCTAAGATCCCTGCCTACATCTCCCACCAGCTATCCTCTGATCTGCTCAATGAAACCCACGTCTGCTCACAAGGTTGCAAAGGCAGGAGAGATCTCCTCGACAGTTTTCTTGCCTCTAGATCAGGTCCTGATTCTGAGTTTCCCACCCAACCTGGGAACCTGCTGCTACTGTGGGAGCTGGTTGTGTTAGTTTTTGAAAAACAGATGAGAAGGGGCTCCCTGGGAACAGGCAGTCGTCCTTACAAGCTTTCGGGTCGCTGCAGAGTTTTGGATCCAGCGATCCTCTCCTGGTCAGCCTGCCCCAGAGCTCTGGCGAAATGAACCTGTAGCCTAAACACAGGGAGAGGCTCACATTCCGGGGACTCGCAGCTGGGCGTGGGTCTGGAGAAGTTTCCCGGGGGGCGGGGGGGGGGGGGCCCCTAAGGGCCTCTTAAGAGCGCTGAGCTCCTCCTGCAGTGGGAGCAGGAGTCCAGAGGATATGGATCAGGGGTCCCCCCTTCACCCCAGAGAACACGGGGAAGGCAGAAGGGGTCGGGTTAGATCCTGGGGAGGGACGCGTGCCTGAGGGTGGCCCAGCCATGCAACCTGTCCCCAGCCCCATCATCACGGCAGCAGAGATTTAAAAGACCAAGTGTCAAATCCCGACCAGGCAGGCCAGTTAGTGGCAGCTGAATGGTCCTAGACAAATCTCTCACTCTCTCAACAGAGGTTTCTCTCACCCATAACGGAGCATAAAGATGATCCTACCTAACTCACTGGGTCCCAGGAAGTACGAAATAAGATCGCACAGGTAGAATTCCGCGAAGGGCAGCCGCACATAGTCAGCCTACAGCTACTCAAGTGTTTAGCCACGTTAAGCGCCCAAGCCCCGGCCTGGCTTCTGGGGGGTCCCCGGGACGGGAGCTCCCCGCGCGATCGGGCGCCCCCACCCTGGGGCTCAGACCACTGCGGGCTTGGGGAGGGCAAAGGCCACCTGTGAGCATCCTCCCGGGCGTGGGCCGGCCTCGAGTGGTCTCGGAGGGGGCCCACCCGGCAGTGTGCCCCAAGGACCCCCATCCCCTCCCGGAGCGCCGAGCGCGAAGAGAGCGAGAGCGAGCGGCGCGGACACTGACCAGGCTTTGACGCGGATCTTGAGCTCGCCGTCCTGCGGCTCGGGCATGGCCTTCCTGCCGAGCCGCAGCTTGTTGAGCCCCCCGAAGCCGGCGAGCACCACGGCGCGCATCTCCTGGGCGTCCCCGAGGCGGTGCGAGCCGTCGCCGCCGCCGCCCTCCGCGGGCTCCTTGCTCGCCTCCTTCTCGATCATCTGCTCCGTCTCCTCCGCCTTCTCCGTGCCTTCCTTGGCCATGGTGCGGGGGCGCGGGGCGCGGGCTGCGGCGGCGGCGAGGGCGCAGGGCTCGGGCCCGGTCCTCTCCCGCGGGCTCCTCCTGTTGAATGCGGGGCGCTCGCGGCGCAATGGCTGCAGCGGGCGAGCGGCGCCGCGCTCCGCAGCCCGCGCCGTAATCCTCGCAGGAGCCGCGCCCAGCCCGCCCCGCCCCGAGCCCCGCCCCCCGGCCCGGGCCCGAACGCAGTCCCGGCTGCGGTCTCCGAACCCGGGCGCAACGAGGCTGTCAACAGCAGCCCTAACGTGGGATTTGCCCAAGACTCGTGAATGAAACACGCCTAGCGCGGCCGCCCCGGCCTCCCGATGGGGCGCAGTACGTGGTTAAATACGGCGCAGACTCGGGTGCCTGGAAAGGGACAGAGACGAAAGTCGGCCTGGAGGAGGCCCTGGCCGCGCGAGCTCCCCGCCTTCCGTCCGATCTGCGGGTCTGGGCCTGCGTGGGAGGGCTGGCAGGGCGAGAAGCGCCAAAGTGGAGACCCCAAAACTACTCTCCAGAGACCAGCCGCGAAGCTCTCACTCCGGACCCCGGCCGCCCGCCCGCCTGGGTGCCCTCTCTGGGCATCTCCAGGCGGTGCCCGGGGCTGGCTGACTCTCAGCCCTGCCCATTTCGGCCCAATATAGAGGCTTCAGAAAAGAATTCTGGACCAGAACAGCACACATCCTCATTCTGATTCCCAAGACCAACGGACAGGGCCTCCCCAGCTCGGGCACATGCACCGAGTAGGAGTTGGCATTTGGTTTTGTTCTGTTGATATCAGTTCCTTTGAAAAGTAGGCTCGTAGAAAAACTTGTATTTTCTTAGAAAACAAACAAAAAAGATAGGCGAGGATGGCTCGCCTTGTGGCAGTTTAAGGAAAGAGATGCAACACAGTGAGAAATAGTAGGTACGTGTGCTAGTTGCGGTGCACTTGTCAAGTTTGAAATCCTGGGCCACTCATTCGGCATTCCTGAGTCTCGGTACCCTCGTTCGTAAAATGGGTACACCAATTCTGTTACCTGCATGTGCTGAGCGCTGGGGTGGATATGATTTCAGAGATACCTGGCGTTTACCTTGGAGGTGCTGCATCTCAGCAGGAAGAGGGGAGGCAGGGACTGTAAAATCTCCGGTCAGTTTGTCTTTCATGTGCTTGTTTGATACCTGTTTCCTTCACCCGGCTCGAACTTCCTATGGGCAGGAGCTAGCTCCTCTGCATATATCTGGGATGATGGCCCAGGGACTTAGCGCACGATTGATGCTTAGTAGATTATGCTCAGAAAGTGCTTTGTGAGTAAAGGACAGAGTCAGCAAGGACAGATGCTTCTGTGGGAGTCAGAGGAAGGACCTGCTAACTTGTCCAGGGAGTTGGCGAAGTCCCAGGGAGGAGGGGACATTTGAGCCTGATCTTGAAGGACAAGGCAGGCTCTGCAGGCAGAGATGGTCACAAGCACCCTGAAGCACACAGCGCGGTGACAGGGGAAGGTGCCTTTGAGAGCACTCTGGTCTGTCCTGGGGACAGAGCACGGGCTGTGTCAGCAGTCCCCAGAGTGGGGGCTGAAGAGTTGGTTGCAACCAGGTTTGGAGGGTCTCTTGTACCATGGTCTAAAATTTAAGACATGATCAGGGAGGAAGTGAGCACCACTGAAGGCTGAAGAAACAAAACCTGGGCTAGCACTGCCAGAGCTGCGTGTTAGGACAATGACTTCAGCAGCAAGTGGATGACGGATGGGCTGGTGAGTTCCCGGAAGGGTGCAGATGAGGCAGGGGAGGGACCGAAAGGAGGCTCAGCTTTGAATGGACTGAACATTTTATCGTAAACCCAATTTTCCACATTACAGACCCTGTCTGTGTTGTGAGAGATAGGGTTTAGGCTGGATTCTCTCCTGAAACAAGAATCTGACTGCCAGTGGTTTATTTTGGAGGTTGTCCCAGGAAACTCTGGTTGAGAAGTAGAAAATGAGATGGGGAAGTGATAGAAGCCAACAGACAATGCATTGAGCGAGTTGGTTACCAGAGTGGATGGATAGTGCTCAGACCACAGGGGACTTTTCAGAGACAGTGTAGACTAAGTCTCCAAGCTGTCTTGCCCAAGGAGTAAGGAAATAGGTATTCATTCATTAAATTCTAGACATGATGGGCTGAGATCTGTTCCTGGTAGCATTCACTCTCTGGCATGTCCATCCTTCCCCGGCTACCTGGGCAGAGAAAATCCCCAGGCAGGTTTGATGTTCTCCACAGGAAGCTGTCCTTTGTTCATGAGGTGAGTTCCAGGGGACATGGCATTGGTGCTGAGAACATCTGCAATGTGTGTCACTCCTGGGGCCGTGTTACCACCCTAGACACATCAGTGTGCTGTGTAATTCGATTCTCAGGATACCTCCATGAGATGAGAAACACTAGTCCCTCCTTACAGGGAGGAAACTGAGCCTTAACACTGTGGACTGTCATGCTCAAGGATTGCTTCGGCTGTGGTGAGATGAGGTACAGGACTTCCTCCATTCATGCTCCTCACATTTCTTCTGCGTGCTGATGTGGGTGGGCAAACTAGTTCTGCCTCTCATTGATGGAATTTGGGGGCTTCTTCTGCTCTTTTCTTGGCTTTCTAAATATCTCCATTCCACCAAGTCTCCATGCCTTGGTTTCAAGAGTTTTCCTTCTGCATTAATACAGTAAATCTACTTTGCAGTAAGCATATTTAAGAGAAAGTGTTTGTCTTATATGTGTGTTAAAGGGAACATAATTATTCCCTCCAAGGGAATCTTCTGCCTGTTTACAAACTTTAGATTATAAATGGAAGGCAGCTGATTATCACAGCAACCCAGAGAGAACAAACACACTACTGTTTGAGCTGCCAGGAGAGGAATCTGGTCCTCTGAGTCCCATATAATACTGCTATTAAGTACTCCCACCTCTGCACCTCTCCCGTGGAAAGTGGAAAGAGCCGTGCTGCATGGCATATGTCCAAATAAACACAGCAAATTAATTTTGATGTATAAAATTGGTTCCTTGGGCATACACTCAGCCTCAGTTGTGAGATGTCTTACATTGTAGGGTGGCGTCAAACAGCGGCCACTGATGGTGAAACGTGGTATTACAGCTGTGTGTGTGTGTGTGTGTGTGTGTGTGTGTGTGTGTGTGTGTGTGTGTGTGTGTATGTTCGTGCAGGAGAGAGGTTGGGGGAGAAGTGTGGGAGTATAGAAAGGGAAATTTAGGGACACTTCTAATAGAATATCACACAAGAGAGATGAGGAGGTCTTTGAGTAAGAAGATAAGGAAAATAAAGCTAGTGTAATTTTCTAAACAATTTGGAATAGATCAGGAATTCTTCAGGGAAATATATTACCTCTCTAATGGTCAAGGCCTTCAGCAATATCCTTTAATAGTATACCACATTGCACTATCTTTAAAACAGAATTATTTGTTATACATATATCATAATATTTAATCTTTAAAATAATCTTGTGCCATAGGAACTATTATGTCTAATTTTAAGAGGAGAAAAATTAATATAACCTAAATAACTTTCCAAAGATCACCTACTACTTAATAGAGGTGGAATGTGAAGTGAGAGCTATTTGAATCTGATATGTGGATTCTTAACCATTTTACTCTAATTCTACCATTTTATATTTTGTTCTTTCAGCCATAAAAATGTCATATAATAGACCAAGAAGAAGGAGACGGATTTAGAAGGTCAATAATGGAAAGAGGTAAAGGATTCTACCAAAAAATACCTTAGTAAAATCTAAGAGCTTATTTTGAAAGATGTGTGCCATCATTTTCTTTAATTTGTGTTGATGACATTTAGAAGACAATGGAACACAATCATCGTGGACACTATGTTATTCTTCAGAGTAGAACTGGAGAGGTATGAAGGTGGCAGATTAAATTTCCTATCTATATCTCATAGGACCAATGCTAAGTGGTAAACTCTGCTAGTAACAGGGGCTGAGGGCAGCAATTTGTGTTTATATTTTGCTCTTTTGAGTGCTGGCCCCATGTTATTGCTCAGTACTGGAGATAAAATGGTGAATAAGATGAATACGTTCTCATTCCTGGAGGAGCTAGCAGTCTAGTCAAGGAGATGTACAGTGGTACTTCAGTTCAGAAACTCTATTCTCTCCACGATTCTGGTCATAAACTAAACTGGACAAGAACCAAATCAAATCTCCCCATAAACTCAACATTGAACCTAACCACTGCATTTGATTTGGTTCTTGTCCAACTCGGTTTGTGACCAGAATTGTGGAAGGAGTCGAGCTTGTGAACCAAGGTGCCACTGTACATTGGTTTAGGTTGAGTTGCCCAGAAGTAAATTTTTCTTAATTCAAAGGTTTGGGTCTAAGTGAGTTTATTTGAAAGATGAACCCATAAAGCACTAGTAGAAGTCCAGAGAAGGGAGATATAGAAGGAAAAGAGCTCAACAGAATACTACAGGTTATCGGTGTGTAACTCAGGTTCAATCCTGCTGGAGGAGTCTAGGAAATAGTCTTCCAGTGGTGGCTTTCAGTGATACAAACAGCCCACTGCAGTATGTGTGGCATAGATTCACCACCACTGGACCCTAGGCTGTTCCTCAAGTTAAGCTTAATGGAGTACCCATGACTCCTGCTCTTGGTTGAAGGTTGTTTCTGGGGGCGTGGCCATCATTCACTTCTGGCTGGCCCTTACCTATTGGGCTGTTCAGAACAAAGCTTTTCTGAAAGACTTGCTGGTTTTTGCAGCAAGAATCTGTATGGCATAGTGTGCATGGAAGTAGTGAACTCCAAGAGGGTGACAGTGGGGCTTTGCTGATCTGTGTTACAGATAGTAAAGCAAAAAGAAATCACATAAATAATTAATCCTTCACCAATTTGCTAAGTGCTTTAAAGGTAAAATGCAGTGTGCTGTCTGGAGTGCCAGGGAAGGCTTCACTATAAAAATGACAGTAAAACATTAGATTCAACTATGAATAACAAAAAGATGAAAAAGTGGCTTAAACAAGTCAGGGTTAGGAAGTTATGGAAGTTCCACAAGATTACAAATGTCAGTGTTCCTTCCAACACTATACTTGAGGTCATGAATAATGGGCCCATTCTCATGGCTCAAGATCCAGCCATTACATCCACATTCTAGGGAGCAGGATGGAGATGAGAACAAGGGATAAAAACTCCTGACTTTCTTTCTAAGCACACTATGGGAATCCACTATACCTTGTATTGGCCAGTGCCTCACTGCACGGTCATATCCTATTGCAAAGGAGGCTGGGAAGTGCGGTATATTGTTTGATAAGTGATGAAGTCCCACGTGAAAGTCAGGGTTCTATAACTACAGGGAAGAGGAGAGATGGCATTGGGAGATACAGCAGCACCCTCCACAGATGGCTCTGAAGAGCTTTAAACGAGTGAGAGGCTGTGTGGCGAATGAAGGGAATTCCCAGGCCTCCCTCCCCAAAACACAGCTCTATCCCAGGATCCCAGTCCCAGGGTTCCTGGAACTCAATGCCACCTTCTCAGCAGCTCCTCTGGGGTACAGATTTTTCTCTCTAAAGGATTCAACTACAATTTTATAGTGGAAGCTAAAAGGAAAACCCAAGTCTCTTTCCATAACCAAAGGCTGCTGGTCACAGGACACTGAAAATTATTTCAGCTCAGTGCTAACCAGATTGTGGAGGAATAAAATTAGAGCCATTTCGCATGCTCATACGTGGCCATTATCCATGAAGAGAAAATTTTATCAATTGTTTTGTATGATTTAGTAAACATGGTTGGCCAAGTGTGGAGGAGAATATACCACATAGGACTAAGGAATTTAAGACAAGCCTTTTAGGGTTGTGAAATTTCATTCATGCTGAAGAATAATTTCCAGTGATTTCTTTCATCCACTTCTGCTGCTTATTATGTAGGGGTTTACCCTAGTGTGACGCTGTGTGATTTCTTGTATGAATCATCACACAATAATGCTGTCTGCTTCTTCCAACTGCTGCAAAGAGCTGTGTTTTCCCCAAAGTACTTTGATATAGATCATTGTGAGGAATGATGATGGGATGGGATGTAAAATGCAGGTTTCAAAGAAAGCAAAGCATTTACTCCTCAGACAGGGTCCAACAGAAACCAGATTTGGTGGGGGCTTCCTCCCTCCCCTCC
>NW_004624746.1:9195682-9242830 GCF_000247695.1 Heterocephalus glaber
CTCCCTCTCTCTCTCTCTCTCTCTCTCTCTCTCTTTCTTTCTTTCTTTCTTTCTTTCTTTCTTTCTTTCTTTCTTTCTTTCTTTCTTTCTTTCCAAGAGCATCCTGCTGTAAATCAGGATGAGCTCGCCCTCCAGCTAACTCACTCTCTGTTTCCCTAATGTTTCTGCTTTGAGCTGAGAAATGACTTCCCTGAAAGCTCTGTTTTCTTTATTACTGTATTGGCCCATGTCCAGTTTTCTGGAGCTTTTTTCAGAGTTATGACTGTGTGATGCTGTAAGACCCCAGAGGAACTGAAAGTGCTGAATCCAGAAGGAAATATTTTGCTTTTTCTCTTCTGAAGTCAGACAGCTGAAATCCCAGAAGATGGAGACATGTTTTACATGGGCAGCAATCCTGTCCTGTTCCTTTAGTATATCCTTCCTATTGGTAGAGCTTACTGGGTGGGTGGGGGGGCTTTACATAAAACAAAGGAGCAAGAAGCATCATCCATTCATCCATCCATCTTCCATTTATCATCCATCCACCCATCCAACCATCTACCCATCCACCCATCCATCCAACCCATTCCTGACTTCCTACATACACTAAGCAAAGTGGAGAAGAATATATACTTTGTTTCCAGGCCTTGTTTCCAAAACTTCCGTGCTTTGTTCAGATTCCCAGCTTAACCTCTTCATAGCTATGTAAGGCTCTGAGAGATAAGAGTGTTGTTAACAAATGAGAATCATAATACCTAATTTGGGCGCATGATGTGATAAACTACATAAGACACCATGATAAGCTCTTCCAAGTATTATTTCTTATGCACAATAGTTGATCAATGGTCAATAATTTCCTTCTTGCTTTCTTTATGAGTAAAGCCAGCTACATGTCTTGATGGGGGAGACAAACGTGTAAACATCGTGGCACCATGTGACAGGGAGTCAGAATTGGGTAAACAGAGGGTAAGCACATAGACCCTGAGGTTGGACCAGCTGCATCCCAGTCCTGGCCTGATCTCTTCCCAGTTCTGTAACCATACCCAAGCTCCTTATTGTCTGTTGCTCTATTTCTTAAGCCATAGGAGGCAGATATTGATCACACCATCTTCACAAATTTGTAGGGAAATTGACATAATCTGAATACACATCTATGCTTAGAAAAAACTAACGTTTGTCATGTTAGGATTTTATAATTGGCTTTGTCATATACTTAATGGTTCAACAACTGTTTTATTTGGAAAGGTTAGAGCTCTAGTTCAACCTTTTCCAAAGTCTATTCAATGGAACAGTGGCCTCTTAAAATATTGATTGAAGCTAGGGCTAAAGGGTGTTCTGTGGCCAAATTACCTGGGGACAATCTAGGTCAAGTGAAGTTATGCATCTTTTTTTAATGCAAATTTAAACCCTTGTGCTAGCATGGTGTTTTAGTGTCCAAGTAGGGATACATTATAGAGCTTCTTCCAGACGACTTGACTTCCAGCCCTTTTCTTGAAGTTCCTAAGACTAAGACCAATGTCCTGCAGATCTTCTGAGGAAGGCCGCTATAGATAAATCAATGGATAAGTGTTTCTGAGTATCTGCTCAAGATTAGACACTGTCCAAGAGACAGTCAGGAAAATATAGTGTGACCCCACCCTCAAATTGCTGAGAGGTTTATGAAGAGAAAACAAGCCCACGAACAGTTTTGAGAAGACTTAACTCTAAACTGGAAGCCGAGAAGATCATCAAACAATTGAGGTGAATCTGATAGGGATTGGTGAGCACTGTGGTAAACAGGAATATAAATGACACTCCAAAGGGCGTAGCATCAGCTTCACTTTGACCCAGCATTGTGTGCCGTGTGTGCTCGGGGTTGCCAGCTCTTAGAAATGTTAACCAGAAGTCTGGATGTTGATGTGAAATATACCAAATTTATAAAATCCTGGAAACTATGACAAAGATGAACAAAACATACCTGTGCACCAAATTTAGGCCACGTGGCTCCAACTGGCAATCTTTGCTCTATGTCTGTGGCTCTCGGGCAGGGGTAATTTTACCTCTTGGAACATATGGCAATGTCTAAGAACGATTTTGCTTGTCACAACTGAAGCTGCAAGCAACTAGTGAGTAGAGGGCAGGTATAGTGCTAAACACCCTACAATGCCAAGGGAAGCCTCCCACAAAATTGTTATCCAACCCCCAAATGTTAACATTATGGCTTGGTCACTTTCCTCTCGCTGGGACAAAATACTCAACAGCTGCAACTTTAAAAACAAGGTTATTTGGGCTCACATTTGAGCCCAAAGTAGGGTAGCTCTAAGGCAGGAAGGGAGGGCAGAGGGGCATGGTGGAGGAGAGTCGCTCACAGCATGGTGGGCAGGAAGCAGTCAGTCAAGGGAGGAGCTGAGAAAGGAGATTTAACCTTCTGAGTCACACCCACAGTGACCCACCTCTTCCAGGCAGGGCCTACCTCCTGACAGCTAGCAGCTACAACATCCCATAATCCAATCACCTTCCAAAGGCCCCATCTATGATCTCATGAGGATTCAGGGGGACATCTAGATATAAACTATAACACAATACCAAGACTAAAAAACCCTGCTGTAAGCCCCCACAAGTGAGGAGGTCTGTGGTTTTGACTTGCTGTGGCGTGACTTTGGAAATGCCCTTGCTCTCCTTGGTAAAAGAAGGTACTTGTAATTGATACTCAATGGACTTTGCAGCCCCAGGGGCTGGGTCACACCAGTCCTTGGGTTGGCAGTGACCTGGCACAAGGATTCGCTCTACAGAAACGACATTGATCGGAAATGATAGCTACGGATGTGACAGTACACACCAGGAGAATGTCCCCAACCTGGGGTTCTGTTTGTCTTTTTGATGACTTCAGAAGCCTGCTTCATGCAGGTCTTTCTGCAGACACTTGAATAAATTTGAAGCGGATGTTAAAAAGACTATTAAATCATTCTGGGCAACTTTGTTGGAGGAAAAAAAAAATCAAAGGACACATTTTAATTTAATATGCCACTGCCTTTCTGAATAGAAACAGTCTCTTAGATATTGATTTTGAGTTCTGGCATGGTATGTATGTCCCCATTTATCTAGTTGACCATCAAGAGTACAGTTGGTCTTTTATGTTAAGGGCTTAATTCAGTCGTGCCCACTGTAGAATTGGGGTGGATACAGGATAGGGTATGTGGAAGAAGGGTGAGGCTTGGACCAGAATAATCAGTGATAAAGAAGGACAGAAAGCTCAGGAAGATCCTAAAGACTGGGGTCTCCAATACGGGCCCCTCACACTTCACTGTTACTACCCATCTCCAGACAGTGTGGCTCTTTGGGCTGCTGAAACAAAATACCATAAGCTGACTGGTTTATAAGCAAGAGAGATTTATTTCTCACAGTTCTGGAGCCTGGAAGTCTAAGATCAGAGTGCTGGCAGATTCGGTGTCTGGTGAGAGGTGCTTCTTGGTTCTTAGAAGGGCCGCCTTCCAGCTGTGTTCTCACACAGTAGAAGGGGCAAGGGAACTCCCTCGGACCTCTCCTAGGAGGGAAAAATTCTATTCATGAGGGCTCTGTTTCCATGACTTACTCATCTCCCCGTATCATCACTTTGGGGGTGAGGATTGCAATGTATGAATTTGGGGGCCTGGATTTTCCATAAAGTAAACCCTGTAGCTAGCATTTGAGACCAAGTAGTATATTTGGGGGAGCACTGGCATTGGAATAGGGCAGTCAGTGTGGGAATGCAAGGAAAGAGGAAGTGGCATCTTTGCAAGCAAGTGGATACCTGGGACTTGTCCCCACTGAGGAATTCTGAAAGACAGTGTGGATCACATCTTTGAGTTTCCCCAAATAGCCATTGATGGTGTTGGGTTATTTATGCTTCAATAATCCTCCCCCCACCATGTGTTGAAAGCTGCTTTTTGGTGACTAATTTTCAGAACTTCTGGCTTACTCTGCCAGGCTTCCATAGCAAAAGTCCTTGGGCACAGGTAGCAGACATTCACAGTGAGCAGCCCATGGCGTGTAGAGGTGAGTGCTAAGGGAGACAGGCTGGAGAATGATGGTACCTGCTATAGCATATTGATTTAAATTGTTATTGTCATTGTACGAGTGGCGTGAATGCAAGCCAACTACAATATCCTTATGCTTACAGCTCTTACAGATAACTAAAAAAGCAAAACATGCTTGAGTCTCACATTTTTTAAAGCAGGAAAAAGCAATGCAAGTCAAAATAACATAGTTTGATGTGATACACGAGGTTGTTTGACCAAACAAAATCAAGGTTTGCAATGCAAATATGTAAGTGATTACCCAAAAGCATGTTATTTTGAATCCAACACAGTTATAATATCCTGTGATAACTAGATCATCCCTATTTTTCTGTCTTCTAGCTGCTGCAAAAAGTCAATCCTGCAACTATGACACCATTTAGTGTTCACTCAGCCAAAGTGTATTGTTTTGTATTAACTTTTAAAAATATCACACAGCCGGGGATTTAGCTGAGTGGTTCTGGCACCTGCCTCGAAAGCACAAGGTCCTGAGTTCGATCCCCGGTACCAAAAAAAAAAAAAAAATCAGACAAAGTTCTTAATTGAAATTGGCTGATTTAATAGACTAAGGAAATAAATCAATTGAAAGGATGTTGGACAGCTCACAGAATCCCTGAGAAGTCTGCAGAAATGTTTGAGGAAAGAACACAGTGGTGAAAAGCTGAGAATCTGAACGTGTTTGCTATGGTGTGCGGATGATGTGAGTGAGTCCCTAAGGTTCATGCGCTGGAAGCTTGGTTCCCTGTGTGGTGGGAGCGTGGTGTTAAGAGGTGGGGCCCAGTGGACGACAATTAGGTCACCTCGGAAGGATCAATGTTGGTCTCATGAAGTGAATTAGTTCTCATGAGAGCAGGTTGTTAGGAAGCCAGGCAACTTCACACACTTGGCTTCTTCTCCACACCACTGTTTCCATTCCTCATTGTCTTCCATGTTGAGGCACAACCAATGGGGCCCTTGCTAGAGGCAGATAGATGGGGACTTTTTGCCTAGAAACCTGTGAGCTAAATAAACCTCTTTTCTTAATAAGGTACCTAGCCTTCAGTATTTTGTTATGGCATCACAAAATGGACTGGTACAGTATTTATAAGAACAGGAAAAAAATGTGCTGGGGAAAGAGTCAAGGACAACTTGGCATTACTTAGTCCTTGCTCTGTAAATAAAGCTGAAAGGAAACCAATTAACCCAGACTCCTTGAACAGCTGTTCTCACTGACTGGTTAACCTACTAGAGCTTATGGTGGGGAGGGAGAGATAAAGTTTTTGTTATTTTTAGTAGAAAATTGTCATGTCACAGGTAAACGTACTTTCTAAAATTTTCTCTGACTATGTAAAAAGAAAATTATTCCCATAAAAAGACTATTAGAAGCAGATGGGCTACATAATCTTTTTGAGATTTGTAGTTTTGGGCATTTGGATGTTCTCTTAGGACTGTAAGGGAAGACATATGTTCAGAAGCGAAGGTCATGTTCAGATAGACACAGCACAAATGAGAAGACCATCCCCATGCATGGAAATGGCCCAAGCAGACATCAAAACAGAGATTTAAGAATGTTCTAATAAGTGGGCAAGAAACATCAGAAAAAAGTAAGTTGGCTCACGTAAATAAAATTTAAATCCTGACCACCCTTCTTGTGGTAAATTTGAAATATGAGTGTGTGTGTGTGTGTGTGTGTGTGTGTGTGTGTGTGATCTTTGAATGCTTCAATATACTGTGGTTCCAGATAGGTTTAAGGCCCTACATAGAGGGTGTGGGGAGGCATCAAGGGATATAAACATTTGGGAGGGTAATTTGGGCATATGAAACCAAATCCTTAAAAAGATAAAACTTTGGACTCAGTAATTCCCTTTTTAGAAATCTATTTATTCTCAGGAAATAATTAAAGATGTATGCAAACATTTCAGTTACAAGGATTTTCACTGAAGCATTAATTAAAATGCTCCAAATCTATAAATCTAAACTTCTAACAACAGGAGTCAGGATAAGAGACTTGTTTTTATTTCCATACAATTGAAAGCTATGGTACTTTTGAAAACATCATCAGTGGAGGAATAGTTTAAGGAGGTTGAAAAAATACCCCCAGCACTATAATCTTATCTTGGAGATACCCACATTCATGCAGATACACTGAGTGGTAAAAAGATTTGGAAAGATCACAGTCTTACCACTGATTCTCTCTGGTAAATGTCCTCAAATATTTTCTTTATGCATTTCTATATTTTCTAATTTTCTTACAGTTCACATACATTGCTTTTATAATTAAACATTATTAAATGACTGTGTTTTAAGAACAAATGTTCCTGCATAAGTCTCTTCCAGCTTTATTGCTGAGAGTCACAAGAAATAATTTTTACTAAGTGCATAGCTATGTGGTTTGCAACATTTCTGTATATATTATCCATGAATTGACACAACAATATCCTGTGAAGTAGATACTACTTTTATCTTGATTTTACTCCTGTATACAAGAGACAGAAGGTGGAGGGATTGCATGCTGCTAGAGACAGAGAATTTGGGTTCAACCCAGCTTGACTGATTCCAAAACCAATATTATTTTCACCACACCAGCTGCCACCTGGGTCCCGGAGGATCTTCTGGAGGACTCTCTTATCCTGCTTTCCATAAACCAGACTTCGGTCCTCAAACTGGCTTTGAGGAGTCAAGACTCCTTTTTGGGGGTGGGGGATGAGTTTAGTCTATCTGATTTAAATAACCAACAAACATTTCCTAGTGGGTGGGATTATTTCCAGCCTTGCTCCTTTTACTGGGTTAATAGTATCTAGTACAGTATTAGGATGAAAGTGCCTGGTAATAATACATAGAGTGGAGAAAGAGGCAAGCTCTCTGGGACAATACAGATGGGGCCTTACACGTGGCAATGTAGATCCCAGGGTCCAGGATAAGTCTGCATCTCTATCCAATGGGCCCACCCGGAAGGAAATGAACAAATGAGTGAATGCATGAATGCGAAGCAGGTCTCTCTTTGCTCACAGGGTGACCTATAGGCTTAAAGATGCCAAGAACAGGAGATGGAAGAAATAGGAAGAATTTCCAAAGGAGAAAAGTACACTTTTAGTTTCCTAATTCCATAATAGGGAGTGATAATTCTCCTTTAGATGGAAGTTTCTATCTCTACTCAGTAGCTAGGAGAATTGTTGCCAAATTGAAGAAATCAGGGAGCCCCCGAACCTGGGCCTGGTATGGGTTGGTACAACTCAGGCTCAAAATATGGAACAATTTGGCATATGACAAACCTTGTCTTGCATTGGCTCTGACTGTGTAAGGGATGGACTAATGTTAAGTTACCAATGGATTGCTCTCTTTTTTGTCTGGGTTGATTTAACTTTATTTTTCAGTATATGAAACGTTAGTATGCTTTTAGAAGTCAAAACTATACCAAAGGCATAATCAGGCAAGAATTACTCCCTTCTGCATTCCTTCACCCTCTTTCTCCTTCCCACCCCTCGTGGGAAACCAATTTCATTATTTTCTGGCTTATCCTTTGTTTCTTTTTTGAAAAGATTGGTGGATGCATGTGTATGTATGTCTTCTTCTTTCCTTTTCTGACACAAAAGGTAGCATTGCTGTATGTATGCCTTTTTGCACTTTTTTTTACTGAACAATATCTCCTGGCAATTGCTCCAGAGTCATTTCATAGACCTCTTCCTTATTTCACGTACAGCTACCTAGCAACCGAGTGTGTATGTAGCACCGTTTATTCCTACTCAGTTTTAAACTTTTGAAAACTCATTCAATTTTCAAAATGGAACAAATCACATTTGCAAGCTGTGAAGTTATGATCACAGGCCTGGGCATTGTATAGAGTTGCAAATGTCCCCGACGTCAGAAGAGAACTGTGGGTTAGGTAGCTGGGGAGCAGAAGCTTTCGAAAACCTGGGAAAGAAAGGGTCATGGGTTCAATAAGCTATCAGACCCCTCACCCTCGTCTCTCACAGTACACTGAGGAGATGACAGAGATGAGAAGGAAGTGATTGAGGGGGGGAGTTCCCAAGAGGCTGAGCCAGGGTAGCAGGAGCCTCAGCTCTGGCAGAGCCATGTACTCAGCCCTAACTGGGAGCAAAGGAAAGCACCCTTCCTAAGGAGCTTCTCAGAATGGACCAGGCACCTCCTGAGCAAACACTCTGCTCTTCATAAGACCCCTGGGGTTTGCGCAAGCAGGAAGGGCGTGCACTGTTGTATTTCCTGTCATTCTGGAGGGAGAGGATCAATGGAGACTATCTTTATGTACAGTCACCCCTCTTCTCTGTGGGATTGCTTCTAGGATTCCCTTTGGCTACCAAAATCCTCAGCTACTCGAGTCACTTATACAACATGTTGTAATATTTGCATAACTCAGATTCATCCTCCCATATTCATTAAACAACCTCTAGCTTACTTTTAATACCAAATACAAGGTAAATGCTGCTGAAATAGTCATACCATACTGTTGAGGGAATAACAGCAAGAAAAAATTTGTACACATTCAGTACAAATGCGCTTTCTTTTTTCCCCCCAACTACTTTGATTAGCAGTTGGTTAAATTCATTGATGGGAACCTGTGGATTGGAGGGTCAACTGTATTCAATTATGTGTTCGTAGTTGCCATCAGAAAGCTATTATTATGTTAGATGTTATTCAAAGAAACAAACACAACACTGCTGCTCCTATGTATTGGAAGTACATAGAACCATTCCTCCTTCTAATATACTATTTTACTTGATTCTAAAAAAACTCTTGGCAGAAAGATATTATTCCAAATTTATAAGTTTCCAATCTAAGACCTAGAGAGACTGATTTTCTTGCCTAAGACTACACAACAAAGCTGTGGCAAAATTGGAGCTCATACCCTCTGACTCCAAAATTTCTAGCCCATCTTTTCCAAAATGTACCACTTCTCAGAATAATACCCACAATGAATTCATGGTTGCAGAAATCATACTCCTGCTGAGAATTAAGAAAACATACCTCTGTGTGTTTTGTTCCTTCTATTCAAAGTTTAAGAAGTGAAGAAAAATCCAAAATATGCCTCAGAGTCTGTACAAGCAAATCTGTAAATATCCAGGAGTGTTTTGGAACAAGCAGATGAAGCAGCCATGGATATTTATTTGACATGTTTTGTGAGTTGCATAACTCAATTTTACCTCTTTGTTGGGAAAGAGGAAATTCACCTCGAATGGACGGGGGAGTGGTGAGAAAACCAAGAAGAGCTGCAAGGTGAACGAATTAAATTGATGGGCAAAGTGCTTTTTGCTTCTTCATTATGGTCTATGATTGAAAGTACAAGAAATCCTTTGCCAATGAACTTAAGGAGCAAACAAGTGAAGTGGTGTTTGGTAGGGAGCCAAGGACAGATGAGGGAGGAGAAGAGGCAGGGAGTTGGAGCGCTGCCCCATCTTCTCATTCTCTGTGGGACAGTGTGATGTTTTATCTTTGCCTTTCTCTAAAAATTTCTTCCTCCCTTTTCCTTTGCTTCTCTGTGCAGATGGTGGAAAGTTATTGTTTTGGCCCTTAGTTCCTTAGTTTCTCCTTAGTTCCTTTCATGGGCAAGAGAGGAAATAAGTCAACCAGTAAAAGCCTCTTTTGGTGAATGAGGGCCAATGAGTTTAGTAGGAGAGAGCCTATAAAAGACTTGCTGTGCCCAAGTTCTAAGTCACCTTTCAGCAGGTGTAGGCTGGGGGCCAGGGTTTGGATGTTGTTTTCCCCTCCAAGTTTCACATGTTGGAAGTTTGGTCCTCAGGGTGGTGCTGGTGGGAGGTGGTGAGAAACCTTCAAGAGGTGGTACCAAGGGGAAGTCTCTAGACCAGTTTGGGGTGTGTCACTGGAAGGGCAAAAAGGAATAATGTATTTTTTGTTTGTGAGACCATGGTTAGTTCTCTCCAGAAGGCTATCTAGCCTAAACCTGGCCCAACCATGTCTCTGACTACTTCTTTTCAAGAAGTGGTTTCTTTCTCCCAGAAGCTCTCAAGCCCTCTACCTACCATGAGGTGACACAGGGAAGGGATAAGACCCTGGCCAGAGCCTGCACCGTGCTATTTACACTTTCAGGCTACAAAACAATGACGCAAATAAACCTCTTTCTCTTCATTAGAAACCTGCCTTAGGCATTCTATTATAGTAGCTAAAGCTAGATTAATACAGTTGGCTCTGCAGGTAAAGGGAAAGAACCAGAAGGCAATGGAACAGATGAAGGCTCAAAGGCTAGAAGGTACTTTACACATTGCCCAAAGTCACACACTTCTAAGAGGCAGACACAAGGTTTGAACCCAGCTCACTGTAAGCCCACCACACTAGGAATATAAAACAAGGATGAGTTTTCTTTTCCTGTCTCCCTCATAGATCATTGGGAAATTCAAATACGATAAATAGATGCTAATAATATTTTTGGAACTAAAGCATGCTCACCAGATGTGAAAGGTCTATAATTACCAAATCCACCAAGGGCCAGACTCAGCCCACAAAACAGAGCCTATGTTTGGAGTGGAAGTGAAGCCAAGTTGTGCAGAGGAGTGGGGCGTTCTTGCCTTGATTAAAAATATTGATAATCCAGTCGTCGTGGATTCTTTGCACGAAGTTTTATTTTTAGGAATAGTGTGCTAGACTCCTTAGGATGCCTCTCCCCACTCTAGTCCTGCCCCTGTATGGTTCACCTTACAAGAGAATTTCTCAAAGTGTGGGAGGCATACAATTAGTGATGCCCAAGGTAATTTTATATGGTGCTTTGCCATGGCATTGAATAACACCAATTGCTTCATGAGAAAGCTATTTTTCCATGTTTTTCCCAATCCTTCTGAACAAGGAAGGAGAAAGTACCAGGTTGGTTGCTAACCACTTCAAACAGTAAGAGATGAGTGACAAGTGTTAGCCCCGGTCCGTGGCAGGCGTGCTGGGAATCTTCTATTTGTCCTCTAGGGCCTTGCTGTTGCTTTCTTCACACCATGCTCTGTGCTCGGAACGGCCAATCTGCATGGACACCATCAGGTCAGGTCAACAAGCTCACTTGCCCTCCCGTTTCTGGATTGTTTTAATACTTGGAAATACGGATCCAGCAGACAGTGGGAAGACCAGAGAAGAAGAAAGCAGAGTCTTTCGTCCCTAAGCCACACCTTGTCTGACTGGGGTGTGTCCCCTAGGAAGGCTGAAACTCCCAGTTGGCAGCTGCATAATCTGTGGCTCCGGTGACCACTGCCTCTCCTGCTTTTCATACCTAGAGTTGCCAGGAAAAAAAAGAAAAAACCATGCGCAGGTACATTTGAATTTCAGATAAATAACAAATCATTTTTTACTGCAAATAGGGTTCATATATTGCATGGAAAATAATTACACTAAAAATTTATTTGTTGTTTTCTGAAGTTCAGATCCAAGTGGATGGAACACATTTTCATTCACTAGATCTGGCAAGCCTGACCTCGTGGATAATTGGCCCCTCTGTTGTCAGCCCCTTGTTAGAGTCCCCTGACCCCGCCGACAACTTTGTTATGGTTTCTCCATTCAATTCTGCTCGGTTTCCCCATCTGAGGATTTGTTCTATATTTTGATGAGTCTGGAACTCATACCAGCAGGCACCAATATCAGCTTTGATTTTTATAACATTTTACTTAGGGTCCCACTTTCAGTTTATCTTCTTTCTGTGCCTAGTGATAGTAGGGGGTTTTTTTCATGGTAGTAAAATATATTCTCCTTTTAAAATAAATGGATTGCTGTTTGAAAATATAGTTGGGGTAGAACATGGCTATGCAAAACTCATAGACACAGTGCACAATTGGGCTGGCTTTCGAGAATCACTCACAGGTGAGAGGCTTGGGCCTGGGGCTGGACCAAATCTGGTTCAAATCTCAGCTCCTCCTCACAGGGCAAAGACTGGTGGAGCTCATGAATGCCAGGTACTCTGCAGTGTAGGGACTCAGTTCATAGCAGTGTCACACATACAGAAGTGCGCACCCACAATCCCCCACTCAGAAGGGAGAAATGACTTGCTCACAGGATCACAGACCCTGCTGCCCTGCATTGAGAGGAACTGCCACATCTTCTTGCCCCTGCTCTGCCCTGGGGGCTATCTAGGAGAGCGATCTCTCCCTTGTTGTTTTGGAAGGTGGGAATAAAGGCCTTTGAGTCTGGCCAACTTGCTATCTCTGAGAGAAGCACTGAAGATAAAATTTCTCTTGGTTTTTTTTTTTTTTTGGTACTGTGGATTGAACTTGGGACCTTGCACTTGCAAGGCAGGCGGCGGAACCACTGAGCTAAATCCCAGCCTCAGTGAAATTTTTCTTTGAGCTTGGTGAGCTTAGAGAAAGAAAGGAAAGGCCTTGGTCACTAGTGAATGAGTGAATGCATTCAGGGAAATGTGAAATGATCTCAACCTGCCAAACCTCAGCTGCGGAGTCTTGTCCACACACCTCCTTAACACTCCCTCCAGCTGCAAGTTGACTTCGTGTGGCATCTTCCCTTTTCTGGGATCCACCTCAGAAAATCTGGCTTGGACTGTCCTCCTCAGCCTTCTAGAATCTCGGTCACCCTGTTGCTGAGGTGGTGTCCAGATTCTCACCAATGGGAACCCATGTGCAAAGTACCTTGTGAAGCCAAGAAAGAGTCCTCAGGGAAGAGCAATGAGGATGGTCTCCCATTTGCCCAGGGAAGGACGGGGCTCACATCTCCTGAGCCACCTGCATTGCCATGGACAACCCAAGGAACCTCAGAGGCATCCTTTATGACAGTCCTCACAACAAATGGTGTTGGACTCCAGGAAGGCCATCCTGATAACTCAATGATATTCATGATTGCTCTGGGAAAGAGACATTGTTATTTTGAGACTTATCCAGAAGAATTGGGATGCTGAGGCTTAGAGGGGTCAGTGGATGCCCCAAATCACACAGCTGCTGCAAGGCAGAGCCAAGATTAAAACCTAGCACTGTGACCCAGGATCCCAGCCTCTTAACATCAGGGGCTGCGTGGTGTGGTGGGTCAGGGATTTGCTCACATGGATAGTAAGAGGCAGAATGGGATTCAAACCCATACTCTTTCTCCTGTACAGTTGTATTAGTCACTCACCAGTTGTAAGGACAAAGTACCTCACACCTGCAACTTACAGAAGGAGCAGTTTGTTTGGCTCACAATTTCTGGTGGGTTCAGTCCAAAGTTGGCTGGCTCCAAAGTAGAATACTATGGCAGAAGAGAGCTGCACAATCCATGGCATCCAGGAAGTGGAGAGAAGGGGACAAAAATATATCTTTCCAGGTCACCCCCCCCCGCCGCCAATAATCCACCTCCAACTAGGTGGCCTCCTCACAGGACATTCAGCTGTGTCTCCATAATCCAATTGCCCTTCAAATGCCCCACCTCTGAGCACATGAGACTGTATCTAAATCATACCAACAATTATGAATCTCAAGAAATTTAGTGTGTTGTAGTCCTGGAAACTACATTTCAATTGAATTGGGCTAAAGACTCCCAAAAGTACTATGGGACCAAAAGAAGGCAGTGGAAGGGGGAAGGAGGAAGGGAAAAGAGAATGACTACAGGTTGGTAGGACTGGAGTTTACCGAGAAGGAGGCAGTGAAGGATGGCCTGGATTTGATGTGGTGAGTAGGTGAAACAGGCATTACAGAGGAAGGGGAAGCATGGCAGAGTTTGGAAATAGGAAAAGCAGTGTAGAGACACAACTGAAGAGCAATCTGGATCGTCTTGCGCGTGCCTCCTGTGAATGGCAGTCTTGGCTGACAGACAGGGTTTCTGGTCTGTGTTTGTTGGACTCATTCTGTAAAAATCTTACTTCCGATGTTGGACTCTAATGCTTTTCACTCCATGACCACCTGCTGTGTGAGTCTTCTGACTCTTTGTCCTCTTTTTATAATAAAGGGTTTTCTGGGAAACCCAAGAAGAGCAAGTAGAAATTGCATGAATAGACCCTCGAACCTTCCCAGCCAAGAGCACTTCCCTCCAAATAGCACTGTCTTTGCTGGGTGGGTGGTGGTAGGAATGGACTCTGGGACTTGGTGCTGGTATCCCGAGGTCCCCCTGTAAGGGACAAATTCTTTTTTGAAGGTTCATGTCAGCTAGGTGACCAGACATCTGCATTGGCCTTGTTGGGAAGGAACAGGAATCTCTTTTTTATTTTTGGCACAGTGCCCTGTGGTGTCACATCCTTTTTTCTGATGCAAGGAACATTATGACTTTCATATTTGCCTTCTTTAATGAAAGGACAAAGCTGAGGATTTTGCATTTTTCTAACCTCTTTTCAAAGCAGGTCTTTAAAGAATATTAAACAAGTAAAGAACTGGCATTTCTACAGTTTACAAAGGGCTTGAGCACTCTTGATGCTTAATGTTAACTATTAGGAGGGACAGATGTTATTAGCTGATATCCATGGAGTCATGATCTTCTCTGCACGGACAATTGAGTAATCAGACTGGAATCAGTTAGTAGGAGTCAGGGGTGAGAATTTAACAAGTGTAAAGCTTCCAGCACTTGATTCAGTTCAAGTGTCCCTGGATTATGCTGCCTCTTAGCTACCAAGTCTCCATCATTTAAATTTTTGTAGTACACACACCAGACACGGTGGTGTACACCTGTAATCCCAGCCTCTCAGTGGGGAGAGGTTCAAGGCCCACCTGAGCAATTTAGTTAGATTCTGTTCCAAAAAGAACGAAGTTTAAACATCCTGGGGATGTAGCTCAGTGGTAGATGACTTGCCTAGTATTTGTGAGGTCCTAGATTCAATTCCTACTCTGGCAAAATAAAATAATAAAATGGGTAGCACATTACATTTTCATTTGGCACAATGGTAATCATGTAGTTAAGGGCTTAAGAAGTGTTAGCTGCAAAAGACAAGAGGTGTTGACAAGGATTTGGAGAAACTGGAACACTTGTACACTGCTGGTGGGAATGTAAAATGGTGCAGCTGTTATGGAAAGCAGGATCGAGGTTCCTCAAATTTTTAAAAATAGAGCTATCAAAGGTAGCAGATTTAGCTCAGTGGTTCCACCGCCTGCTTTGCAAATGCAAGGTCCTGAGTTCAATCCCCAGTACCCCTCCCAAAAATAGAGCTATCATAGGATTCAGCAATTCCATTTCAGGTTCTTTATTCTAAGGGAACTAGAATCAGGATGTGGGAGAGAAATCCTTACCCTCATGTTTGCTTCAGCACTATTGATACCTTAGATATCAAAATACGGAAGCAATGTAAATATTCATCAACAGTTGAATGGACAAAGAAAATGTGGCATACACATACAATAAAATACTACTCAGCCTCAAAAAATAAGGAAGTTCTGCAACATACAACACCGAGGAAACTTGAAGATGTTATGCTAAGGGAAATTTCTCTCAGAAAGACAAATACTGCAGTGTTCTACTTATATGTGTTATCTAAGACAGTCAAATTTACAAAATCAAAGAGTGGAATGGTGATTCACAAAGGTTGAGTGGAGAGAGGATGTAGAATTGCTAATCATAGGCATAAAACTTCTGGAATAAGTTCCAGAGAGCTGCTGGAAAACCCTGTGTCCGTACTGTACTGTACTGTATCATACACTTAAAATTCTGTTCAGAGGCCGGGGATTTAGTTCAGTGGTTCCAGCACCTGCCTTGCAAGTGCAAGGTCCCGAGTTCGATCCCTGATACCAAAAAAAAAAAATTCTGTTCAGAGAGGACAATTCATATTAAATGTTCTTGCTATGATAACATAAATTTAACAGGGTACAAAATGTAATAAAACCATACAAAGTTAAAATTATTTTTGAGATGTAAGAGGTGTGTTAGCTATTATTTTTGGTGGCACTGCTCTGGTCAGCATGGTTCTCTGCTGCACTGAGGCATTTGTCCCAGCAGCAGAGGCGCTGTGACAGGGGGTTCAAGGCAACAAGGTGTGAAGAGGGTGTAGTTTGTCGCCATACTGGAGCTTGGGTGACCTTGAGCAAATCATGTAATCCCTTTTATTCTCCATTACTTTAATAAGATAAAAGCAATAACGGTAAATACTTTTTACTCTAAACTACCGATCACTAGATAAAGTTAGTGCATGGTGACCAACATGGAAAAGACAAAAAACAACAAAATAAACTAGAGCATAATGGACTAGAGGATGGACAGTGTGTTACAGGCACAGTGGAGATTTATAGAATGTCTCTGTGTATGCAAGTACAACCTGCACACACTGTAAAGTGAATTGCTCTGGGAAATACTGAACAGTTTTAGGAACACTGCTGTGAAGATCAGAGACAATGTAGGAAAAGCAAGTGGACGCTCAGTAAGTGATCGAATGGGCATGGCCATCACTGTCAGCTTCTTCACTGTCATCTCCATCTCCAGACAGCCAGGAAAACCCAAGGCTTCCTCTTGACATTCAGTCAGATGGTCCACTGATCTCAGACAACCAAAAGATGGCTCAAATGGATGGCCTCTCTTCCTTAGTTCTGCTAACCATCAGACCTGGCTGGGATGCCCACTAAGAGGGCAGATGACCACCGCCAACATGACCTTTCTATATCTGAGAAGAAAGTGGACTTAGCCAGGCTTGAAGGGATGAAGGTGCCTTCCAGGCATGCTAGGCTAAGGAAGGGCTCTCTTGCCATGTAATACCTGGCATCCCCTCTCTACTTAAAAAAAAAAGATTGAAACAGCAACTGTCATGTTGATTGCCACTGAACAGCTATGCCCCCAGCTCTGATCAGAGTGACATCTGCTTGGAACAGAACATCTTGTTATTCAGGGTCCCTCCTTCTCTGGCAGTTCAAGTGTGATGGTGCATACAAGAGACATTGAGCAGATATTTATTCAAACACCTAAAATGAATTGAAAAGTTAATTGAATTGTGCTGAGCTTTTGCAAAATAGCCTCCACATTATCACCAGAATGACCCTCCTTGCTGTGGCTCTGGTTTTGTCGATCCCTAGCTTTAACCCTTTCCTGGTGGCCTGTTATCGACAGCATGACCTTCAGTCTCCTTGGTGAGACATTCAAAGCCTTTCCTAATGTGATTCTCCCTGAGTCTGTTCTACTACTGATCATTCTGGCTCCACACTTACATTCTATTTTCCCCAGTATCACCTTCGGCTCCCTAAACATGGTTTGCATGTTTCAGTTTTAGTTCATACTTTTTTTTTTACTGATTCTCCTGCTTGGAATGTCTCTCCCTGCTGTGGCTACTTGGTGAATTTATAATCATTTTTCAGGACTCAGCTCATCTCTTTTGTGAAACTTTCAAGGTTAATTATTTCCTCCCATTGGAAACATGAATTTGTGGGATATGTTCATTAGTATTGGATTATGATAGATGGTAGTCAATTTATTCACTTGCCTTTCTCCACAAGGTCATCTCCAGATGAGCATATATGAATTGTGACATCAACCAAATGAATAAAAATTTCAACCAACTTTTATGGAAGACCTAGACCTACTAAGTGCCAAATTAGACACCCAGGTATAGTAGGCTATGTAATAGCAGCCAAAATATCTACATACTACCTCTGGAACCTCTCACTGTTACCTTAAAAGGAATTTTGCAGTTGTGTTTCCATTGAGATCATTAAATACAGAAATCATCCAGGATTATGATGACCATGGGCTCTAAGTGTGACCACAAGTGTCCTTATAAGAGGGCACAGAAAGAGAGACTTAAGCAAGAAAATGTGAGGACTGTGAAGATGGCTGGCTTTGCAGAACCAGGACAGAGCCATGAGCCCAATGTAGCTCTAGAAGATGGAAAAAGCCAAAGAATAGATCCTCCTCCCTGCCCAGAGCTCTGGGCGAGGGGAGTATGGCCTTACCAACACTTTGGGTTCAGTCCAGGAAACTGATGTCAGGCTTGGCCTCCAGCAGTTCCGGGAATAAATTTGTGCTATTTTTAAGCCTCTTTGTTTGCAGTCATTTGTTACAGCAGCAATAGAAATCTAATACATCATGTAGCATGTGCAATGAGACAAAAATGACAGATGATAACTATAGGGGAAGAATAAAACAGAGCACCGCTCAAACTTCAGTATGCTCATGAGTCAGCAGAGAGCTTGTTAAAAGACAGATTCGAATTTACTAGGTCTTGGATAGAGTCCAAGATTCTGCTTCTTTAGAAGTCTCAAATGAGGACCACACAGCTTCCCCAGGGAGTAAAAAAATCAGAAAGCAGTGAGTGAAGGGGAGCTAGACTGACCAAAATGAAGCTGGGAAGGCGCTGCTGGGTGTAGAGTTTTGGAGACAAAAGTCTGATGGGAGGAAGTTGTGCAGTGATGTGTTCAGGGTGGGTTGGAATCCCAGTGATGACTCACAGCCTCTCTTGGTTAAGACTGTGGAGGCCTCTTGTTTTATTGTGTCTGTTATTCCCAATTATCCCTTTGGAAGGACGCAGAAGACTTTCAGCTATACTAGTATGGGTCCAGGATCACCAAACATGTAGGGGTTACTTTCGCTAACTTTCCACATGCCCTTCATCCTGGATAACATATAAGTCAGTATATGGGATTTTGCAGAGTAGTGCCTTTGTTTTCCTGCAATGTCTGGATTTCACCTAACTGGAAACTTTCAAATCCTCCAATGAAATATCTTTATGTAACTAGAAATAGAAATTGTATTTGTCAAACCCAGGCTGAGAAGGAAACAGAGCTTTTGCTGTTGCGCCCTTCTAGGGAAAGTGAGTCAAAATGCTCAGGAAGCGGAGAATCCCTTTCAGAGCATGAGGTTGAAAGGGTGGAGAAGTAAAAGGCACTCTCATCCTGCCAGTGTGTAAAGAAGCCAAGGAAGGGTGTTCAGCAAGTCCAAGGAGTGGGGAAAGGGCTGAAAGGGGAAGAGGATGCTCAGCTTCACGACTGGATGGAGCAGCCATGGTATCAGGAGACAAACAATGTCCACAAATGGGGCCATGTTTTCACTCCATCACCAGCCCAGTGGCCTCAGTGGGGTCCTTGTCTGCAGTATGGGAGCCATCATACTGATGCTGGGGTGTTAGTGAAGGTCAGAACTAATCTCTAGGAAGCTCCTGTCATTCTAAACAGTCGAGAGAATGATTGGATCTCTCAGAGCCAAGGCATCTGGCATTGGTCCTTATGAGTTATGATGCTTATATTTTCAGATGGAACAAGATAAACTGAGATCCAAGTTTGCCATGGAGTCCCTGTGCTATGGTTTGAATGTGTCACTCAAAAGTTTGTGTGCTGGAACTTTAATCCCCACCTTCATGTGAATGGTATTTTGAAGTGGGGGCCTTTGGGAAGTAATGAGGATTAAATAAAGTTACAAGGGGAGTCCCCATGAAGGTGTTAGACTCTTTAGAAGGAGCAGAAGAGAGACCCAAGGTAACACTCCTGCTCTGTCTCACCATATGACGTACTTCTTTATGTTTTGATGCAACAAGAAGCCCTCACCAGATGCAGAGAATATGCTAGTGCCATACTCTTGGACTTTCTGACCCTTGAAGCATGAGTTAAATAAACCTCTATTGCTTATAAATTATGCAGTCTATGGTATTCAATTATAGGGACAAGAAGCTGACTAAACCACCGTATGGCTTCTGAATGGTTCAGTCCTATATGTATTAGTAAACTTTCTTCGGTGTTATTTGAGAAAGGATAGCATAGAAAAAGCCTGAATTTTTCCTTAATTAGTAGAGCTCATCAGAGGTTACAAGGAGAAAGAAAAAATAAAGTTTAGGCAGAAAAGTTTTCATCTTATGGGTAACATCTTCAACTGTTGATTGGTATTTTAATACACTGTATAGAAAGATCTCCTCTCTGGTTCCTGTTACGCCCACTCCTCAATCCACACATCGGAGTAGTCCTCAAAGCTACTTTTCTTCCCTGGGCAGCAGATAATATAGAACTTTAGAGAGCTAGCAGTGAAGAAGGACTGTGGTATCGTGGACAGTAGGGAGGCAGCACTGCAGATCCACTAAGAATACAGGTTCAGTTCCAGCTTGCCTTGGAGTAGGGACTTAATCACGTCTGGGTTTAGTGTCACCATCTGGAAAACAGGGACGGAAACTACAGCAGCCAACTTCTTAGTCTTGGTGAGGATTAAATGCAAAAATGCTGGAAAAGCGTTTAGAGTACTGTTCAGCAAACCTCTGCTATACATGGGGAGATAGTAAATATTTTTAGCTTTCTAGGTCATAGATCTTTGTCCATGCGAGCAGAAGCAGCCAGACAATAGGTAGATAAATGGACAAGGCTGCTCTGACTTGATTTACAAAAACAAGGTTTGGGCCATAATTTGTATATCGCTGCTTTAGAACAGTACTAATCTTCCCTCAAAAATAATGGTAATAATTATGGTCCTAATTATTGTTGTAAAGCATTGTTATAATAACCTACTCCTTATTCTTAAAGTTAAAGGTTCTCAAATATTGAGGCTGTTTACTGTTCTTTTTTCTTCTTAATCCTCCTTGGGGAATTTTTTTCATGACAGTATCAGTGGAGAGAGTGCATTCTTTCTTTTCTTTTTTTTTTTTTTAGACTTTATGCCTGCCAACAGAATTTTATCATGCAAATATTATTGGTATTGCTTTTTTATAATGTTAGCCCCTGGAAGATTTAATTTTTATTGATCAAACTTTAGGATGATAAAGAATAATCTGAGAAATAAATAACACACAGCATGGTTCATTTCTCATTAACTCAGCCAAAATCAGCTGCAGAGAAAAACAGAGGAAACTATATGGGAACAATTAACTGCAAAATGTGAGCAGATCAAGATAATTTAATTGTTTAGTTTTAGCTATCCCTGAGGTCTGAGTAATAACCAAGAGGATTAATTTGATGAATTTAGTCCAAGAACCACAACTTTATTTTCTCTCTACCAGCTGAGCATAAGTGTCAGTTTAATAGTGCTGAATGCCCTCCAAACACCGATGATATCACATTCCAGATGAAAAAGTTCATTGGTGAGTTTATCTCCTGATGTGTTATTAGATGAAAGCCAAAATTAATGAATTTTGTTAGGTTGCCTCTAGCAGAGGTAAGAAAAAATAGCAATCTTTAGCAGTCAATTTCCATTCTGTCATTTGTTTATTGTTTTGTTTTCTTTTGTTTTTAATGTCACTATTGGGGGCCTTCTGAATTTAGTGTGGCCTAGAATCTTTAGAGGTAAGTAAGATTGCATTTCCCACCTCCATTAAAATGTCTAAGTCTTCTGCCCAGTCTGTACAAGCAACACTAAGTTCCACGACAAAAATCTCCAAAGGAGTGGCGCTGGGAAGTCAAAGGCAAAATGTGAACACATTTGAGATCCGCATTCCTTTGTTTCCAACACTGTATTTAAGTGGAACTGGAATGCTGTTAGCTCCTTGTATTCATGGGCTTTGTATCCACGGATTCAACTGAGGTTCAAAAATAATTTAAAAATAACTGTGACCGTTATAATGTGTATAGACTTTTTCTTCTTGTTATTTGTCTCTACTTAATACAGCATCGCAGCTATTTGTGTAGCATTTACATTGTATTAGGTCATATAAGTGATTGGGTAGAAAGTATAAAGGAAGATGTGTATAGGTTATGTACAAATATACTAGCCATTTTATAGAAGAGACCTGAGCACATGTGGATTTAGGATGCAAGGAGGGTGGCTCCCGGAACCAGTCCCTTAAAAGACAATGATACAGGGTCTGCAACAGCAGTCCTTACTTGAATAGCTTGTGTTCTTGGGCAAACATTGAACGTCACAAAATTTCCTTACATTGTACAATAGGGCGGATTGTTCTGTCTTTCACGTAGGAGGATAGGACAAGTGAATGAGAAGCAGAGTGAAAGCACTGTGTAAATAAATGATCGTTCATTTCATGTGTTCTTTGTTTCCTTTTAGACCCAACCATTACCAGCAGGAAAGGGGGAAAGAGGAAGCCAGTGGGAAAGAGTGGACTAATCAGTGTGGGCAGAGAATGAAGGTTTTAAAACATCTATGCATCCCATGAAATTACCCATTACCCAGATAGTTTTTGTATTAACTATCTGTAGGATAAGAGGCAAGTGCCTTGGGCATATGAAAGTTCAGACTATTTTTCAGTTATATTTTTCCAAATAATTAGCCATATTGAGCCATAAATCAACCCATACGTTCAAGTCAGGATGCAGGTGATTGCTGAGAGGACTTGAAATTTTACCCAGTTTCAATTTTCTTTCCTTGCTGGTAAGTCTAGGCAGTGGTCTAGAATGTTTAGGGCTAAATAGCATTGCACTTCCCCACATCAAAATTACTTAAGACAAGTGAGCAGCAAGAAGGTTTGTATTCTTAGCTCTATGCAGGTTATTCTTCTCCTGAGGCTACGCTCAGGAACTGCTAAAGTGGCAGGAGAAATACTAGCCACCACAGTCTACTTTGAGCCACAATTTCCTTTTCACTCTCAGGACCTTCCGATTGTTTCAGCTCCTTGTTCCAGACTTGATTTCTTCCAGGTTGATTTTCTCCTAGGGGCCCCATGGTTCTCCTAGCAATGTGTTTGTAGTGGGGTTCCCACCAAGTCTCACACTTCTGTGCATTGCTGGCCCCCAGGGCTGGCAAGTTTCAGTCTGTTTGCCCAGAATATGGCTCAGCCTCCATGGAAACTGGCTGAGAACAGGTACCCAAGGGAAGGAGGAGCAATGACAGCTTCAAACGTCTTCCTTGGCTTGAGAAAACCTGGCTTCTCTGATGCTTCCTAGGAGGCCAGTTTGTGGGCCATAGGTGCACATCCAATATGCTGAGAGACAGCGAGGTGATGTGGGGGAAGGGAAAATGGTCTCAAAGTCCTGAATATTCTGTTAGGATGTCACCTGGGCAGATAAACCTATGCATGTCTAAGATGTAGCAATGATTTGCTTTGTTTACCCTTTATCTGAATTTAGTAGCTGAAAATTCCAGTTTTAGAATTGGAATTCTTACCTCCTGTCTTTTTAAATTTAGGGATTATGATTTTTATCTTTAATTAAAAATTTTTCTCCATGTGCTCAAACATTCCAGTTTATAGCCTTTCCACAATTTTTTAAAAATTATGTTTTCTATCAAAGTACAGTAATGCATACTCTTTGAAAAATTTGGGGAAAAAAGGAGGAACCCCCCCCCCCCATTTCACACGTTATTTAGTGTCTATGTTGTCCTCAATTTTTCCTAACGTGCAAATACAGAGCTGGGCTAATTAGCTGAGAGTAAATTAGACAGTTTTAATAAAGGGAGAAATAACTTTAACAATTATAAAACATAATTGAAGATGTAAAAAATGGTTAGAAAATTAGCCCATGTTGGAGAAAATTAATATTAAAAAGAGTAAAAATAAAAGAGTAATGCCTGAGAATTTTTTTTACCTAATCACTGGTATGATATATTTTGTACTGATAGATTTCCTTATGGCAAAATGACTTTGACCATCCTGTTTGCAAAAAGTTTGTTCATACATCCATTCAAGAATTATTTATTACCTTCTGAACAGAAAAGTAAAATGTTGTAAAAGGCCTGAACACTCATAGAGCTTGTGTTCTGCTGTGAGAGAGAGAAAAAACAAGTAAATAAGTACTCAAAAATATCGGCTATGGAAGTAGACTGCAGAAAATGGAAATGCACATGTATAGTACAGTGATATCAGGTAAGACTCTTCCATGGGACAAGTATACTGAGACCATAAAAGTGGTAACAACATGCAGAGACCAGGGTGAGGCCTATCCTGGGCAGCAGGGACAGCATGCACAGAAGTGTTCTGCAGAGCTGGGTAGGGTGGCACAGGCCTGTAATCCTAGTGCTCTGGAAGGACAAGGCAGGAGAATCACAAGTTCAAGGCCAGCCTAGGCGACTTAAAATATAAAACAAAAGAAAACATAAATATATGGTTGGAGATGTAGCTCAGGGCAAAGGCTCTGCGTTCACTTCTCAGTACGGGGTGGGGATAGGGGTGCTCTGCAGGGAATGAGCTTGTCTTGCTTTGGGAACCGGAGGAAGGTCGTGTTTAAGGAAGCTGCAGGGCTCAGCTTGTAGAGGGTCAGAGGTGAGTACTATCCAGAGCGCACCATTTTGTCAGCCAGGGGAGAGAGGTGAGCTCTATGTGACACCAGTGGAAGGTGGAGGAGCATTTCAGCTAAGAGGTGACAGGATGCTATGCGGGGTTTTCCAGAGCTCACTCTGGGCATGGAGGGGAGAATGAAGTGCCAGGAGCCAAGGTAGGCATGACGGGGGAAGGCTGCGGGGCCAGGGTGGGGAGTCACGGAGGCTGGGCCAGACGCCCCCTGGGAAAGTGGAGGAACAGCTGAGCTTGGTCAGGACACGCAGGAAGGGTAGGCACTGCAAGTCAGAGACAAGGGCAAGGGAGGAGCTAGGCTAAGGAATCCCCATGGGGAGCTGCTCTGAAGGACAGTTATTTCACCTGGCAAGCATCTGGGGACTAAGCGAAAGCAACATGCTTGGGCACCTATTATAACATGTTTTCGGACAGCAGTGGCACTCCCTACTTACTAAGTGCCTGCCACACACTTAATACCGGTCCTTCTCTTTTTTGTGTGGAGGGGGAACACAAAGATGAACGCTGAATAAAATTAAATCCTTTTGACTTCACTTACTAAATTACCAAATAACCCATGTTTTCCATATGGCCTTTGCCCTATGAGAATTGCATCACCAAGGAAACAGATTAAGCATAAGCACTGCTGCTAAATCCTATTAAACATGCAATAATTCAAACAAAATGCACAAAGCCAACCAGCACTTGAGTCTGGATTATTGGCCTTCAAACCTCCCTTTCTGAATGCTCTACTACACTCTTAATAAGGTTCAACATGCCTGAATAATTCTATCCAGCATCCTAGACTTGTACATTCCTGCCCCCAAATCTCTGCCCTGAACGGCAGAATTTTTAATTAACTTCCCCAAATTGGTATTTTCACATAATAAACTCTCTGCATGTTGCTAGCTTCAAACAGCAGGGAAAAACTGATCCTTTTCTTTTCCTTGGTAAAACATTAAGTAAAAGTGCTTGCATATGTGTGTGTATTCAAATATAGCTGGAGAAAGTCCAGAATGAGAGATTTCAGAAGCAGAAGAAATTTAGAGAGCAAATAGTTCAAATCCACATACATAAACAACCTGAGGTTTAGTAAGATCAATTTATTCTCCAAGGTCATGCAGCTTATTAATGAACAATACCAGGGGCAGCACCTGCTTCCCCTGGCCCATGACCCAGTGCTGTTTTTCTTTGTCTCAAGATTCTTTCTGTTACCATTCTTCTAAAAGTCACCCTCACTGCCATTTTCAGTATAAATTGTTCTCTTCTGCTCTCTCTCACGTACTCCCTTTGTAACCAGTTTCTCTCCCTGTCCCCCATTGCCCCTGGCCTATCCCCCCCCTGCCTGCCCACTTCTCAAATGTTCTAGACTCCCCTCTCCAGTGCAGCTAATTATGCCAGGCTTCATGTCTACTCTCACCCCCATTACTGTTTCTCAGGCTCATCTATCCCCTTGCCAGATCAATGCATTTATACATCAAACTGTGCTTTGCACAAATATGTTTTCTAATCCAGTGGCCGTGGGTTTTGCTATAAGACTGTTCTCACTTGACCCTTGTCATTTCATTAAAAAAATACCCAGTGGAGTGAGACAAAAATGTAATTGGAGCCAGTGTAGCACAAACAAATGCTTATTGGGGAAAAGTCACTGTTAAGCTTCCTGGCTACAGAAAATGAGTCATAGTAGGCATGAGATGCAAAGAGCCAAGCAGATACAATCCTTCTTCCAAAGGAGGGAGTCACTTTAGTAGCAGGAGTGAGTAGAGAGAGGAAGGAAGAAGAAGGAACAAAACATGGAGAAACACAGCATCAAACAGTAGAGAAACCTGTTTGCAGAACCTGGTTTGGCAGAAAAGGACTGGACTTTTTAAGAAAAAGAAAACGCTGTATTCAAATTTAAGTTCTGCTTCTCCCTGCTGTGATGTTGTTTAACATTCTGATGTCACCAATGAAAGTCACTAAACAAATTATATAAAAGCATCTAAGAAGAACAAGGAGAAATAATCTCTGTCCTGGATTTGGGTTGACACTAAGGAAAAGTGAGAATAAAAAAACCTCAAGATGCAGAATGAAGAACTAAGAGTTCCTGAAGCTAGAAATGGAATCAAAGGTGATGAGAAGCACTGTAAGCCCTTGGGGATTTGAGTAACTCTCAGGACGACACAGGATTGCCCTGGAATTACGGAATGGATTTCAGTCAAGTTCACCTAGATTCGAAGGGGGATGAGCCCCAAACCTGTGCCAAACGTAGTAGTTAGCTTTCTGTCACTGTGGCAAATTCTCTGAGAAAAGCTACTTAAAGGAGGAATGGTTCACTGTGGCTCATGGGTCCAGCACGTGGCCATTTGGCTGGTTCGCTTTGGGTCTGTGGCTGTGCAGTACAGAAAGACTGTTCATCTCATGCTGACCAGGAAGCAAAAAGAGAGAGAGGAAGGAGCCTGAGTCCCATTATACCCTTCATGTCCCCAGCGACCAGTCCGGCTTCACCAGGTGGTTGTGGGGGATGCTCCAGAACCAAACTATAGCATTCAGAATTGGTACTAGAGGGATGAAGAGGATCTAATTCTTGTTTTCTAGTAGCTCACAGTACATTAAGAAACATGCTTACATCCACTCGGGGTTGGGGTTGGGCGCCCAGTAAATGGGGTGGGAGTGACTTACAGGATCGGGCCCCCTTGGCTTGATCTTTGCCAGGTAGTCGGCTGGGAAGACACTGAGTTTTTCTTAGTCCATTGCCTTAACAGCTAATCAAATTTGTTATTTAATTAGAAGTAGCTACTTCTTATTTGATTGTTTTTTTCCTGATATCTGTTACATACCAAGCAGTACGTTAAGTGCATGGAGTATAGTGAGGGATCAAACTTGAGGTATGATCCTATCCCGATGGAGTTTGGAATCTGGAGGTGTAGAGAAACATCAATCAAAGAATCAACAGATTATCATATTGTGCAATATATGAAGGAGAGGTCCATGGTATGTGTTGAGAGGGGACCGATTTAGTTAAGGTGCCCCAGGAAGTTTCTCTGAAAGATAAGAGTTAGCAAGTCAAAGGGCAAAGTGAAATCGTTCCAGATTAAGGGATCAGTTTGTTTAAGAGTCCTGTGGCATCCGTGAACTGAACCCAAAGCCAGAGTTGGAGGAATAGCTGAGCAGGAAGCCGGCACATGGTGAATGTAGTGCACAACTGGAGAGGGAAGAATTCTTACCTTGGGTTTTCTGTCTCAAAGTCTTATCTACCACACCATGTCGCTTTCAGAAAATTCTTTGTGTGGGTATATCTACTCTGAATATAGAAAGAATCAAACTAAAGTCCTTCATACTGTGAAAGGATATGAGGAAAGAGAAGGACAGAGGGTTAAATAATGTAAAAATGTGTCCTTGAGCATGCATGATGGGCAATTTTATACTAAAGGCCGAGGCATTTCACAGAATGCATGAGATATCCAGGCCCTGAGGACAAACACAGACTCCAGTGCCCTCAGAACACACTACTGACTTTCACTGCTATTCCACTCCGGGCACTGATTTTGTTCTCCTCGCTCACTGTAGACAAGCATTTTCTCCAGGAAGCCCACACATGCTTCCTCCCAGACAGACAGACTCTGGTGCCACTCGGCCCTAATCGGAAGGGGATTTTGCGGGAATAACTGATTACCTGAGTTTAGACCAGGCGCCAATCTTTGGACAGGCAACACTGACCTGGGTCCCTGCTACTCCTGAGACATAGGGAAGCTATTTCTCCAAAGGGGGAGCTGTTTTGGAGGGGCTGTGTACTTTTCTAAGGCTGTCCTAACAATTTGCCACAGACTCAGTGGCTTAAAACAACAAGAATGCACTGTCTCACTGTTCTGGAGGCCAGAAGTCAGTAAGAAAGGCTGAGCTTCCCCCAGGTGCTCTAGGAAAGGATCTTTCCTTCTTGCCTCTCCTGCTTCTGGTGGCTCCTGTTGTCGTGTGATAGCCAACCGACTCCATCTTGTGCCTCAACACCATTTTGTACCCGTGTTTGGACAAAGTACTTGTGCTTGAACAAAACACCCCAACCCCCCACATCCTGCTTGGCAGTAAACTTGCTGCAGTTGCAGGATGTTTTGTAGCTCACCTAGTGTGTGAAACTTCCTTGTGCCCCCCACTAACCTGGCATGGCTCTGCTTCTGTAAGATTCTGCTTGCTCTCCCCTGAGCCCTCCCCAAGTGAAAGCATGGTTTAAAAGGAGAAATCAAATGATTTCCCATTGCCGAGGGAACTTTCTGGGTGTCAGCCCCCCTCGACCACTGGCTATAATGAATGGGCTTGAATCTGGCAGAGTGTGGTGCATCTCTAATGTTCTAAACTCGCTCAGCTCATCCACAACAGCTGCCTGGCTTATGGTACATCACTGTCATCGCTGCCCATGTCTTCACATGGCCTTCCAAGTGTCTCTGTCCCAAATCTCCCTCTCCTTTCATTAATAAAGATGCCAGTTGCTGAATTCAGAGCCCACTTTCTATCCAGGATGCTCTCATCTCGAGATCCTTAACTACATCTGCAAGGCCCTATTTCCAAATAAGGTTGCAGTCACAAGTACTGAGGTTAGGACTTGCTTGTATTGTTTTGGGGCCATTATTCAATTTGCTAAGATGGATTGATGTAGGTTCACAACAGGTTAAGAGTTCTAGCAGAAAGCTTCCACTATCTTCAGTTTATCTTTTAGCTGGATGTTAGGGCATACAGATTTCTAGCCAGAAGGAAAAAAATAAAGGCAACTTCTCAGAACGAGCTTTGGGGGGGGTCCATAAAATGGAAAAGATTTACAAAAGAGATGTAAGGCTGGTGGAAGGAAATGAAATGAGCCCAGAGTAATGAAGTACACATGAATTAAGTTAGTAGAAGAAAATAATCAGGAGAACCTAAAGTTTCACATTAATAATAAGTGAAAAGAAAAATGACAGAAATGCCATTGACAGCCATGATCACGAAGGGAATAAAAGCTTGAAGATGTAAAGTGAAAGAGGAGGAAAGTTATAGTCAAGGAAATATCAATTCAAGTCTACACTTATAATTCCAATTTATAGACTTGAGACCTTAGAAAAAAGATCTTCAAGTTGCTTTAGGAGATATTTCTTCTCTTGGCAGTTGTGTCTGGTGAATTACTGACAACTACTGCTTTGAGCAAAGACACATTTCTACCAATTATTGGCTAACTACCTTTTAATCTGATTTCTTGGGCTCACTCTAAAATATTTGCCAAGCATGCACTATCTATCTTCTGGCATAGTTCAGAGTCTTTGGAAAAGCTAATAGATTTAGGTTCATTATTGAAGCAAGATCAAACAACTCACAGATTGCTAGACACCAATTTAGGAGCTGTCTTTGGGTTGGCTGTTGATCCTTGGTCTGTTCACTTGTGGCTAGAAGTTAGAGTGGGTTGTCTCATGGTATGCGGATCTGTTCCTTCCAGGGTAAGGGTGGAATTAGTACAAAGATCTTACGCATGTATTATGCAGATGTGCAGTGAAGTAGCGTCTGTGCTATAAACTAAGGGGGGTTGAAAAGTGTGCCTCTAAACTCTGAGCCATGGTGGACAATGGGGTGGCAGAGAGAGGGCACTGGGTGTGGATGGGAGGACAATCAGGAGTTCTGGGCTGAATATACACATAGATGCCTATAGGGGTCCTGAGTAGGCCACAGAGAAACAACTGCACAGGGCAGTGATCACTCCAGTAACTGTTCCCAAGAAACCAATTGGGAATTAAGAAAAAAAGAAAAACAACGGAAATTATACTTAATCATCCTGTCTAAGCAGTGGAGGAATGTTTTCCTACCTTAGTTGCTTAACTGGAAATCTGGTGCCGTGAATGAGCTGTTAAATTAGCAAGTATGCAAGCACTTTCCTTCATTAATTGGTATGTTCCATTTTAATTAAAATCATCCTAGCTAATTACTCATTTCACCGTGCACACTGCCAGCCAACTAAGCTAGAGGACATGATTAAGGCAAAAATAAACTCTGTACTTCCTCTATTTTATTAACTGCTTTGCTTGCACATGTGGTGATTTGAGAGAAATGTAAATTTAACCTTCATTCTTGCCTCATCTTGAGGTAAGTGGGTGTAGAGGTAAAGGGCTTTGTGACTCGTAAGAGTTGGGTTTGGATGTTGGCTCTGCCATTTACAAACTGTGTGGTCACAAATACTGCCATAAAATATATTGTTAGAAAGAAAGGAGGCGCTAACACCTCCATTGCTAAGTATCCACCTTCCTAAACCGAGAGTCTGCTCGTGTTACTCAGATTGCAGACTTCAGACTGGCCAAATGTTTGTGAAAAATATATGACCTTCTTGTTTTCCTATACAAAACCAGGAATCATAACAGTGCTCACTACAGAGAATGGCTGTGAGGGTTAAATGAAATAATCAAATGAAGAACTGGACATTTGGTGGGTGCTTCATGAATGTAGCCCCCACCAACAGTACCACTGTCCCTCCCATGTAAGCAGCATCTCCTTGCCCATCAGTCTCAGTTCAAGTCACTACCTCCACACAGAGCTGTCCCTGAGTCCCAAGTCTGAGTTAGTGTCTTCCCTACTTCGGGGGCTTCTCCCTTCCATATGGCTGTATTTATTTGAATCTTTTATTTACTCCATTAGTAGCAACTGTGGTTAAGATTGAAATGAATAATATTTTTCTTTCAGTGTATATAGGCTATATTTTCAAGTGGCTACCAAGTTAGTAAGATATAAATCCTTACTCAGTTGTTTGGTCCTATGTCCTAAACAAAATTGTAGGTGTCTTGCTTGATTTGTATGTGCCTTACAAGATACAAAGGGCTGTGTGAACTGAAAAAGTTCTGGATCCACTAGTGTAGGAAACTGAGGAAGCTTTGAACAAGAGAAATAGCACTGCTTGTTATTACTATTAGGGTATAACATTATAGTTAAACTACTACCAGAATTAAGAGCTAACAGAAATTTGAGCATTTACCATTTTCCAGGTACTGTTTTGAGCACTTTGGAGGGCTTTAAGTAGAAGGATCACATTTATCAACTCATTTCCTCTTCTGAAAGCCCTAAGACAGGAAGTTTATCTCCCCATGTTACGGTGGGGAAACCAAGGGCTACCAGGGGGATGATGCTAGAGCTAGTTAGTAGTCACACCTCGGCATCCTCGTTTCAGACGCAAGCCTCTTAACCACTGTGTTACTGATGCTGAGGCGGCTGACAAGGCAGAGCTGAGCTGTCTGGCCGGGAGAATGCACTTGCAAAGCGGGAACTTGAGAATACAGGATGTGAGTTGTCAGACAGCCCCACTGACCCTCGCCCTTGAATATAACTGCAAGTTACTGGAAACTTGCCAGTGACCTAAGTTAGGCCTGAGGCAGGCTTCTTCAAAGACTGATGGGACTGTTGCTTTTCTGTCCCATCCATCAGTTCTAACAGGTGGTTTTTGTCACAGTAATGACAGGGTGTACAAGAGCAGGTTCACCGGTTCTTGGTTTTGAGGTGGTTAGCTGCATTGCTGCCTACTGCTGTCTTTCCTGAGGCTGATTTGTTCAGTGGTTTGGTAGATTTTCTGAGATCTGTACCTTGCCATAACTTCCCCTTTTATTTGATCCAGATTTGATGTTTAATTAGAGCCCTGAACATAGATATTATAAATCATGCTACTAAAAGAAGAGGAAGGGTAATATCTCTATCAGTGAGTATCCTGCACCCTAAATTGGGTGTTCACGAGCAGATTGCAGACTTAAGCTGGGCCAGCTCCTCTCAGAAACCAGGCAAGTCTTTGTCATTCACATAAACAAACATGCTATCCAGAAGGACCACTTTCTTGGACAGAGGGGTCAGCCATCTACCTAGCAATTATACTGCTGTCAGATGGTAAATACACATTTGCAAATGCTTCTGTAGTTGTTCGGAAACAGTTTAGGTCTGCTCATGCGGGGCTAGTTACAGAATGCTAATGAGGACGCTTACCCAACATCTGTTTTCATGGTTGGAGTCAGATTTGTGCCATTTAAACATTTATGGGTCTAAAGCAGCAGATCGGGTATTTGCTTCTGCCAAAATCCAGAAAATAAAGTCTGCAGCAATGGTCTCTTACAGGGCAGATTGAGGGGTTTCATATTGGCCTCACATGTTCAGCTATTGCAAAGTCTTATTAAGCAATCACTTGGCTCTCTTAAAATCTGGTAACACTCAGTGAGATGTGAAATTGACATCACAGAGATGTAGTTCTGCTGCTTTCTTCAGGGGCCTGTCTGACTTTGTGCAGCATGGTTAACATCATAATTAAACAAAGAAATCCTGCTAACTCTATGGAGATGCTCACATGAGAAGTGACAGATCTCAAGGCATGTACATGTTTATCTTTTTGACTTTCAATTTGGGGCTTGCATTTGCATTAGTTTTTACAATTTTAGCTACTGTGGCTAATGCTTGCCAAACCCTACCACCTGACAAGGACAACCTGTATGTATCACAGAACCTACATGGTAAGAGCCAGAGCTGAGATGCCAGATGCTAACTGTCTGTAACATCTCAAGCTTGGGTGAATTTCCATCTAGCCATTTTCAAGTGTTGTGATATACTATTTAGGGTAAAAGTAATATTGCAACAAAGGGACTCTACATTTCAGGGGCAGAGATAACAGAATTGTACTCTTCCCTCCTGTAACAGATCCCAAAGAACAGCCCAGGTTGCAGGACTGCTTTGCTCAATAGAGTCATTCGGATATCCAAGCTCTGACTATCTCTCGGTTCTGCCATTCCCCCAGGAAATGTCTTCATCCATATGGCCCAGACCAGTTGCAGAGGAATGCATGGTGTAGCCGATGGAAAGACTAGGAAAGACTTGGACTTTCCTAGGTGGCTCACCTCTTCAATTCAAGGTGACCTGCAAGGCCAACTTCATCTGAACCACACTGGCCAAAATTAAATCCCAGAGGCCCATTTAATGTCAAGGGTCGTACTGTCATTGAGGGTAGGTTTGGATGGATGGCTAGAAGCTTCTATCACATAGAACAACAGACAAACAAGATAAATACCACATGGTCATAATATATTACAAGCATTTATTAAGTGCCTATTATGTGCCAGGTACTTTTTTCTTAAATGTGTAAGAAAAATATTAACATATCGTGGGTGAAATTAGACAACACCATCAATATATTTTTCTTCCTTTGTTGTTCTTTCAAATGATAGAAGGCAACTGGAAAAAAAAGGCAAGGTTTTTCCTTTCAGATTGCAGGGAAAATATTAGTACCTCTCAAATTCTGATAGCAGCCATCATTGGTGTTCAGTGCACAACCACATACAGAATCCTCCTGGATGGATTTTTGGATTTTGTCCTCATAAATCATAACTTGCTTGTAGCATGGTAAAGAAGCAACTGTTTTTCACAAGATGATAGTAGATCATTGAGATTATATTCAACCTCAAAGGTAGGTTTCTGTTCCAAAATAATCAAGGCAACCACTACAGCAAATCGCGCAGTCAGTCCCCTGATGAAATAAGTCACACCATCTTCAGGGCGTCTGTATTCAAAGCAATGCATGACAAAAGAATGGCCAGCTTGTGTAAAGTGATAAGGGTAGTAGACACGTGGATGTAGAAAATAGTCCAGAGGCACAAGGAACACATCCTTAACTTCATCAGGATTCGGCTGGGCCTCAAAGTTGTGGTCTATAAAACCCACCACTGGGGTAACCAACTTTTTTTTCTAAAAAAGCAGAAAACAAAATAGACACATTCAGAAGCACAGTGAAATTGTTTCAAGTTTTAAAATCTTGCCATTTCTCTGTAAAATAAAATGTTAAACCGAACTGGTCCATTACAGAAGGTGGGGTGGGAAGGGTGAAGAATTTACTTCTGGAGCAAACTTGTATTTGCCATGTAACAGGGCAGTATTTGCCATGTAACAGGGCAGTATCTGCCCCACAGGAGGTGGCATCTCAGAGACACCTTTGAGAATGATAATCTGTTGTGAGGATAAACTGGCACGCCCATTTGAAGTAGCTATGTGGTAATAGTGTAAAAATATAATCTTTTTGAGCTGGAATTGGCATTTGTATGAGTGGATCTGTATCATAGATTCTTCCCAGCAGGAAGAGCTACTTGAACAGGGTAGAAGCATTATTTGCAGCAGTCCCAAAATAAAATGCTCACTGTCTAACTGGTGGATATTAGGTTAGACAAATGATGGTTATAAATAACCATAGATTGGAATACCATGCAGCCTTAAAAAAATCCAATAGACACCTTTGCCTCTTGGTAAAGACAAGGATGTGCTTCTTATAAACAGAAAGGTGATATAGTCATAGCATGTTTCCACTTATGGGAAAACTATATATGTAAATATGCCTTATATACATATAACTTCATATAAACTATTTTTCATAAAAATCCATGTTTATAAGGGGAAATTTCCATTTACAATCACAAATACTTGCAAATAATTTGGGGTTCAGTTCGATAACAGACCCCTTTGTCTACTGGGAATCTCGAGAGAGAGACCTGGGCTGACTGAGTCCAGGTGTGAGAGCTTGGAGGAGGAACAACCTCCAATGAAAAGTGAGATGAGCTTGGAGTTCCCCCTCCCGCAAGAAGGTGGGAAAAGCTACAGGCAGGTGCTTGTGAGGTGCAGACCTGTGGGAGCTTGACCATGCCTACAGGACGTCTTCAGAGGATGGACAGCTCTGCTAAGGTGACCTTAAGGACAGAGATGGTTCCGAGTGTGAACTGTGTTAGTGGTAAAGTCAATATATGCAGTGGGAAAGGACAATGGGAACAGAGACACCAGATACCCTGAGGGCAGGAGATCTGAGGTTGTAAGTCACCCGAAGTCCTCATGCCAGGCCTGGCATGGGGTAAACAGTCTCTGAGATCACAAAGTTCCCCAGGGTGGGGCAAGTGGAGCCACAGTTGGTCCAGGAGGGTTCATGTAGGAGGAAGGGGAGGAGTGCCCCAGCTGTGACACCCCAAAACATCCCCAGACATCCCCAAATGTTAATTAAGAACCACTGAGTTAGATTATTTGTGTTAGTGATCGATGAATGGTGTTTTTGGTCATACAGTTTAAAAACTAGCAAGGGTCATAAAACAAAATAACCTTCCCTAGCATTTTTAAGGACTGTATGTTGTCCTTAGAACCTTTGTTCATTCTAATGTCATGATAATGTCATTTTAGAAATCTCCTGCCCCAGGAATGTCTGGTCCATGGAAAACTCCTGAAGACTCGATATCATTCTGTGCTACAGTTTGGATCTGAAATTTCCTTTAAAGGCCCATGTGCTAAAGGCTTTGTCTGTAGCTGGTTGTGCTACTGGGAGGTGTTGGAACCTTTAAGAGGAGGGGCCTAATGGGAGTAAGTGAGGTCATTGGGTTGTGCCTTAGGAAGGGATTGTGGGAGCTCAGTCTCTTCCACTCTTCCTGTCTCTGCTTCCGTATTTTCACAACATGAGAAGCCTGCTTCACTGCACACTCCTACCATGATGTGGTGCCTCACAACATGGCCCAAAAGCAACATGGCCAATGGACCATGGACTGAAACCTTCAAAACTGAGAGCCAAAATAAACCTTTCCTCCTTGGAGCTGATTATCTCAGGTTTTTGTTATGGTCAGGAAAAGCTGATGCAGCCTGTGAAACTGCTATATTTCACCCATTTTCACGCAGAACTCAGTAGCTCCTGGGACCCTTGGGAATGAAGGCAGTCACATCTTGGGAACGTTTAACTATTACAGCTGAATGTGTCATAAAGTTCCAAGATAAATCCCCAAAATGTGCTGAGGGATTTGCAAAAATCAGCTGAAAAGAACTGCCATTAAGATACACAATGGGAAAGAAAGTACTTGACACATTTTGCCTAATCCCACCTCTCTCTCTCTCTCTCTCTCTCTCTCTCTCTCTCTCTCTCACACACACACACACACACACACACTGTAAACATTTATTGAGGGGCCACAAGATTCTCCTAAACTAAATCTCCTGAGTGATGATCTTTGTATTTTAAACTGGGCTCAATTAACACAAATGTCTCAGCATCATTGATCTTCACAACTGTGTTAGTTTCTTATTGCTGAGACACAATACCTGACACACACAACTCTAAGGAGGGAAGGTTTATTTTGGCTCATAGTTTGTAGAGGCTGTCTGCAAGGCAGGGTGGCATGGCAGAGGGGAATGGCTGAGGAGAAAGAACTCATGGCAGGGCAGTTGGAAAGAGAGCTGGGCTCAAGGAAGGAGGAAGGGAGATCATTCTTCCAGGCCATACCCTCCACTGACCACCTCCTCCAACCAGGATTCACCTCCCAACATCACATTTAACTATAAACTCAAGAGTGGATCAATCCACTGATGAGCATCACACATCTATGATCTAATCACCTTTCAAAAGCCCTACTTATAGCATATGAAGCTTTGGGGAGACATCTAGATATAAACCCTAATAATGACCCTGTACCACCAAGACTTTAAGCAAATGAAAGACAAACTAATCCACTGGTTTCTACTGTTCGGCATCAGGTGGACTATTCTTTTGAAATAAAAATTTACAAAAAAGCCCAATATATCAAATATTTTAAAAAGTTTATACCTATCTCTGTTATTATGTGATGAAGGCACTTCTCTGTGGTGTTGAGTTTGACCAAGACAAAAATCTCAGCAACCCCAAACTGAGTGACATTCTGCAACATACCTGACCGATGGACTTCAAAACTTTCAGTGTCATGTGAATAAGTGAAGTCCAAGAAACTGTCACAGACAAGAGGACTAAGGAGAGTGACAGGAGAGTGACAACCAAGTGCAATACAGTATCTTAGGTAAGATCCAGAACAGAATAGACATTATTAAAACACTAGTAAGAGACAGTAAAGTCAAAGTTCTACTTAATAATAATGTACTAACATTGGTTTCTTAGTTATGACAAATGTACCAGTGATGCAAAGTGTCACACTGCGACCCTGGACGTGGGGTACACAAGAACTCTTCGTACTATCTTTGCAATTTTCTGTATCTAAACTACTCTAAAACTGTCATTGAAGGTTCCTGTTCCAACATTTATATCAATATCATCATGCTGTTATCCAAGGTAAAACTTACAATATTGGCTCTTCTCCTTTTAAAGTCCATTGGTACAACAATGAAGTTGTAGTGGTGAACTCGGAGTAAATTAAGATCTGGCAATGTCAGCTGCTGAATTCATGTGGGGATTTTTGATGCTGCTTTGGTTTATACTAGAAAGGAAATCCTGATTCACACAGGAATGCAGTTATGATAGTAACAGTTTTTAAAGAGCTTATCTAGTGATCTCAGGGTACTGCTTAGTTAACCATGATATGAGGCAGCTTTATTCTATGGTATGAGCAAAAATTAGGAAAGCTGGGGTAAAGGTAATGCATCAGCTCCCTCTAAGAGGATAATGGACTGGAATGTGTGTTTTCTTTTTCAGCTGAATTCTCAAAATAAATACACAGCGGAGAAAAGTAAATGTGAACTGAAAGTTAATGAAATAAATCAGAAGCACCTTTAGGGTTCCATAGTACCTAGTTTAAAACTCGATGATGTAGTTCAATCCTTTTATTTCTGGTGGTGAAGGAGGGCTTTGCCCAAGACCACTGAGCTCATGAGGGGCAGGGGCCACACGAGGGCCCAGTTTCTTGGCTTTATGCATAGTGGACTTTGGGGTTGTGTTTGGAGAAATGTGGAATCCTGAAAACAGCAGACACACTCATTGCTCACGGGGGTCTATGGAAAGCTTACTTCAAACAGACATGGCACCAGGCGGCAGATGACCTCCACTTGATGGGGTTGCAGCCCCACTTCCTCCCGGGCTTCCCGGAGAGCGGTGGCCACATCATCCACGTCTGTGGGTTCCCTCTTCCCCCCGGGGAAGCAAACTTCTCCAGGTCCCCTTCTCAGCTGAACATTGAGAGAACAGAGCAGTCATGTGTGATGACAAATTTCGAACCATTTATTCAATTCAACAAATACTTACTGTACTGCTGTTGTGTGCCAGAGACCACCCTTACCCTGGTAGTATCGAGTGATAAATGAGACATAATCAGGGGAGGGCGGGAAGCACACCTGCAATCCCAGCTACTCAGGGGGCTGAGGCAGGAGGACCCCAAGCTTGGTTACAGCCTGGGCAACCTACAGAGACCCTTGTTGTTTCAAAATAAAATTTAAAAAGAGGACTGAGGATGTGGCTCAGTAGTACAGTACTTGCCTAGCATGTGCAAGGCCCTGGGTTCAAGCCTTAGCATTGCAAAAATTTTTAAGAAATGAAAAAGGTTTACTTTGATTCATTTTTTAAAAGTAAGCTTTGAGAATTTCCCCTAATCCCAGTTCTCTACGTGTCTCCAGGAGATTCTATACATTCACCAACAAATTGACTTTGATGGGGATTAAAAAAAAAAGGTAAAATAAAGGATAATATAAATGGCAATATTTCAAATGGATCATTTTGTTGAGCCTTTTATTGAGTGCTTACCATGTCTGGGAATGCTGTTTCACAAGGATTTTTTTTCCTGAGTTCTCAGAACAGACCTATAATCTACTCTTTTTCAAAGTATTTTATTTTATGAGATGAAATTCATGTATCATTGACCATTTTAAAGTGAACAACTCAGTGACATTTGACACACTCACAATGTTATACAACCACCCCTGCTATTTCCAGAAAATTCCATCACCCTAAAAGGACATCTGGTATCCCCTAAACAGCTGCTCATCAGCACCCGTGCCACCTCTACTTTCTGTTTAACATCTCACATACTGTAAATGTAAGCATAGGTATGACTTGTGACCTCTTGTGTCTCTCACATAGCTCAATGTTTTGGGGCTTCTTTCCTTTTATGGGTGAGAGTATTCCAATGTTTATGTGTATCACAATTTGTCTACCCATCCATTCACAGATAGACATGCAAGTTACTATTATGCTATTATTATTTCCACTTTCAGACAAGGGAACTAGGGCTCAAGTAGGTTAAATAGCCTCACAAAGATCACACAGTGAGTTGGAGTATCAGTCAGGGTTTGATTCTAAAGCTCACATTCTTAACCCACACACCACATATTTATTAAGAGCATACTAAACCACAAAGATATGGTCACTGGAGTCATCAGCATCGACCACTGTCAGCATCTCCATGTATCTTTGCAAACAAAGCTACAGGGCTTTCTCTTTTCTACCCATATACTTGGTCCATTTTTTCCCGACTTTAGGAGAACATTAGGAGAGTCCTAAATATTTCTCCCTTTCTCATCTGTCTCTACAACAATTTCTCTTTTCTCCTATTCTGAGCAGATATAGAAAAGCATAATCCCTCCATTCTTCTTTCTTCTGCAGCACTTAACTTCTCAGCAAACTGATCCTGATTTCTTTTGTGCCCATCCCTGGGCAGTAGCCAGTGTCCTTTCCACTGAACTGTCAAGGAGACGTTGGCTCAGCAAGACTCCTGGATCTTGCAATGTGTATGCCCAATTTTTATGTTGAAATCCACACCCCTCAAGGTGATGATTTTAAGAGGTAGAGTCCTTGGGGGTTGTCTTAGTTAATTTTCCTTGTTGCTGAGGCAAAATATATGACACCCACAAGTTAAAGGAGGAAAGGTTTATCTTGGCTCATAGTTTGTACAGGTTTCAGTCCATAGTCAGCCAGCTCCAAGGCAGGGTGGCATGACAGAGGGGAAACAGTCCCTGGCACAGCACGCAGGAAGCAGGGAAGCAGTGAGGCAAGCCTCCCTTTGCCTTTTATCCCATTCAGGGTATAAAACTTCCAGGTGGTGCCACCCACACCTAGGGTGGGCCCCTCCCATTATCCACACCCAGAACTATGCTAAATCAGTCAATGAACTAATTTAGTGCCATATACCCTTAATCCCCAAATCATACCCCCTAGATCCAGCCAGCTCCAAAAAGCCCCACCTATGGGTGCATTAGGCTTTGGGGTGACATCTAGATACAAGCCATAACAGGGGTTGACTGGGTCATGGGGCAGAGCCCTCATCAGTCCCCTAATAAAGAGGACTAAGAGGACTGAGAGACAGGTCATCCCTTCCACCCTGTGAGGAGACAGTGAAAAATGGCCATCTGTGAATGGGGAAATAAGACTTCACAAGACACCGAGTCTCTGCATGGCTTGATTCTGGATTTCTCAACCTCCAGAACCATGAGAATTACATTTGTTATTTATAAGCCACCTAGTCTAAGGTATTTTGTTACAGCAACTTGAAAACACTAAGATAATGTTAAAATAAATCTTTTTTAGCATTGTAGATTTAAAAAAAACCCATTTGGACAAATCTCTTTTTGTTCTGTTCTGTCTTTATGACACTGGGGATTAACCCAGGCCCTCATGCATGCCAGGCAAGTGCTCTATATCCCTGGCCTTGGACAAGATTTTTTTAAAAATTCTTAAAGTTCTTCTCTGATAATAAGTCAGGAGTATGCAGGAATTGCTACCATAGATCCATCCTCATATCGGTGGTGTTGAGAAAGCAGAGCATGGAAGGCTGATGGGTATGTTTCTAGGTCATGAACACTCCACCCATGACAAGTGTGTCTTTCAGAATAAATAAGAAGTAGACTACTACTTGGGCACTGTGGCACATGCCTGTAAGGACGCAGGAGGACTGCAAGTTCCAGCCCAGAGGGGGCAACTTAAAGAACTTAGTTGAGACTTTGTCTCAAAATTAAGAAAAAAAGGGGGTTGGTCCTGGGGGTATAGCTCAGTGCAAATCTCTGACTTCAATGCCCAGACTGAGAAAAAAAAAAAAAGAAGAAAGAAAGAAAGAAAAAAAAGTAACAGACTTACTATTAATGTCACCTATAAAAAAGTATTTTATCGTTTAGCCCATTCAGTTCCAAGGCAGTGGTATTATGGGCTACTACAAAAATCAATAACCATTCGAAAAGCAAAGGTGAAGCTTAGTATTACAACATTTACACTGATAAAATGATGCTGTTACCCAAATTAAAATTTATAACAGTCACTCCTAAAGTCCATTAACACACCAACAAGGTTGTGGTAAACGTATGGCAAATACGATCTGGCTATATCATCTCTAGTATTCAGTTGGGTTTTTAAAAATAAGGATCTGATTTAAAATGTATGTTGAAAACTGGGCATGGTGGTGCACGCCTGTAATCCTAGCACTTGGGAGGGTGAGACAGGAGGATCACTGTGAGTTTGAGGACAGCCAGGGCTACCTAGTGAGTTCAAGGCCAGCTTACACTTATTCCAATTAACAGGAAATAAAGACCACTTTGGATTCAGGAAAATGCTACCCTTAAGGAAATATTACACCATTTTGGTTAAAAAAAAAGATGCTTTACTAAATCTGAATCTTACAAACTGTCAGTATAAAAAAGACTCAAAGTATAAGTTATTAATTTTTTTCTTTTGTACATAAATACTGAGATTGAACCCATGGCCTTTGCATTGAGTTACATCCCCAGCTCTTCCCTTTTTTATTTTTTATTTTAAGACAGGGTCTTGCTAAGTCGATGAGTTGCCAAGGCTGGACTTGAATTTGCCATCCTCCTGCCTCAGCCTCCCTGAGAGCTGCAATTATAGATGCACGCATTGATGCCATCCACTAAGCCTTCTGAACTTCTCAGAAGCTGACTAAGGTTGTGGTCTAAGTTCCTAAGGCTTTGATTTGTGTTTCGCTCTTAAATTTGCCCTGGTCTGTTTCAAGCCATCAGAGCAGAGGGGAGGGAGCAGGAGGGCAGGAAAGGGGCGAAGAGACAGGAAGGTGTGGGCCTGGGGGAGACATGGGCAGCAGAGCAGCAGACTCCTGAAAGCCACGGAGAGGGTGTCCCAGACAGTCAGCAGTCTGGGCCCAGGTGTGCGATGGGGAAGGGAGGCCGCGGGCTCTCTGCTGGTCACCGGGGCTGTAGGACCCAGAAGACCCTTAGGCAAGGCGGACCTGGGCAAGGCGGAAATGGAGAGCGAGGGAGCAGCCAGCACCAGAGTGCCAGCCCAGCTGCCAGCGCCGTGCCCACACTCTGCAGCTCTGTACTCTCCTAGGCTCCGGACAACCGGAGCAGGTCTCAGGCCCTTTCTGGAGATGAGGTCCAGGCAGATAAGAATTTCGCTCCCAGCTGGGTGTGGTGCCGAACGCCTGGAACCCTCTGGAGGCTGAGGCAGGAGGATCACAAGTTTGAGCCTATCTCAAAACAACCAAAATAAAATGTGGGGGAGCACAAAAGTAGGGTGACCCGCCACCTCTTCCCTTCCCTGAGGAGGAAATCTCTGGGGAGGCTCTGTTGCTTGGTGGCTCAAGCAAAGCCCCAGAGGGTGTGTCTGGGCCCCACAGCCAGACAGGGATCAGTCAGGTCTAAGTAGATCTCTCTCTCTCTCTCTCTCTCTCTCTCTCTCTCTCTCTCTCCTTTAACAATTACCAAAGTCACTCTGGGTGAAACAGGACATCAGAGACCCCTTGCTTGAGGGTCTGGCCCTACCTAGATTTTCTGCATTGTTGTTTGTCTGAAGAATCACAAACTGTGTTCAGTGCTTTGCCTGTGCTACGCCAGGGCTGGGACCCTGGGTCTCTGGTTCCCACCTGGGTGCCACTTGGGAACCTGGGCTTCCACTGTCCTGGGCGCTGGTGTCAACCTGGTCTGAAGTGAAAAGAATCCATGTGAGGCCACCCCCAAGCCCAGCTGATTACTCCATGCTGTTTTTCTTAACAAGATACTTCTCCGTTATTCTGCTTGAAATACCACGTAATTATAGTCTCTTCCATCCTTTCTTCCTTTTTCTCCTTCCTTTCCTTTCCCTTCTCTTTCCTCCCTTCCTTCCTTTTTTTGTTTTGTACTGAGGGTTAAACCCAGGGCTTTCAACCTGAGCTACATCCCCAGCCCTATTTTATTTATTTTTTATTTTGACACAAGGTCTTGCTAAGTCACTAAATTGCCCAGGCTGTGTTTGAATTTTTGATCTTCCTGCTTCAGCCTCCCAGGCTGCTGGGCTCATAGGCCTGTACCACCATACCCAGCCCCGTTTCTTTTTGTACTTAGATAACTCTGAAATTATCTCTTCCCCAGCTCTTCCTCAGAAGTATTCCCGACAGCAAGGGAGGGCACTGCACCCAGGGGTGTAGGTGTGGCCCAGAAACTTCAATCCTAACTGGATAGTGTATTCAAGTGAAATCCCTTGTCTTAAAACTTCCAGCCACACTTGCCACTTGACATTCATGAAGACAGCGGATACTATGGATCCAGGGCTGTGCTAGGTGCCTTACTTTTGTCCCCCTAGGAACTCCTCATAGCAGCCCTATGAATCAGCTACTATGCATTGTCCTCATTTTACAAGCGGAGAGACTAAAGCACAGAGAAGGTATGGAACCAGGGCAAAGTCACACAGCCAACAAGAAGAGAGGCTGCATTTAACATGGGCAGCAGGCTTCAGGGCTTAGTCTATGCACTTGTAATTCCCATTATTCCGGAGGCACAAATTTTACCCTGCTCCATCCCTACCAGGGTAGCAGGCAATGTCTGGAGACATTTGTGATCGTCACACATATGTGACTGTGTGTGTGTGCTACTGGCATCTACTATGTAGAGGCGAAGGATCAGTCTAAACATCCCACTGTGCACAGAACAGCTCTACAACAAAGAGTTATCCAGCCTAAAATGTCATAGCACCAAGGTTAAAATAGGGTCTAAAAATAGTTTAAATTGCCGGTAAGTTAAATTCCTTATCTTCATTCCAAAAATCGCCATGTCACCCTGTGGCTTCTTGTACCTTCCAGTACCACAATTTGGCAAGTCCATTCAAGAACTGTGGTCTCAAACCATATGCGAGCCACAAAATGTCATAGGGTTTCTAACTGAGAGATCGTGGTGAGGGCTTCCTGTCACTCACCTTCTCAGACCGGACAGTGAAGAGCAGATGGAGTTTTCCTTCTCTAGCCACCAAAGGTACGAGGACGGAGTATTTGTGACTCGACAAGTGAGAATATTTGGCACCAACATCGAGCTTTTTCAAGCGGGTCTTTGCATCATCTATCAAATTGTTTCTAAATGGAAACAAACCAAACATCTTAGTAGCCAGAGTTACGGCAAAAAGCTCATAGTTCTACCTGTATTTCAGCTTTTTCTGTATTTTGGGATTCACCATTTCAGAGCCTCAGCATATTTGTCAATAGTGTGGTAGAAATAATAGGTCTTCCATAGTGTGGCTATGGACCTCTTGAATAAGACTCAAAACTACTAAACACAGTTTACTATGAGGTGTGATCAGAATATACAGTGAATGTTTAAATTTAAGAAATCATTACAATAAAAGACACATTACCATCAATCCTCCTGTTATGGCTTATGTCTAGAGGTCCCCTCAAAGCCTCATGTGGTCATAGATGGGGCTTTTCAGAGTTGGCTGGATCTGGGGTGTGTGATGCTGAGATTAAGTGTGTCATGTTGGGCTTAAGTGTGTGATGCTGGGATCAAGGGTGTGTGATTACTAAATTGGTCCACTGGTTGGTTTGGCATAGTTCTGGGTATGCATAATGGGAAGGCCCACCCTGGGTGTGAGTGCTACCTGCCCTAAGGGTATGTAACTGGATAGAATATAAGGGACAGAAACAGGGCTGCTGTTGTTGCTTGCTGCTTCTTCACTACTTTGCTGCCTTCTGCCCTCCATGAATTGTTTCTCCTCTGTGATACCCATCTGCCATGCCACCCTCCCTTGGAGCCAGTTAACTATGAACTGAAATCTCTACACACTGTGAGCCAAAATAAACCTCTCCTCCTTTAACTTTGGGTGTCAGGTATTTTGTCTCAGAAATGAGAAAAGTAACTAAGTAACTAAGACACTGCCTCAACACAGACTCTCTTCAAATACCTTTATCCCATCATTCTTGTCATTTCCTGAAGTAGTTCTGGAAGTCCTCTTTCATTAGTGTCTTTACCAAGTGTGATAAAAAATACAGTGAATGCTGCCACTGGGTGTCATCCAAGATGAGTAGGCTTGTAAACATTGTGGCGTATCCTCATCCACCTTACTCAGTAGATCTGGCACCATGCAACCTCCCCAAAGGCAAAAATAACCACAAAAGGTAAACATTTTGAGTTGACTCAGTACATTTAAGGTAGGCACAATAGCACAACTAGAGTCACCCAGGAAAGAGGACTTCCAGAACTGCTTCAGAAAGTGACGAGAATGATGGGCTGTGTGTCCCAAGCAAGGAGGAGGACTTTGAGGAGTATTAATAGCAATATGTCTTTTACTGTAATACATTTTAAAAATTTAAATATTAACCATATTTCTATCATACCTCATATACAATTTTAAATTTAAAATATGATAAACTGCTCTTTTTAGGTTTTTTTTGGTACTGGGGATCGAACTCAGGTCCTTGAGCTTGCAAGGCAGGTGGCGGAAACACTGAGCTAAATCCCCAGCCCAAAACTGCTTTTTTTAACAGCGCAACAGTTGAAATCCATAATTGAAATTTGAAATCCATAATTGAACTTTGAAATCCATAACTGTATCCAGACATGACAGATTTGATGAAAAAGTCCCACGATCAGCCTACTTTTTCTTAACCTGGCCTTTACATCCTGTTACCAAACACTCAGGTCTTGTAACAGTGGTTGCCAGACCCAAGTAGCTACTAGAGAGCTGTTTACTCCAGATTGCTGGGCTGAGGCTTGAGAATCTGATACTTTATCAAATGCCAGACTGATGGTGCTACTGAGGCTATGGACCAGGGGAATATATGTGGAGAACTGTCACCTGATAACAGGCAAGAATTTAGATTTATAATCATAAGTGGTGCTCTTTCCATTTGGATTTGTTTAGGTCCTTTTAACAAACGTATTTTGTTGCTGGTTTGTGTAGTGAGTTGAGTAGTGTTTACTCCAAATTCAGATGCACCTGGAAGCTCAGAATGTGACTTTATTCAGAAACAGAATCTCTGTGGACGTAACCAGTTAAGGATTATGAAGCAAAAGCGCCCTGGATTGAGGGTGAGTCTCATTTCAATGACTTAGAGGAAGAGGAGAGGACACAGAAGGTTGAGGATGCATATGTGGGAGAAGGCCTGTGAAGACTGAGGCAGCGATTAGAGTGACGCTGTCACAAGCCCGGGGACTCAGAAGCCATCAGGAGGAGGAAGAGGTGGGAACCGTCATCCATTAGAGATTCCACAGGGAACTCCAGCCCTGCTGAAACCTTGATTTCAGACCTAGCCTTCATAACCACTAGAGAATAAATTTCTGTGGTCTTAAGGCCACCTAGTTTGTGGCACTTTGTTACGGCAGCTCTAGAAAACAAACACCTTGGTTGTACTCATGATTCTGTAGGAAGGCTGTGTCACACCAATCAGAAGTTTCCGTCAGCCAGGGTGGTTTCCAAAGCGGACAGAGTGACTTGGCCTTCCTGTCCTCCTTTGTGACATGCCTCGTATTTCTGGAGAGCAAACGATCAGCTCACATACCTAGGCTGAGACTCTCAATGAGTGATACCCACTGTCCTAAGTGTCCCGCTGGTGTTGGTAAATGCTTGCTATTTTGTTGTTGTTGTTCTTTCTTGACCTCCTCCTGTGTGTCAAGGGGCTCACTAAATGGGGTTGGGTAACATCAGTGAATTTAAAAAATGACCAAATGTCCTAAAAAGTCACTAAATTCAATGGGCACAAAGCCCTGGCCAGAAAAGGAAACTGGGCGGCCCAGCACGGGAGTGGTCCCTACTCGGGGTGACTGTTACTGGGAGAGAGCCCCCAGACTGACCAGAGGAACCAGCGGGACAAGTACGAAAACCTATCTGTCCACTGTTGGGCTGACCCTTGGCATAATCACCATCGAAATTCTCTTCTCAGGGGACACCCCGGCGGTGAGAGCGGAATCACTGAAGTTCAGGCCGGGAGAGGTTGCGTAAGTGCAGGGCCCAGGTCCCCAGGGGAAGAGGCCACCCCCGGGCCGAAAAGGTGCAGATATCCGCGGGTGCCAGAGGGCGAGCGCCGAGGCCGGCTCAGCCAGCTAAAGGCCTCGGCGGCCCCTGCTGCGATCGAGGCCGGGCTGGGCTGGCTCGGGTGCCACGGGCCGGGAAGGCTTTACCTGTCTGGCTCCTGGGGGTGACGAGATCGCGACATGGCCCTAGAGAATGTTTGTTTCTAGCCAGAGACTCCAGGGAGCGGAAATGCCGAACAGGCAGGCGCACAGAAGCCCGGGTAAGGGGGGTGGGGCCTGTGGCAGAGGCCGGGGTGGGGGCGGGGATTCGAG
>NW_004624746.1:9242943-9298056 GCF_000247695.1 Heterocephalus glaber
GGGGGGGGGAGATGGGCGGGGACTGGGGCGGGCTAGATCTGAAGGCGGGGCTGGCGAGGCGGAAGGTCAGCTTCCTCCTCCAGTTTCTGCCCAGCTGCTGGTACTTCTTGAGAAGTCAGAGGCATAGGAGAAATTATGAAATAATCCCCCAAAATGCTTCAGAAGCGGTGCTGGTGAGGTGAGAAGCTTCCAGCACCCGCGTGCCCTGCTGCTGCTGGGCGTTGAAGGCGGCTCAGCCTCTGAGCTTTGGTCAGCTGGGCCCCTGCTCACCAGGGCGCACACCACACCTAGCACGAAGACCCTGGGGAGTGGGTGGGAGATCGGATGGTCACACCCGGCGGGGAAGGAGGCCTTTAGCCCTCGGAGAGCAGAGCGGGTGGAGGACCATGTGACTCGACTCGGGGTGGGCAGCAGCACGGGCCTTGGCCGCGCCTGTCCTGTCAGAGCTGGAGCAGGTCGGGCTGTCAGGCTGTGAGGAGAGCCCGAGGTCTGTCTGCCTCCACTCTGAGGGGTGAGAGGGAGGCGGATAGGACAGGCGAGGGCAGGCCAGGCCAGGGCGGAGGCTTCCAGGAAGAGGGACCTGGGCAAAGGCCCTTCGAGGGAGCGTGGTGGGCGGGAGACCCAGAGGTGGACGAAGGGCGGACTCTTCCATTTGGAACAAGAAGAGGTACGGTGTCTAGGCTGCAATGTTTTAACTAATTTCTTTTAAAATCAGAAGGAGAAAATAAACTCAGCTAGATTACATTCATCTTCATATCAATGCAGTCATAAAATATAAAATATAATTCATTTATAATTATTATTATTATTACTATTACTTTTTGTGGTACTAGAGATTGAGCCCTTGAGCTACATTACTCTCTCTCTTTTTTTTTTAAAGACAAAGTCTTGCTAATTTGCCCAGGCTGGGCTCAAACTTGTAATCCTCCTGCCTCAGCCTCTCAGGGTGCTAGGACTATAGGCTATTATTGTTTTCTTACGGAAGGAAGAAGGGATTCACAAAAACAAAAGTGCTGAGGGCCCATGAAAGTCACTTGTGGCCCTTGGGCAGTGGGACAGTTGGGCCACAGTCCCCCCGACTTTTAAACCCACAGAAGCTGTGCTCCCAGGTTTACCTGGGCAGTTCCTATAGAGGCTGGGAGAGTCCACATCAACAGTTTCACTCACAGGAGTGCACTGAATCCACCCAACCCCAGGATATAGGATTGTTTCTGTAGAGGTGGGGCCGTCCTTTCCTTGTAAATTAGAAAATAAAAAATATGCTTAAGGTCACACAGCTGTGGCTCAAGTCTAGATCATTCTGACCTCTGAGACCCTGAATTTCAGTATCACCCGGCAGAGACAATTGGCCTGTGAGTTATGTGGACCTGATTGTGAAAGAGAAGGAGATAAGGTCACCCTCACCCAGTGTCATTGTGCTAGACAAAGGGTCATGATGGCGACACAGCCCTTTGATCTCTACTGCAGCCGTAGGTGTCCTAGTCTTCATAATAAACATAACTGTCACCTCTGGTGAGTCACTGTGCTCCTAGCTTGGGTGAGGAGGGAGGGGAGAGTGGTTCAGAGGATTGAGTTGGAGGATGAGAATGACGGTCTGGGGATTTGGTTTTCTCTTCTTTAGACCTCCTCTCAACACTTGTTTTGAAGATGAACCCAGTGCCTTTCCTCTAGTCATGCAGCAAGCAAGTGGTGGAGCCAGGTGTTCAACCATCCAGTGACCTGCACCTGACACTCAGTGTGGAATTTGAGGGGTTGGCAGGATTTCAAGAGGGCAAGGTGGGCCAGACGGCATTGTGGGCAGAGGGGACAGCAGAGTCTGAGCTTGGGTGGGGATTCTTGTTCAGAGTGGCAGGTTATTCAGTGTTCAGTGTGGCTGGAACCCAAAGGGCATTTTGCAGAGTAGAGCTCTGAAAGTAGCTGAAGAGGCCTTCTAACAGCAGGTTAGAAGTTGACCTTCACCCAAAAGGACATGGAGTAAGAAATCCAGGCTTTATGAAGACTGAGGTGGCAGCACAGTGGACCATGGTTGGCAGTGGCAGACACCAAAGACAGTGGGGGCTCTCAAGGAGCCAGGAAAAGATGCCTGAAAGTTTAAGCCCTGCCCCCATTCACAGCATCAGAAGTCAGAGTATCCAAGAGCTTTGATGGCCTTAATGCAAAAGGCAGCATCCCAAGAAGCCTTGGGATATTCAAGGCTATCTGCACAGTGTCTTCTTTCGAGCTTAGAAATACTGCTGCAAAACTACTTAGCTTTCACAGCATTGCTATGTGAAGTGTGTGTGAGAGTGTGTGTGTGTGTGTGTGTGTGTTTACCTGCAAGGCAACAGAGCTTCGAGTTTATCTGGCAGTATTTTTTAGGAGAGATTGCTCATTTCTGTATCTTAGCACACAGCTTTGGTGGTAGTAACAGAACTCTTGGAAGATGGGAGGGGGGTCTGAAAAGGTCAGTCTGGCTGACAGAGCCAACAGGCACAGGCCCGTGTCTCAAAGAAGCATCCTCCGAAGGGGCTGACCATTCTGCAGACCACCCACTTGGAATTCTCATTGGAGCAGCACGGGAGGCTCAGGCCTGGGAGATACAGAGATAAAGAAAACCTCTATCAGCCCTCTGGGAAAAGACTAGCACAAACAATTAGCTAAAAAGTCAGATAAGTGCTCCAATCAAAGGGTGGGCGAGAGCTCTCTGGGCATGAGGAGCAGCAGGGAAGCAGGTTAACTTTGTCCCTGCAGTGGGGTTGGCAGGCTGTGGACTGATGGGAAGCTAATGCTCCTGGAAAAATAATGCTCAAGAAATGTGAGCCAGCATCTGGGAGGCTGAGGCAGAAGGATGGTGAGTTTGAGTCCAGCCTGTACAACTTAGCAACTGAGCAAAACCCTGAGTGAAAAAGGGTTGGGGGTATTCAAGCCCCAGTACCAAGGGAGGGGAGCAAGGCCGAGTCCAAGAGAAGAATGAGTTAAATAGGAATCTCCTTACCAGTGGCTCAGGGGTCCTCAGTGTCAAAGTCATCTGGAGCTGGGGTGTGTTTTGGGCAACTCAGTACCCGAGTCCTTCCCCACAGATTCTTATTCCTAGGTGGAAATTCACCCAGGAAGATGCATTTCTAAGGAAGCTCCTAGGTGATTTGGGATGTAAAGACAGAAGACACTGGTTTAAGAGCCCCAAAGAGAGCTGTTTAATGTTGAGAAGAAAAGGCCACCTCTGTGAATACTTTTTAATGTGGCAGGCCCAGGAAGGGGAGGAGAGAGTGCCTACTAGGGACCAGGAGGTGCCATTCCCTTCCCGGTAGCATGAGAACAGTCTTCCTTTCTGGTCTTGGGAGCTGGCAATGGGGCCAGGTAGCCCAGGAGAGCCTCGAGTGATGTTGAACAGAGAGCTTTGTAGCAAGTGGCTGGAGTGGACAGATTCCAGCTTAATAGGTCCCTAAGACCTTATGAGTCTGGTTCACCAACTCTGGTGAGTGCTGATCCTTGGCCAGGCATCTTGTTGGGGGAAGGAAATACAGAGATGAGATGGCTGGCTTTGCCCTCCAGGGACTTAGTGTCTAACAGTCCACCTCAGAATCCCCAGGGACTGATTCAGCACTTCCAGTACTTGGGCCACAGCCTCAGGGATGCTGGCACAGGAGGGGCCTGGGCATTTACCACTAGGCAGACCCTTGAGTAACTCTGCTGAGTCTTTACTTTGATAAGTGGAAAACAGAACCAGACTCATGAAAAAGTGCTACTGGAATTGCCATGGGTTACAAAATGCGAATGTTAGAAATTTATTTTTGGATGTTATGAGTGAGATTTCATGATGTAACAACAACACAGACCCAGGCTGCATATCAAGATGCTTAAATCTCCGAGTTTCTAGCAGCCAGGTCTGCCAAAAACAGGACTCATGAATGAGTGAGCATCACTCACACATTTATACCACTGCTGGTTCTCATCCTTGGGCACCTTCAGAAATGAGATAAAGATTTTTTTGATTTCTTTACTATGGTGTCATTTTTGTGGGATGGAACAATCAAAGAGGCTTAATTACCAGTGACAATGACCTTGGGAAGTTTCGAATCTGAATCTAAATGAAGGCTCAGCTTAGGGGCCACATCCTGGCATAACAGTGTCTCGCAGTGAGGGGCAGCCTGCTCTCCATTAGCATGGATATTATTGCTGAAATTGGCTTAAGATTTTCCACTGCCTGGGAGTGGCTCTGCTCTGTAGGGAATTCACCCTCTGTGGCTTCACCTTGGGCTTGGCTGTGACTGAGGTGGATGGAAGAAATAAATAGAAATGAGACATCGCCAATTGTAATGTTAAAAATGTACTTTTTGAGAAAAACTGCAGCTTCTGGACACAAAAGTATTCAAGCTTTTTTTTCGCCTCAAGGAACAATTCTAAAGGCCCTTAAAAATGAGAAGCCTATAAATGGGGCTGTAGGTCTGTCACCCATAAATTGTGGTCCCTCCAACCCCAGTTCTCAGAGTCCACATCCTAGATAACCCATCTTAGAGACAGCTCCAAATCACCATAAGTATAACCAGCTGGAGGCCACAAGCTCCTTGCTCCCTCTGCAGGAACTACATTCTATTTCTTTGGGTGTGTGCTTTTAAAATTCTGCCCCATAAATCTCTTTATTCCTCTTACTGATGCATCCTGAAAATCCCTTTTCTGTGGGGGAAGTCAGAAAACCTGCAACCTGCCCCATGGATGTGATGAGTCAAGGTTCTCTGTTTTGGGGACCTCTTTGGACCCTGTCCAGGAATAGGTCTACCTATCAGAAACCTGTAACTCTACACTAGTTAAATTCTTTGGCTTTCACAGCTGGTGAGGGGAGGCGGCAACCCATGTGTCTCCCTAAATCCAGACCTCATTGCTTAGCTAGACTGGAGCTTCATTGTGCCAGCACAGTAGTGACCTCGCCATCTGCTCTGAGAATTACCCCTTGACGTGCAGCCACTCCTGGTGCAACTGTGGCAGGGAACAGCACTGCACAGGCAGAAGGACAGGTGGACAGACCCTTTGGGAAAGGATACCATCAGTTTGCAGCTAGCCTCTGGCTTCACGTGGGTTCTCTAGCCCATTGTCTTAGAACAGGCACAAATGAGTCTTGCTGAGGAGAGACATCAGTGGACATTGTTTGAAGTCTTCAGAGAAAATCCAAACAAGCGTGTGTTTTCTCCTGAGTCGGTTCAAGGGTACGATGGGATAGGTAGTATTTTAGCCCCAAATTCCAATATGGCTGTGCAATGGTAGTCATGCTATACATTTGTGGTGGTATGGCAGCCACAGGCAGCTGCTGAGCATTTGAAATGTGGCAACTGTGACTGAGCAACTACATTTTGTTTATGTTTAATTAAAGTTGAAGTAGCCACGTGTGGCTATTGACTCCCATGGGAGGACAACCTAAGGACTGTTGTTTCTAAATTTCCTGTCCTGCAGCCCTCTGGCAAACAGGGTATGAGGCCTCCACAAAGATCATCATACCCATCAGGTCATCCTCAGGCTTTGGGGGAAAGTTCCTAGAGGTGTCTTCCTACAGTATTTTGGAAGGGATGGAGACCTGAGCCAGCCTCATTATTTTTTTTTTACAAACAGGAATTTAAATTTACATCTCCTCCCCCAGCACCACAAAACCCCTATTCCTTTCCATTCTCTATCATATCAGTGAGGGGTTTGGAATTTAAAATAAGTCTTTAGCTTTAGCCCAAACCAATGAGCTATTAGCAACACATGTACTCTTCATGCTTACTGCATGGTAAGGGCTGTTGAGCAATATGTTGGCCACAAGGATTGGATGTCATTCCAACGTTTAAAGAGTTCATATTCTGGAAGGGAAATGCAGTATTTCCCAAAGTGTGTTCCACGCTAATTTAGACCAGTGGAATAGCCTGTGGGAGGGCACAGTGGTCAAGTACATTGGGGCAAGGCACATTCGATAGCTCCTCTTGTGAATATATGATCTGTATTCACATGAAAAATCCAGCTGTGAAGAAATCCTCTTGATGCTGTTTGTCCCAGCCTCCCTCTGATGGTCGGCCACAGACCTCTTTTGGTCCCCATGATGTCCTTGGTCCGCGCTAGTGGACAGTACAGGTGTCCAAGGCCCTCTGGATGGAGCTACCTGGGAGCCATGGGTAGGGACATGGGGGGGAAGGACGACTTATTACCTCCAAAGATAAAGGAGAATTTCATAGAGAAGCCTAATGCTGCTGCCCAAAATAGTATCTAAAATCAGATGCCCCCTGATTTAACCATGGTTTGACTTACTATTTTTTTGTTTTTGTGATGGTGTGAAAGCCATGTGCATTCAGTAGAAACCAGACTCTGGATTTTGATCTCTGCTGGCCTTGTGCTAATGGATAAGCTGCTCTCAATGCTGGGCAATGGAGTGACCCACGGCTCTCCATCAGCTGCATCCCTAAAGTAAACAGCTGGTGCTCTACAGCGGTCTGTGTTTCGAGGCCATGATGTCAGGAGCTTTAAACACACCTTTGGCCTATGGTAATTTCAGCTCATGATGAGTCATCAGGATGTCACTCCATCATAAGTCAAGGAGTATCTGTGCTGCTATTTCTTATTCTTTCACCTGCTTTATTTTTCCTCCTGGCACTCAGTAGTAGATAATATAATACATACTTCATTTTCCTTTATCTTCTGCTTCCCCTCGCCAAAATCACAGTGCCTCTTTTTCCCAGTGCTGTCGTCTTAGCACTCAGGCAGTCAGTGCATAATTGTTAACTGGACACTGAAATGAAGAAGCATTTCAAGTAGGCTTTAAGCAGGAAGGGTTTTCATGGGCCAGAGTGAGAGCGATTATCTTAGGAAGAAGGAGAAGCATAGCAGAAAAAAAGCCCTTAGTGAGCCAGGTAGAAGTTGGATTTGATTGAAGAAAGGGTGGGAGAGAGTCATGAGAGGTAACACTGCAAGGGAAGGTTGAAGCCAGAGCTTGGAAAGAGAGAAGACAGTGGACACAAGATACTGGAGTAAATCTAGACAGGTGAGATAGTGGAGGAAGCTTGGGCTCCCTGAAGGATGCTGAGCTCTGCTAGGGAAGAAGCAGTGTGGAAAGTGGGCTGCTTTCCATTTGCTGGAATTCTGGCCAGGTTACAAGTCCACAGGCCTTAAGCATATCAGCACACATATTGACACACATGTGCTATATGCACGGTGTCCACTTTTATGAACTTTTGCATGACTGTGCATACAAAGTGAACTTGTTTCAGTGCTATCAACGTGGAAGCAAAACACAGAGCATGAAGGATATTTTTAAGCAGCAGCTCTCAAAGGGCATGGTCCTTACAGGCAGGTGTCGGTGGGATGTTCGGTGAGGGGCTGAGTCATTCTTCTGGGAAAGAGCTCTGGCTGTCTGATTGGATTTCCTCTCAGCTTTGTCATCCAGAGCACAGATTTGCTTCAGAGGCAGAGATAAGCAGAACATATTTCTTTGGATGTTATTTGTCTTTCCATATTGTTCAAAGTAACATTTTGTTCCCCAAATAGATGCTGGACAGCTACGAGGCTAATTTGTTTACTCCTGTGGGAATGAGATTATTTATACTTCCATATGTGAGTCCCCACCACCCCGCCCCGACCTTGTGTAGCAGTTAAAATCTGAGTCCTGTTTCATGCAGGTAGAGAGCATCCTCCTCCACCAGGGAAGCCCTGGGGAGGCTAGTTTTCCTTCCTCTAACCTTCAGCAAAAGCCACCTGAGTGCCACATTCCTGGCGCTAAGTGAATGATGAGGATAATAATACCACATCAATAAAAGCAGTAACTTATGCTTGAGGACCTGTATAGTAGGCATCATAGGACATTGTGTGCATTGCCTTTGTATGGCTGGGTGTATTTAATACTCATCGCCACCCTTGGAGGTAGATTTTTATTGTTACTTATTTTTGCAGATGAGCATGCAGAGGCAGAGAACTGAGAAACAACTTTTTGAATAAAAACCACTTTGCTCCAATGTCAATATCCATTCTAAGACATTTGTGCCTCATTCAACATGGTTTTTGTATTTTTTATAATTATTTTGTAAGTATGTTAGGCAGGTAATTTTGTTGCTGGGGGTGAGATTGTGCCTGCCTTGGTTCTTGATTATCTTGCACAAAGAATTGAGCAGGACACACAGGAGTAGAAGTGAAAGCATTGGTTTAAGAGCAAGGATACAGTCCTCAGCGAGGGAGTGGGCCAGGGGAAAGAGCTCATGACCCCAACAAAGCCCGGTGTCAGAGCCTCCATGTGGTTTTCACAGTGAGGGAGCGGCTCTGTGAACTGGCATGGCAATTCACTCCAGTCAGGGACAAGTCTCCTCCTTTCTGCCCAAAGAAGGTGGGGGTGGGGGTGGGGGTGTCAAAACCACAGTATAAGAGATTATAATGTTCTACAGTTGAGTTGGGGGTCGCTTTTGTTGTTTAAGGTGTTTGGTAGCATAGGCACCCCTAGGGATGGCTTAGTTGTTAAAAGTGGGTGCTCTTTGTGGTTGCTAGAGAGCTTAACTTGGGCCCCCAGCCATCTGTAGCACATGCACCCTCTTGTCTGTACCAGTAAATGTGCCCTCTCTGCAGTTTTTGGAAAGTCAGCTTCCTCTTTTTCTCTCTGCCCTTGAGGTCCCTTCCTTCCAGGAATTTCTTCTCTCTACCTCCTCCCTGGGGTAGACATCAGCAGGCCCGAGGGACAAGGTAGGGCGGGATGACCCAAGTTTTATGCTTTGGGAGTTAAATAAAGTAAGAAAGATCCTATCTTAAAATACATTTATAATCATATATTAGCTTTCAGACCCAAAGACATGCTGCCTGTATTTCTAGAACAAGTCACACTGCATTTCTGGCTGCCATAGCTTACGGCCCAGTGATATCAGGAAAGGAAATGTTCTTTAAAGACCCTCCTGCCTAGGGCTAGATTCTGGTTTAAATTAAGAACTTTACTTTCATAAGTTTCTTATATGATTAAAGCCCTTGAGGAAGCAGTGACCATCTAAAAGGACAGGAAGGCATTTTGCAACTCTAAAGTATCATCTAAGTAAAATATTAACAAGCATCATAATTATCCTAGGTCCTTGACGTCCCAGGAGTTACTCTTGTGTGCATGAAAAGATACCCAGACTCATACTTTGTGACACTACCCACCTTCTTGTTTGAGGGAATAACTTTATCTACTTTACAATAAATTCTACCTGTACTTCTGCATGACCACCTATGTATCTCGAATGAATTCTTTCATCAAGGGCACAAAAGAACCAAGGACCAAGGAGTGAGAGGCCCATTCCTCACTGGATCAGGATTGAGCTTCCTGGTGACAGGTACCCATTGGATTGTTACTTGATATGCATGCATGTGAGTGCGTGTGTGTGCATATGTGGTGACTTCAGACATCCTTATTCACAATAAGATATATAGCTTGCCTATTTTAAAAAGTGGTTGAAAGTGGCTTACCTAATATGAAAGTAAAACAGATGTGGAAAAGACCCATGCAATGTGAAGGGGATAGAAATGGTGCCAGAAGCTGAAAAAACAAAAGGCAGGATATTTGCTGTGCTTACATCTCTCTGAACTTCCAGGTAGCCCAGGAAGCCAAGAAGAATCCTGCTCTTTTTCCATTTCATGTCTAGATCCTGCTAAATATTTCCTCTTTATATTTTCCTTGTGTGTCCAAAGATGATGGGCTTGGGGGCTTGGGGTGGGTCCCCTTTTCTCTCTAGGACAGAAGAGAAGGTGACAGTGGGGCCAGCATTGAAGTCTTCAGCCTGTGCTAACTCTTGAGGTGGGGCACCCTGTGTTTCTTTAACTAATGATATATCCAGGGAATGGGGCTTACAGAGTCTGTGCTGGCTGCACTTCTGCACCCAAGTCAGCTCAGTGGGGAAAGGCCTGAAGAAATTGCCATCCATCCCTGGTAGATAGGGTTTTAATTACCTAGGAAGTCCACAGAAAGGCAACACATAACCAGAGGGAACTCTGAAGGAATGAGAAGAGCTAGCGTTGCTAAGGAGGAATACTGCAGGGATTGGCCCTGAGTACTCCAGAACCAGATGGAACTGGGTTTAGACCCTGCCTCAGGTCTTGCCTGCAGGTTAAACTGGCTGATTAAATAATAGAACCAACTCACTAGGGTATTTTAGCACCAGTTAAGATGATGTAAATATGTAACATGGGATAATCAGTGCCTGGTGCATAATAAATATTCCATGAATAGCAGTGTAACGTGTATGCTGATTAATCGAGATCATACTGAGCTCATCTTTAGACCTTATTTTATGCTCATGCATATTCAAATGCAATATATTTCACTTGCATGTGAAAACAATAATATTGCTCCCTAACTTCTTCTTTTTTCTTCTTGGACATATAGATGATGACTCTGCCCTGTTTCCCTTGTAGCTAGGCAGACTTATGAGACTTGTTCTGGCCAGTGAAAAGTGAGAGGAAGTGTATCACTTCTGGCTGAGAGGGTGCAAATGCCTTTGCAGGAGAGTCTTTTCTGCCCTCTCACAGTATCCTGGAGTTGCAGGTTGAGGATACTGTGCTCCAAGGTGACTGAGCTCAGTTACCCTTGGCTCTTGACTGAGTGGAACAGAAAACTACTTTTCACTATTCCCCCACCCCAGTCACTCACACCATGCTGGATGTATAATGTGAGCCTGAAATAAAAATAAACCACTGAGAGTTATTGTTTATGTAGTTATTATTTAGATCATTCTTTCTTGACTAATATTGCCCTTTAGTCCGCAGATTCCCAGTATCCAGAGGCAAATTTGATGTAATGAAAACAAATATCCCAGTTTCTATTGAAAGTAAAGTTAGGGCTCGCTCATAAAATTATGATAATAACCTTGCCTGCAATATTATTGAGAAATTATAACCTTCCATCTAGCAAATACAGAGATCGTATAAATCAAACTATGAGGTATTTCTAGATAATGCTTCATGTTCAGCAAATTTTATTTTTATTAATGTTGTTACATTTAGATTTTAGAAATGTTTATTGGAGTTAAATTTGTGTCTTACTACAGTTCTATCAAGTAGAAAGTACACAGCTATATATCTCATATATTTGACAGTTTTATAGCTTAGACTAAAGATGAATCTGGAGCAAGGCTGGGGTTTTAAGAGTGCTACTGTACAACCTGCCATCATTGAGGAGTTGAGAGATTGACCAGGAAAGGCTCTGCCTTAGTCCTCTAGAAAGTACATTAGGACATCTTCCCTCATTTGGAGATTCAACAGAACCTAATAGAAAGAAAACCAAAACCAGAGGAGTAGAACATTGGTCCCCAGACTTCAGCATGCACAACATCACCTGGAGCTCTTGCCTGGCTTCTCAGCATTTTGGATTTGGGAGGTCTGGGGTCAGGTTCCAGAACCTGGATTTCTAACAAGCCCACAGGTAATGCTAGTGCTGTAGCTCCATGAACCACAGTTTGAGAACCACTGCTCAGAGCCACACTTGTTCAAATGTGGTCTATGGGCCGAGGGCATCAGCATCAGCTAGATGCTTGTGGGACATGCAGAATCTCAGGCCTCCATCCAGATCTGCTGAGCCCTTAACCAGGATTTCCAGGTGAGTTGCACTCATGGGGAGGTCAGTGAAACATCTCACTGGAGCAAAGAAGTGTTTTCCAGCACAGTGTGAGCTTTGGAGAACCCAGCTGTTACCAGCGATGGTTCAGTTCCCCCAGTGCCTAGCACATTCAGCCACTGCCCACTTCTGTGTTATGATCATGCTGCATGGGTTTTCCTGCTTTTCTCAGCCCCAGGCTGGAGGTGAACACCCTGACATGATTGCCCATTGTGAGTGAGCCTTGGGCATGGGCCCTGCAGTGGAAGCTACGGTGCCTCCAAGGTGCATTGTACAGTGTAGGGTGAACCAGCTCTGAGTTCAGTGCCAGCATCACTGCTTCATTTCTTTATGACTTTGAACACAATAATCTCCCTAAGTCTCCTTCTGAAATGAGTCTAATGCAGGACCTGCTATACCTCATAGGGCTGTTGTTCATGTGTGTAAAATCCTTAGAACACAAGCCGGGTACGGTGGGACATGCCTACAGTCCCAGCATTCAGGAGGTTAATGCAGGAGGATCTCAGGTTCAAGCTCAGCCTGAGTTATACAGTGAGCATAAGACTCGCCAGGCCTACAGACCGAGACCCTATCTCAAGAAAGCAAAACAAAGCCAAAATCCCCAAATGACCAAACAAAATGTAAAACACTCCAAAAATAAATAATAAAAAAAATTTCTTAGGACAATTTTGGGTAGGCAGTAAGTATTCCTTGAAAATACTCATGTTTCTTTAAGCTGTTCAAGTCTCAGCTTCTGTCCTGACTTCTGCATGTGTCTGACAGGGAACATGAGCTCTGCTGCTTCCCCCGCTCTTGAAAGCCAATTCTCCATCACACAGAGGAAAGCGCAGGTGCTGCCTGAATCTCAGTGGCTCATCAGGGTTAAAAGACACACCCGAGATGCAGCATCCAGGGAGAAAGAGCCAGATACTAAGGGAGATGGTAAGCTGAGGCCAAACCCTCGCCCTGGGGAGGCCACCTCAAGTCCCCTCCAAGGGTGACCAGATTATGCTTGGTGGGCCCTGAAACTCACCTGCTGACAAAGGCTGCCATGGCTCCTCTCTTCTTTCCCCTCTCCACTGCAACATCCTCCACCTTCTACCACTTGGCGAAATACTGATGAGAGAGAGAGAGAGAGAGAGAGAGAGAGAGAGGGAAAGGAAGGAAGGCAGGCAGGGAAACTCTGCAGAGGTGTCATAGATGTCAGACTGTCACTTTATTTAGGCCCAAAGAACTGCCTACCTGGTTCACTCCAGGACCTAACAAAGCCCCTGCTTGGCAGATTTAGTCAGGCCCCTCTCATCCCCCAGACCTCACGCTGGGATCCATCCCTGTCTCTGGTGCGCCCAGCTGTGTTTCAGCAGGACCCTCGCCCCTCGCCCCCCACCCCGCGTGCTGTTTCCAGCTGCTGCCCCTGACTCTGCTCAGCCCTCGTGGCTCTCAGTTGCCTGGGCTGAATCCAGAGTGGAGCCTGACCTCTCTCCGCACCTCTGCAGCGGCTGAGTGCAGTCTTCCTTGCCAAGCTGACACCTGCAGAGATTTGTGAAACAATCCCCCGTGCCTGCCTGGAATCCCACCACTCTGGGTGGCCGAGGCAGGAGGATCACAAGTTTGAGTCCAGACTGAACAACTTAATGACTTAGCAAGACTCTGTCTCAAAACAAAAAAATCAAAATAGGGTTGGGGGTGTAGATCAGTGTGAAGACCCTGGGTTCCATCCCGAGTACTGAGAAAAATGTTCCCAGACAGGAGCACAGAGTGGAGGGGTAGCTGCCGTAGCTTTGTGTCATAGAGGTGCTGCCCATCCCCTGTTTTTAGGTCTGACAAACTATGTGGAGCTCTGGCGCCCTGCCACCTTTGGCCTCCTTAAGATGTGCAGTGCCTTGTTACACAGATGCTTGCTCTTCACCTCCCTGACCCAAAGCCCAGCACACCCCAGCTGCTGGCTGTTATAAAATTTAGTGGTCTGCACCAGTATCACGTAGTTAGGGGCCTTGTGTGTGCTTGTTTTCCTTACACCAGCCAATCAGCCACCCCAGAGGGAAGACAGAAGTGAAAGCCCTTGGAAGGGCACTGTTTACAGGGCCCCTCTCTTCCTACCCATCCACTGGCCAAGCTCCCTGCAGCTTCCTGTTGGCAACCCCGGCTCTCTGGTCCTGTGAGTAACCCTTGTGCTGTGTCCTGCAGTTTGGGTTCACCTGCTCACTCTTACCTGATAGACTCACCTGGGCAGAACTCGCCTTTCCGTCAGGTCCCTTCTAGACCACAGCTATCTGACCTTGGGGCTGCCTCCAGAGGAAGGCTTCACGACCGAGTCAGAGGAAATGGACGCAGTGGTGTGACAGCGTGACACGAGAACAAAGGCAACATAGTTGTGAGGTGTTTGGATTCGGGAGCTCTGCCCTGGCCATGTGACTCTGGGCAGGACCACTTACCCTCTTTGAATTGCAGTTTCTCCATCTGGAGAATGGACACATCTACCTTGAGGGTTTTTGTTTTTTTTTTAGGATTAAATGGAATAATGAATGGAATGCATTTAGTGCTGAGCCTGGCACCAATTTAGAAACATTAAAAAGGAAAATCATGGTTTTCAACTCATATGTGATTTTACATTTCAGTCACTACATATTAGTGTCACCATCTTGGGCAAATTGTGCCTCCTCTTTGAGCTGGTTTATTCTCTCTCTCTCTCTCTCTCTCTCTCTCTCTCTCTCTCTCTCTGTAGAATGGGATGATGTATGGTAAGCCCAAGGTGTGCTGAGGAATAATGGAAATGGTCCATAAAGTAGACAATTGTATATTCATGCTCCTTCATAAACAGAAGCTGAGTGGAAGCTTCACAGGGGACACTGTAGGTACGGTGACCAGGTGGTGACCATGCAGTGACCATGCGGTGGTCACCAAGCAACTGACCCCTCTCGGTAGAGACTCACCACAGACTGATCCTCACAGACACAAGGTTATAAATTCCCTTGTCTTTAGGTGTCTTGGAAGGGAAACAATACAGGGAGCTGTAACAGAGCATGGGAGGAGGTGGCTGAGCAGGTGACTTGTCACCAGGTTGGATGGGGAGGTTCACTTGAGATTCAGGCAGCCTGAAGAAGAGACACAGAGTGGTGGAAGTGTCTGAATGTGTCTTTATTCTCAGCAGCTCAGGCCCCAAGCAATCCTTGGCCGCTTAGTCTACATTTATGCCAAAGCACACAGTCGTGGCCGTGTGCCAGGAATGACCTTCGTTACATAAATTATTCACCCTGGCCAGCATGGACCTTGGCTATGCCAGTTATTTACACTGAGCCCAGTGAGGTGCTCTTGTGCCAAAATCTTGCTGACTTGCACTTAATGTCCACCAGAAACCAGCCCCCCGCGTACAGCCTGAACCAAAGTGTAGCGATCCTGTGCGCTCGTGTTTCCCTGCAGTAGGTTGGGTGGATTCCAAGAAAGGGGAATTTAAACTGAATCTTCTTGGTGAAGGTGGCATGCAGCCCTTGTGAAGCTGAGGAGCAGAGAGAGAGGACAGGCAGATGGAGGCAGGGAAGGGGTCAGGGGCCAGGGCAGGGCCAAGCCTTGCAAAGCTTCTAGGACCTCATTAAGGAATTTGGGCTTCCAGTTTCCATTGCAAACCAAGCATCAAAAGCATTTCGTGAAGACGTTTCCTTGCACTAAGTTTGCCACATTTTTGAAAGCCGTTTTACAGTACAGCTGCTGCCAAGAAGCTTTGTAATTTTTCTGTCTTGCTAACATCTGTAGGTGCCTTCAAGAACTCTGTTTACCTAATTGGGTTAGGCTGGTGCGCAGACAAATGGGCTTTGATTGATAAATGGCCCATGAGAGCAAAAAGGACAGGCGTAAGATCCAAATTTCCATTCTATGCAGGAACAAAGGGAAAAGGTTGCCAGCTGGGGAGAACTACCTGCTGGGAAGCAGGTTTCTGATCCTCAGCCTGCTGGGAGAGAATGCTGTCAGCCTGGGCCGCCCAGGTAGTAATCTTTTGCAATTACACTCCAGCCTTTGTTTTAGGACACACAAACACTTTCTAGACATTTTCCTCAACTCGAAGAGGCAGAGACGCTGGGATGAGATCCTTTTGCAATTAAAACGTCATGTTAGAAGAACTGCTTTAATATTGTTCCTCCCGGTGGACAATTGTGAAGTCTCTCAGGACCTTGCTCCGGAGGGAAATGCTACCTAATCCGATCACCCTAGCCCCCCACAGCTTGGCTTGTGTCTACACTGGCCCCTCGTATTGAGCACATCCTGCAACACAGCCGTTTCGGTTTCCCGTTACACGCGGTGCCATCAGATATATCAGGACAAATGCGATCTCAGCCAGGCTTCCTCCGGAACCAGCAGCGGGTTGGGGAGCCTGAAAGGTCCCAGGAATTAACAGCAACTGGCTCCTTGCCTAGTCCCTCGGAGTATCTGAGCACCCTGGGCTGGAGAGTGAGTGAGTCTTCCCCATGGAGTGCTGAGCCAAGGGTCCCCTTTCCGTGTCTCACGAGTCTTCTCAGAGGGGGGCCAGGTGTGCCTGTCACGAGTGTGAGCCAAGCCTCTGTGCCAGGGTTGTGGCGAGGGCCCCTCTGAGGACCACTGAAAAATATGTGCTCTGATCTTGGTTTTCAGAGCTGGCGACCTTGCCAGAGTCTGGGAAAACCATTTAGCCTCTGTGATCTCCCCTTCATCCAAAATATCTGTCTCCGGAGAATGTTGAAGCCCCAGAGGCCAAAACCTAAGAAAAAGCAGTTGGGAGAGGGATATACACAGGTAGAGATGGTGATGTTATTTGGGGCCAAGATCAGGCTGTCTGACCTCTTTTCTGTACTGACCTAGAAATAAGCATTGCCCATGATCCTCATCTGTCCCCATCCCCCACCGCGCTGCCAACTGCAGGGAGAAGTTGATAAGTTGCCCAGGCTGGACTTGAACTTGTGATCCTTCTGCCTCAGCCTCCCAGAGCGCTGGGGTCACGGGCGCACACCATCATGCCCGGCTGAAAAGTGTGCTTTTGCTTGAGTGTTTTAGTCCCTGGGAAGGGTGCCAGAGGTCACGATGCACAACACATCCTCCCTGTCTCTCAGCCCTGCAGTTAGCACTTCTCTGCCCTCCAGGGACTTCAAATAGAAGTGGCCCGTGTCACTCCTGAGGGACAAAGCACAGAGCCCTCCAGCCGCCTCCCCCCAGGGTCTGATTCCTGCAAAGGCCATGAGTTCCACATGGCCAGATAGCAGTCTTCATTACCTCAGCCTCCTGTGGACACCCAGGGCTACCTTAACTCTCATGGCTTAACCAGTACAAATTTATCTTGTAGTTCTGGAGGAGAGAGGTCCAAGTCCCAGATCCAGGTGGCAGGGTTGGGTCCTCCTGATGACCGTGTGAAAGAAGCTCCTCTGCCAGCATCTTCTGGTTTGCGGTCAACCTTTGTGATGTCCTTGGCTCAGAGAAACTTCACCCTAACCTCTGCCTTCGTCTGCACATGGCGTCTCCATGTGTGCATCCCTCTCCAAACTTCCCCTTTGTGTACAGACACCAGTCATATTGGGATGTGGTCACCCTACTCCAGTTGACTCCACCTTAACCAATTGCATCTGCAATGACTTCCTGTGCAAATAAGGTTGCATTCTGAGTTACTTGAGATTCGGGATTCAATACGGGAGCCTCGGGAGGACACTATTCAATTCCCCCAGACAGTGTTAACCACACTGGACACATGGCATGAGTGAAAAATACTCTGCTTTAAGAATCTGACTTTAGAGGGTTGTTTGTAACATTAGCATTGTCAGCACTGTCCTAATCCATGAGCAGTTATAAGTAATGATGGCATTAAGTCATCAGCTTTGTCAGAGGTGGGGATGAAATTGACAGCAACGCTTCTTCTTGCAGTGGATGCTCCCAGATGTGAGCCCCTTCTAGGTTGTTGGTGCAAATTTTTGCAGCCATAGCTGCCTGATTGATTGCCGATAAGACTGAGTAGTTCCTCTGTGACTCCCCTTTAGCTCTCTCTATTCATCAGCTTTCTGGTGCTGATAACAGAATGACCTAGACTGGATAAATTATAGAGAAAAGATGTGAAATATTTCAGCTCACGGTTGACCCAAGGACAGGGAGACATATCTGGTGATGGCCTTGTTTGTCACTGGTAGAGTTCCAAGGCCATACAAGGCATCAAGTGGCGAGAGAGAGAGAGAGAACAAGTCGGTCTTTGGTCTTTCTCCCTCTTCTTAGCCATGGGGGTGAGCTTGATGCATTATCTACTCCTAATCACCTCCCAAAGGTCCGGCTCTAAACACCATAGTCAGATTTAGTGTCCACCCTCTTACTACCCTACCCCTTGAAGTGGAGTAAACTGCAGCGTGACTTCAGGAGGGGACAGACCATATTCCTGCTATGGAATTTGCTCAGAAGCCTCACAAGACAATGAGAGGATCCTAAGACAAAGCAAACACTCTTCTTGGATCTAGTTCATAGATAATACATTTGTTAGCTCTACTGAGTCAAAGAAAGATCTCCAAGATCTTGTCCAAGTAAAAAAATTTCCTGCTGGCAAGTTTAGGAACTTAACAAGTGAAAGCTGCACTTGTCCAAGTTCACACTGTTGAATTTGGGGCAGCACTGGGATTGATTGGGCCCCGCAGCCGCTGTTTTAAGTTTTAAGAGCAGAGTTGGTAGAGGCCAAATACACTGATTTTGGATAGCTTAAGTGTCAGCAATGGAAATTAGCGTAAGTAGAATTTCCACGAGCGTGAACGTGAAAGAATTCTCTTGCAATAACAAAAATCAAGCCCTTGAAATATGGCTAGTATGAATGGAGGTAGGCCGTCAGCGTAGAATGCATACAAATTTTTGAAGTCTTAAAAAAATTGTGACTTTGTTAATAATCACATGTTGAAATGGTAGACATGAGGTGGAATAAATTATATTGTTAAATTTTCCTCTTTTGCTTTTAAATGTGGCGACTGGAAGATTTAGTCACATGTGCAACCTTCACCTGTAATGCCTATTAGATTTTGGTTGGATGGGCGTGGCCCAAGGATTGGTAAAATGAAGACTCCATAGTCCCACCCCAGACCAAGTGAACAGACTCTCGGGAACGTTAATGTCAAGAAGACTCCCAGGTTGCTCTGTGGCAGAGGGAAGTTGGAGATTGGAGCCCCAATTAGCTGGGGGTGTCTGTTTGCTCCCCTTGAGTTCTCCACTGTCTGTACTGTCCCCCCTTGTCTTCCCCATGCCAACTGGGGACATCCCTTGTCATTTACTGCCAGCCGGATCTCAGCACGAATAAGAGCATAAAATATTTCTATGTACTTATGTCTCAAACTTTTTTTGGGGGAAAAAGAAACTATCTTTACCTCCCTCAATTCTCTTTCCTGTTTTTCTCAAAACAGAATCCTTCCGTGTCTGATAGGCAATGTGCGTGAGCCACGAGGAGGATATAATCCCGTCTGTTTCATCAGGATGAAGGGGGGCTGCCTTATTCTTTTGGCTATGGGAGTGCATCAGACCAGGTCTCCAAAGGTGCCCACCGCCTTGGACCCTACTGTGGCTCCATGAGGACCCCTGAGTGGTAATTACACTCAGAATCTCATCCAGCCTTTTCAAAGACCTTTAAATTAAGACTTCACTGCAGCCCTCTGGAGGTTGGCCAAGATATTCTGTTTTGAACACCAAAAATTAAAACTGGGTGCATTTTTATTCATTTTAAATAATTTAAAAAATATTTACAATCTGGGCTATGCCTCTGAATGCCTTCTTAGCAGTAAACTGCGGACAAAATAAGTTTCATGTGTTAGATTCGATTTAGGGGTATCTTTGTTCTGATTCACAGACACTATTTAATCATCCCCAGAAGTGCCTGGGGAAATCCTTTCTTTGGGAGATTAGGATTTCTAGAGAAAATTCCACTTAGGAGAAACACTCTGTTTTGTTCATTAGGTCTCTAGACTATCCCTAATGCCAGGGGAGCCTTAGATACAAAACAGACAGGTGTGACTGTATTATAACATAGCAGTTGGGTCCCGCGTGTTAGCATTGTGTTTGAAATTGCTGTGTAAGGCATCACCACTCATTTAGTGGCTTAAAATGATCTACATTATCATTGTGGTGTCCAGGGTCAGGAGAGACTGGGCTCAGACCTCTGGCTCCCTGCTTAGAGCCCAGAAGGCTGTGGTCTTTAGTGAGCTCAGTCTTGATACAGAGGGTTGAAGGTCCCCATTTTCCTGAGGGCTGGTGGCGGGTTGCTTTGAGCTACTAGAAGTGTCCCCCATTACTACATACCTCCACCTCTGAGCCAGCAAGATCACAGCAGTGACTCTTCATCTTCCTACCATGGCTCACTGATGCAGGGCAGTGCATCTGGAACCCGGGACAATCTCCCCTGATTAACTTAATGTCCACCGATTAGCAAGTTGGTCACAGTGTGCCAGTCCATGTCTCCCACGGTGGAGAGGGGGTGATAAGAGGTATATGCTGCTGGGTACAAAGATCTCTGAGCCCTACCCGCCACAGTCTGTTCTTTGATCCTAGACAAATAGCTCTATGTCCTTCCCATGGTTCCCAAGAGTCTCATCCCATTATCGCACCATTTACACATCCAAGTTCATGGTCCAAGATGTCATCATCTAAACCGCAGTGATAACATCCAGTTCTCCTCACCAGCTTCACTATGCTCACAGCTTCTCCCCAGCTGTGTGCAGAGGGAGTTGGGACCCTGGGGTGATATCCTAGCAGGCCTGTTGTCATGAGCACTTAGCTAGGGCTTTAAAAATGAAGAAGTCATTTTTGCCTGCGATGCTTGAGTCTTGGAATATTAGATAATTCCTGCTGTGCTTGGGCAGCCAAACAAACACTCATCATCTTCATCTTCACGCAATTGAATTTCCTGCTCCCTGCTCGCAGAGCTGTTCCTGAGAGTTGGAACCCGCACTGGCACCAGCCTTGTCAGGATTCTCTGGGGGTGACTGAGCTGGTAGCCTGTGCTTGAGTCCAAGCTGTGGCTGCTGGGTCTGCTGGATCCGGATGGAAAGTCCTGGCCTCCTCCCAGCAGACAAGAGAAGGCCCGACTTTGCAGGTGTTAGGAAATCGGGGTGACGGCCACGAAACCTATCCCTTTCCTCCCATCAGTCCACACCTGCCTCCACCCAGAGGGTAAGCAATTACACCTTTTATTTTTCCTTTTTGCTAGGATCCCTCTGTTCTCTTTCACCTTGGATTTCTGGAGAAATGAGAAGAAGCCTTTAAGGTATGTTTACATTTTTCTCATTATGTTTGTGACTCCAGGTAAAAGTCATTCATTTAAGAGAGAAAGGGCCATTTTACACTCTCCTGACCTAGGGGTTAGCAAAGCAAACTTCTGGACATGTCTGGGTGAGTCATGGGAATTTGATCTGACCCATGTGACCTTGGGGACTGCAGTGGTACCTTGGTGCTCTTCATTCATTGGTTCTGGGAAGTGTGACAAGTACCATACAGTTTTGGGTGGAAAAGATAGCAAGTCACAAGGCAATCAACACCAACATGTTCTAGCTTTTCTATTGAATACCAAAAGAATGTTCACGTAAAGATGCACTAATACCAAATTCAATAAGTTTCAAAGCAGTCAAGAACCAAAGTATGACTATATCTGGCCTCTGGCTCTGCTCTCCTGTTCTGCTTCTTTGCCTCCAGGAAGTGAACAGCTTTGCTCTGCCACACTTCCACCATGACAGTCTTACCTGGGAGCCAGCTGACCATGGACTAAACCCTCTGAACCCATGAGCCAATTAGAGCTCTGCTCCTTTAAGTTGTGGCTGTCATGTGTTTTGTCCCAGGGACACCAAATGACACCTAGTGTCCTATACTTAGTTGTGGATGCTTAATAGATGTTTTTGCTGGTTACTCTAAGACTCTTTCCCACTCCATCAATAGATGATAAATTTTTTTATTCTAAAAAATATTTCACTTATTCCTACAAGTAAAAGAACTATTTTGTACACAATACTAGTATAGTTATACTATTGAGTCACAAGGTTGTTGCTCAAATATATTGACTAATCTATTTTATCAAACTGGCATTTACACTTCTGATATGAGAGGCCTGAGCTGAATACTGCCAGGCCCCTGTGACCACCAAGGAGCTCAAAGCCTAACATACTTTTTGTGTTTGTGATGTGTTCAGCATTTTGCTCCTTCTTTCCTTTCCTCTCTCCTTCCTTCCCTTCCTTCCTCTCTTTCTTTTTTGTACTGGGGATTGAAACCAGGACCTTGCACATGCTAGGCAAGTGGTCTGCTACTAAGCTACATCTCAGTCCTTTTTATCTCTTTTTTAGTTCAGAGAAAGGGTCTGGCTAAGATGCCCACGGTGGCCTCAAACTTGAAATTCTCCTGCCTCAGCCTCCTGAATAGCTGGGCTTACAGGTGTGCACCACCATACCTACCTACTCTTCTTTTTTTTTAACACAAAGAAATTTCAGAAGACTTTACCTGCTCAATTACTTTTATTTTTTTGGCTGGTAAAAGTACAGTTTGGGGAGCAGTGTTTTTGTGGTTTTATTGATTTTAGTAAAATCTGAGCACAAAGGAAAAATTAGTTGGCGATTAAACATACTACACAAATGTGTCTCCGGCATGTTTGTCAAGAGTGAATTTCTTAGCCTGATTGGACTTACTACTTCTTCTTTTTGTGGAGATAAAGGAAGAGGGTTCTAGGTGCTGCTGAGTAACAGTGCCACTACTCATCCTGGTTCAGTGGTGCACCTGTGGTCCCAGCTACCCAGAAGGCTGAGGCAGGAGGGTCTGAAGTTCAAGGCTGCCTGAGCAACTTAGTGAAATCCTGACTCAAAATAAAAATGGCTGCAAACCACCCCATCATGACTATTAAGTTGGTGCTTGCTGAGGTCTGTTGGTGCCCTTCCTATCCCTTTCCTCCCTACATCCCTTTGTCTTTATTTTTATCTCTACTTTCCTTTTACTAAACACAAAGGCATGCTAGCCAGGTGTGATGGTGGTGCACACCTGTAATCCTGGTTAGGTGAGAAGCTGAGGCAGGAGGATGTAGAGTTGAAAGCCAGCCCAGGAAATGTAAGGAGACTCTATTTAAAAATAAAAATGAAAAAGGGCTGGGTGTAGTTCAGTGGTAGCTTAGCATGCTTAGCATGCACGAAGCTTCAGGTCTAATCTCTACACTGCAGGAGAAAAAAGAACTTTCCCTGGCCCCATTCACCTTTTGATGGCAAAAGAGGGAACTGCCAAAGGATGTGACAAAGCCTCATTGCAGTTCTGCTGTTAGGTCAAACACATAATTAACACCTCTAATTCTTAATTAGGCTAATGATAAATTCACAGCTTTCGCCAGGAATTTCACCCTGAGGGAGGAATCTGTAATTCTCAGCTGTGTCCAGCCTAGGGCTACATGAACTTGCATTCTGTTCTACACTTTTAGGTTGACTCCCATGTCCTGTTTATACCACTAGGACACAACCCTGCCCAAGGAGAGGCTTGGAAGTTTACAGCCATGTCCCAGGCAGCACTTAGCTCCTCATCACAACTCAGTGAATACTTGTTGACTGAATATCTGTGTAAGAACTAGCTTCTCCATCAATAATGCAGGACAGAGACTGTGTCCCTCCTGTCCTGTCCTTCTGGCTTGAGAAAACCACAGAAGTGGCACAAAGCAAACCTCAAACACAAAGAGGTGCTCTTCTCTCTTCACCTTGCACACAGTCCCTCAGCAAGTCTGAGTTCTGCTTCCAAAATACATCTTGAACCGTCTTTACAGCTACTGGCCAAGTCCTAAGGCCTGCACCATCTCTCCTGCTGGTCTCTCCGTCCACCTCTCTTGGGTTTTCATGGCTGTCATCTTCACCGTTGTGTCCCCAGGATGGAGCACAGAACCATTAACTGAGCACTGAGAACACTGCAGCTTAAAACAACAACTGTCCTTCGGGAGGGTGACCAGAGGCTCTGGGTGCTGAGTGAACCTGCTTCCAAGCTTTGTTCTAGAGCTGTCCTTGTGCCACAGCCCTGGCTCTGTCTCTGTCTTCAAAGCCAGCAGAGTGGCAGCTCTCTGTATTTTTCTCTCCTCTCAGAAACCACTGAGTCTCTGGCCTCCTCCTGCACGTTAGGGCCGCTGCTTGTGATTACCCTGGGCCACCTGCATAATCCGGGCTAATCTCTCTACTTTACAACCTGCGGATTTGTGCTTTTAACTCCATCTTCCACCTTAATTCCCTTTTGCCATGTAGTTAAACATATTCACAAATTCCAGGGATTAGGAAGTAGGCATCTTGGGAGACCATTAGTCTGCCTTACTAAATATTTGGGGAATATCTGAATAAATAAGTAGCCAACTAGCTTGGGAGCTCTACATTTCTTTTTGTGGCTTTCTGTGCTTGCCCAAGCCAGGTCACTGTTCAGGGTTTATAATTATTCTGATGAGCACTCTCAGCTTTCCTGAGAACATAGGATTTAGGGCTGAGCTTTTGCTTTAATTATCAGCCTCAAAAGAGGACGTGGAGACCCTGAAGATACTAGGTGAAGAGAGACTTCAAGATCTAATTAAATATCTAATATTCTTTGGAAGGCTTGAGATTTATTGTTGGTGCCATTGTAATTGGCACTGGCTCTCTCAGAGTGATAAATGGAGGCATGAGAAGCATCTACACCTCAGGTGATTCCAACCAGGCTGATTAATTTCTGTAAGGTTAATACAACAAAGCTGAAGGCCATGTATTGCAATCAAGCAGAGAGTGTTTGTTTCAACCTGGATTGGATCCCAAGGATGGACTAGAGAGAAAATAAGAAGATAAGTACCTCCTGCTTCTACGAATGGTGGTATCCTCACCTCTGCCTGTATCGAAGCAGGGTGTTTACTGAGAAAAGCTGCAGACAGCCAGCACCCTCTAATGCTCAGCCTCCCCAAGGACAACACAGCAAAGACATCCACTTGTGCAAAATGCATTTTTCTTCTCAGAAGAGACCTCGCGTTTATCTGTCATATTGCAGGCTATTTTTAGTGACGGAGCTTTCAAAACTGAAGGAACCCATCTCCTCTCACCAGGCTCAAGCCCAGGGTTGCTAGGCAACAGGAGCATCTGCCTGGCGGTTCTCAGCTTCCTCTCTCTAGATATTTAGCGCACTGGACCTTGGCAGAAACCAAACATTCAAGGAAGGCCACTCATGGGAAGAAAGAGCAGTGGCTTTGCCATCTTGTCCTTTCAGAGTCTTTGCCTCACTTGCTTCCAGTTGTGTGGCCCTGGGCAAATCTCTATCTCCTGGGGCCTCAGTTTTACCAGGTGTGAAATGGGGATGCCATTAGTATCTAACTCCTAAGGTTACTGTGTGGAGAAAATGTGATTATCTGTGGAAAGCACTTTGTGATTTTGCAGAACAGTTGCTTTAACTTGCACAAAATGAGCGTTATACAATTGAGTGGAAAGTTGAGAGAATTCTGTTAACACTTGGGTGCTCCTTGACCTCTCGTGTTGATTAGAATTGACTGCAAGATAGTTCTCCGTGAAACTAAAAAGAGCAGCAGTACTTCCTAACAGTTAACTTTTGTAAGCAGAGGAGTGCAAGGGCTCAGAACTAGTTTGTGGGCTTTTACAAAGCTCTGTGAGATGCTGGTTTTGCCATCTGAGCCCAGTGTAGGTGTCCTGAGCTGCTCTGAAGCTCAGCAAGGCCCAGGTGCCCCTGTGAGTGTTTTAGGGCAAATGCTGCTGAAGTCTGGGGCATTCTTCATGAGCCACCAGCCATGTCATTAGTCCTCATCCAGGGCTCATGGCCTCATGTGCCTGCCTGTGAGTGAGAACCAACTGCCATTTCTGCAGAGTGCTTCTGTTTGTGACTTCTTTTACACAGTGAGACCACTTACTGATTGCTCACTGTGTGCCTACAGAGTGCCATTTGCTTTAAAATGTTATAACATTTAATTGTCACAGCCACCTCATGGTTATGACTCCAGAGAGGACAAGCCACTTACCCCAGTTACTGAGCTAAAACATGCGAGACACAGTCTTGGTACTTGGGTCTGCTTATACCAGAGTTTGTTTATGTAGCCAGGGCCCCTCTCCCAGGTCTCACTCCCAGAGTCGAAGCCCCATGGACAGGGAGGATGGCCCTGTGGTCTCAGTCTGTGTCTTGCCCAGGTTCTTGGGTTGGAAGCTAGCTCCCAATGTAATGGTAATTTGGAGTGGGATTAGAGCCTTTAAGAAAGAGGCCCAGGAGCTTGTCACATGACAAGCTGCCACGTGAGGACACACAGAAGGTACCTATATGAGGAATGGCTTCTCACTACACACTGGATCTGCTGGCACTTTGATCTTGGACTTCAGCCTCTAGTACTATGCATAGTAAATTTCTGTTGTTTATAAATTACCTAGACTTGAGCATGGTGGTGCATCCCTGTAATCCTAGAACTCAGGAGGCTGAAGCAGGAAGATCATGAGTTCACAGCCAGCCTAGACCACATAGAGAGGCCCTATTTCAAACAAACAAATAAAAACAGTTTGAGGTATGTTGTTATAGCAGTTTGAATAAATAAAAGCAAGTAATATTCTGTTTTTTATCAGACAAAACTGAGCCTTAGAGAAATAAAGTGATCTGATATAGGCTACAGTTAAAAGTCAAATTTTGGATATCTAGAATGGTATTTCTTTTGCTTTTTCATCATAGTCCATTAAAGCACTGGAGAGAAACTCTTTATGAAGGAAAAAGGGACATCACTATGGTCTATACAGCAAGTTCACACTTGGTACATTTTTTTTCTATTTCCAGCATTTGGTTAAAATGCTGGAGTAACCAGGCTTGTCCAGCTGTCACCATAAGAACTTTGGGAGCTGCAATTCTCCCTGAGATCCTGCTCAGTGAAGATTGCTATTCTGAGTCCCAGAAGGGCCTGTGACTGCGTTTCTAGCCAGCTCCCAGGCGGTATCCTTGCTGCTTGTTTTGCTCCCATTTGAGAAGCAACATTTCAGAGGCCAAAAACACTTTTGTGGATTGACCTACAAACTAGAACTAAGAGTCTAAGATTTTCATTTTCCTTTCCATTTTTTTTTCTATTGTGAGAAAGAACACAACTGGGATTCTGAGGTTTGAATGAAGACTCAATCTCAGAAGAAGGTCTCTGAAATTACAGTTGTTCAAACAGTATCGAGGAATGAGCCTAGAAAAACCAGAGCTAGGTGACTTTGTTAGTCACCTTTCCCATTGCTGAGACAAATACCTGACATTTGCAACTTAAATCAGCATGGGTTTAGTTTGGCTAATGGTTTTGGGGTTTCAGTCCGTGGTAACTGGCTCCAGGGCAGGAACATCATGGTGAAGGGTGTGACAGGACAAAGCTGCTCACTTCCTGGGGGCTGGAAGCCCAGCAGGGCAAGAGTGCCCAGGAGAAGAATGCCCAGGAGAGACAGACCAGCCCAGCCCATGCACCCCGGCACCCACCTCTGCCACCACCTGCACTTGCCGCTTACAGCCCATTCAGTTATGACCATCAATGGATTAACCGTGATCTGTCATCCCTCCAGGAGTCTCTTGATCCAGTCAGTTGACCATTAAAATTAAGTAGCACAGAGACGATTGCTAGAATTTTTTTTCCGAGGTGGGTGCATCCTATGCTAGAATAAAAGCAGTTATGGAAATAGCACCACCAAGCATGGTAAAAGATCCTGTTTCCTGTACTGGTTTTGCCAGTGATGCTGTGGTCCTCAGAGCACATCCTTGCTTGTTTGGCCTGCCTAAACCCAGTTAAACCACAGTTCTCCAGCTCCCACTGTGCTCCGATCACGTAGTTCTACAATGACCAAATGCCCTAGATTTTCTGGAACAATCTGCATTTTAAATCCTGCTGTGGTGTCCAGCTATGAGCTCAAGCCTCTACCTCAACTTTTGATTTCAAAAAATATGGTTATTGTAATTTTGTCCCAGCGAGAGTATAGAAACAGTTGTTTTGCCTTATGGATACCTGGCATGTGTCAATAGTTCATCTTCGTATGTTTGTGAGTGTGCATGTGCAATGGGCCTGTGAGAATTTAGTGAAAATTACAGATCAGCAACTCTGAAAAATGAACATATGCATAGACACACACAGTTTCACATGTTTCCAGGGCATTTTCTGACTCTCTCAAGCATGTCTCACTGCACGGCTTCATGGTCACGGGCTCCAGCTGTCCATGGTAAGTGCTGATGTGCACAGATGAAGTGAGGCGGCTTTCTGTGGGTGACTGTTCAGTGTCACTCTCCACCCCACAGTGTCGCTGCTGCCCTGATGAAGAGCAGAGCAGGTTTTTACCCCTTCGCCGTGACCGTGTATACGGGTGGATTTCTGTGTGCTGAGCATAGGCGATACTATTTCATTTCCTCACGCCATATTTTTCTACTTAATACATAGTGAGATCTTCCTCTCCAAAGACTTAAGCATGCTTAGCATGTGAGTTCCTCTTAGAAACAAAAAAGAGAAAGAGTGAGGGTGAGAATGACAAGGGGAGGGAGGGAGGGAGAGAGAGAGGGGTGGAGAAAGAATATAAATCCAGTGTTTGGAAACCTTCGTCCTTATTTAGGGTTAGTCACATTTTCTTCATTATTTTCCCTGAAAGCAATATGAGTACTATAGTGAATATCAATGTATTATCGATGCAAAAATTGATGAGAGCAGATTTTAAGTGTTTTTAACTTCCAAAAAAATAAATGTGAGGTAATACATGTTAACTAGTTTGATTTGACCATATATATATATATTTGCATGCCTGTTGTCCTAGCATTCTGGGAGGCTGAAGCAGAAGGGTTGCTAGTTCAAGCCAGGCATGGGAAATTTGGTGAGATACTGTCTCAAAGTAAAAAATTTAAAAAAATGAAAAAGAGCCAGGGCTATAGCTCAGTGCAAAGGCCCTGGATTCAGTCCCCAGTACCAAAGAAAGAAGAAAGAAAGAAAGAAAGAAAGAAAGAAAGAAAGAAAGAAAGAAAGAAAGAAAAGAAAGAAAGAAAAGAAAGAAAGAACTACAGCATAAACACATTGGTCGATTAAAAGCTAAAAAACATTTTGATTTGGCGTGACAATTGAAGTTTAAAAAAATACAAAACTCTATGTCTTTTCAAACTTTTCCTTGGGAAATGCAGTTTTATGCCTTTTGGAGACAATGTACACCAACAAATAGGTGGAGAATCTGAGACCCTGAGAAACTAAGTGGCTTGCAAATGGCCCACAGCTAAAAAGTGGAAGAACTTGACTGAAACCTTAAATTTCCTGTCATTTCTTAGGCCTTTGCCTCTCTTGTTGTTTTAGATTCCTTTCCTTTCCTTCACCCCCGCCCCATGAAACCCAGGGTTTCATGCATGCCAGGCAAGAGCTCTGCCATTGAACTACAGTTCCCTGAGGATATGACATTGTCTCTGGATTCTGTCACATAAGAGCTGTCACCCTGCTGGCTGCTTCTGAATGTGTGAGCTGATTGCCGACTTCAGACACACAGGCAGGATGCAGAGTGGAAGGCTCAGGCCTTTGGATCTCACAGGAACATGTCCACTCACTTGGAGCAATGATTCTCCTTGCTTTTAAGACCCTAAGAGATAAAGAGCATAGATTTTTTTAATGGACAGGATTTCTAGAACTAGAGGTGAACCTCGAGATGCTCTCATCTGGGAGGTGTAAACTCTAAAGCCTTCACCCCAGGCAGATAGCAGCAGTACGTGGAGCAGTGCTCTGTGGAGCCAGCTTCTGTAGGTACCTGCTGTGTTTGTACCACACACACTCAAGAGACAGTTTTTGCTGCTTTTATTGAAGCAGGTAGTTCTCATAATCTATCTGCTCCTGCACGTATTTTTTTTCTATCACTAGTTGGAAAATGCAATAACTCTTTACTATAAGAGAATAGTGTAATGTGAATGGAAATGAAGATAACTTTTCCCTCAATGTCAGGGACATTGGTGTAGGGAGTGTGGGGTTTGCGATTGCTAAGAAACCTTGAGAAGTGGGTAGCAGCTACGCAGCTCTGACACTTGGGTCCAGGAAGCTGTGTATGGCCACCTTTTCTGACTTTTTCTAGGAAAAGTTTAAAACTTGGAATTTGATTGGAAATTTCTTGACTTTAAAAAAAATGCTGGCTATTTTCATTACTGATGATGGAGCCCAAGGCCTTCAAACTGAGCTACATCCTCAGCCCTTGTTTGTTTTCATTTTTTTGAGAAAGGGTTTCACTAAGTCATTAAGTTGCCCAGGTTGGGCTTGAACTTGCTGTCCTCCTGTCTCAGCCTCCCAGAGTTCTGGTATTACAGATTTGGTGTACCATGTCCCACTTCAGGTTTTTTTTTTTTTTTTTAAGACTGCATATTCCAAGGAAAATACATTTGGGAGCCAATTCTTCTAGATGAGCTGCCAATTTGTGATTTCTGACCTAGTCCAGCTACTTGATTGTACAGGCCAATGTGCTAAGAGGAGAAGTGACATCTGTGTCTACTTTTGAGCAGAAGCGCTAGGGGATGGAAGCTAGGTTTCCTGGTTTCAATTTCTTCCCACTCCAATATGCTATTCCATTAATTTCATCCTTTAACCATTTTGACTTTGCATAGAAGGCAAGTATCATCTTTAAATTTAAGTTACTCGCAGGGAAAGGTGAACACTGGAGACATTCTTCAATCAAGTGCCAAAGGCTCAAGTGTCTCTTAGGTGATATTGAAGTACTCAATAATCACCCTACTCCTGGCTACAAGTACAAGCACAAGAATCCTCAGCACAGCTGTCCTCTGGAATCGACCACAGTTGGCGGTTTTCTGCAGATAATTGGTCTTAGAACATACTGTGTGTGCAAAGTCATTAAGCCATAAATCAGTTATTCTCAGGGGCATCCTATACTAGATGTATCCAAATAAAATAGTTTCAGTCATCTGAAAGCAGACGCTTTTGCAGGCAGCAGAATTTTATTATGGTGGAAAACTTATAAAGCAGCTCTTTAGCCTGGTAAAATCCCCAACAATGGAAAAGACTTGTCAGTATTTTGATTTAGGGCTTTAATGTGGTCCAGTAAATTGATGGAGCAGGGCATAACTCCCTCTGGGGACACTCAGAACAGAATGTATCGATTTTTCATAGCCTGCACAATGCTGGCCAGGCCTTCAGTCCTCAGGGAATAAACACAAAAGGAAGATTTTAAAGAACATTACTTTCCAACATCAGGATGGCAAGAGGAATTCATGCAAGAATTATAGTAAAGGAGCTTGTTCACAGAGCTTGTGTTCTCAGGAGATGAATAATATGGGGCTGATGGGACCCTGAGTACCAGAAACAGGTGGAACAATTCCCTATGGGAGTAGTTTGTGAGCTCTAATATCTCTGGAGTCAGGATGATGCGTAACTAACTTCCACCAATATAGTCCCAACGCCCAGCATGGGAACGGTACTCGGTATGTGCTGGAAACACATCCTAAGCCTTTTTAATTTCAATTTATCAAGTGGTTACTATGTGTTAAGACCAAGGAAAATCTCGCACATACATATTCTAAAGAACCCCGTTAAGTAGTTGGGATTGTTGATCTCATTTTGCAGTTGTCAAAACTGAAGCTGGAAAGCTACAAACATCACCAAGGTCACAAGGAGCACCGAGCTCATTCAGGGTATAAACGGAGGCCTGGGCAGTCAGCCTGATTCTCACGTGCCTGCTGCCACTGTGGATCTGTACATCCCTGTAGGGAAGAAAGCATGAGTGCATAAATAGGTGAATGTTTCAAGATGAAGACTGAGTGCCATAGACTCCAGAGGCGAGTTATTTGTGCCTGGTAGTCTGGAAGATCCGTATTTATCAGGAGTGAATAAATCTCATTTGGTACTGCTGGGAAAGGAAGCTGATACCACACTGTCCAGGAGCTCAAATGCCCTGCTAGTGGATTTCTCTGTAAGAGCTGAGCCTCCTGGTCCTGGAGCTAAGTATAGTCCAGATATTGCTTAGAATTCATTGTAGTGTTTAGGAGGCCATTTACACGCCCCAACCCTCAGACTGCTAAGCTGACAAGGGAGATGTATAATGTAGTGGTTGTGACTATTAAATGAGGTAATATTTGCAAAGCTCTTGGCTCTGTCCCAGGTGTACAGTAACCATGTGTGGTTTAAAGTTTACCCAAAGGCTAGGGAAGAGAGGACAAGGAGTGGCTCCCCAAACTTTGGGGACTCTCAAGAGGGTGTGGATTCTATTGCCAAGTTGCAGCTCTGGAATTCAGGATCCTGGTCCTCCTTTGGAGCCTCCTGATGCTCTTGATACATTCCTGGGTTTCTTGACCCAGAAAGCATGAAGTTACTGAATGGGTGAGAAATCTTGGCAGAATATACTAAGAACCTTGAATACTGCCTCACTGGACTGGAGACAGTGTCAAGTTCTTTGGCATTTTCTCCACACAGCCTGCTGGTAGGGGGAATGTTCGACTCACCTTTTGGTGTCTGGGTAGACCGGTATATCCCAAGGACACTCTGCATGCTGTCTCTGTCCACACAGGGTGAAGCAATGATGATGAAATACATCGTAGGACTCTTGACCCCTCTCTTGCCACGTTGATAGGTTTGGCCAACAGGAAGCCCCGGTAGGACGTGGGAAGGGAAGGGAAAGGGGGGAGGACAACACAGTAAGGCTATTTATTTAGTGATAGGGACTGAACTGGACCCTCAGGCATGCTAAGTGAGCATTCTACCGTGGAGCTACAACTACAGCCCAAAGCTACTTATTTTGATTTTTTAAATTGGTGTGTCACATATGTGTACTACTGAATGACTTTTCCCAGTAAATATGTGTGCAGCCAGCACCCCAAATCATGAAACAGAAATAAGCAGCGCCTCAGGCCTCCTCCCCAAGCCACTGATTCTCAAATTCCTTGCTACAAGTACACCTTAGACTGTCACTGACCTTCAGCCAGTTGCTGCTTCCTGCAGAGGAATTCTGCCTGACTCTTTCCCCTCCACATTCTGGAAATCATTCTCTCTCTCTTGCTTCTTCTGGCTCAGGGCTGGGCTGCTATTGCTTGCAGATTCCTATGCCTGTGTCTGCCCTGTACCCACCCACACCTTCGCCAGACAGTTCCTATGGTGAACTATGCCCCCTGTTTCAAATGTGCCATCTGCTTTGGCTGAGACTTTGACCAGTAAATGAGGCAAGAATCCTGTCTTTGACTGGATCAGAACTCTGCCAGTGACCAAACTGGGAAATCTCAGAGAATGACTCTAGGGCTGCATGAAAGGTTTGTCCAATACCTCCCAAGCACTTAAAAATAAACATGGCAATTTTAAATGATGTCCCCTGAGAAAGCATAATATGGGGGAGAGGTCCTCTTGGAAAGTGATGATACAGAGCTTAGTAGGTGACTGCAATGTCCCAAGCTGGATGTTACGGAGGAAAAATGGGGCCAGGAGTCCGGTGTTGGTAGACACGGAAATGGGTGGGCTCCAGAGATACTTAGGTGCTTGGAATGTGTAGTACTTACAGTGGATGGAATGAGGAAGGAGGAGTCACCAAGGAGTCTTCCCAGCTTCTGGCTTTGTGCCACTGATGGGATGGTGGCATCATTTACTGAGTTTGGAAACCATGGAGAATAGTTTTTAGTGGGAGGAGCTTCATGAGTTTGATTTTGGGGACACTGAATCTGTGATGTTCAAATGGAGATGCTAAGTTGTATCCCAAGGAAAGTTATAAATCCAGAGAAATCCAGGCTAAGAACATGAGTTCTGGTGTATATTAGTCTACAGATGGAAGTTAAAGCTATGGGTGTGGGTGAGCTCTCCTAGCATGAGGTTATAAAAATGGTCCAGGGCAGAGTTTCTCAGCCTTGGCACTGCTGATGTCCAGGGTGGCTAGTTCCGTGTCTTCAGATATTTCCAACTGCTCCCTCAGGGCTGGCCCCCGTTGAGAATCCCTAGTGCAGGACAATGTCCATGAAATGAGGTATGTGGTGTTTTGCTGCTGAGGTTTTATCCCGGCTCTGTCCTTGCCTGACTGTGAGACCCAGGTGGACACATTGTTGAACTTCTCAGCATCTCTGCTTCCTCCTGTGGAATAGAGACTCTAGGAGGAGGTAGATCCTCACTGGCTTGGATAACATAGATAAGAAAGTTTGAGAATATTGCTTAGAACACTGCCTGGATCCTGTGAAGTGTTTGCTGTCTTTACATCCTCAGTGTGGCCCTTATTGTGAAAGAGGTTGGGATGTAGGAGTGAGGTTTGGGAGATGCCAACATTCATTATTAAACAGAACGGGAGGAGAGAGAGACTCAGCTGGGGAGCCCGAGTACACGTAGGAGGAAAGATGACTCAAGGGTGACTTGCAGGAGAGAGGGAGGAAGTCAGTGGTCAGAGGCACAACGGGCTTCTCGCTTGCTAAGGGCACAATGCTCCTGACCCATTCTCCTGTAGGCTGGGAGGAACCAACTCCGAGTATATTATCAAGACAAAGTCCTTTCAAATGCCTTTGTTAAGTTTACCAGGGTGTAGGATCTATCTAAAAATGAGTGTTTTATAGTGTTCTTCCATGGTACTCAGAAAATATTTGTGACATTTCGGTAAAGAATTCTCTCCAGCTCTCACACTGATTGCATTTAAAAACAGTATTCCAAGGTTAGTGGAGAGAGAGGAGCCAGGGAGGGGGATCAGGCCCTGGGGAGCCAGCAGGCAGTGCAGGCGGATGCTATTTAACCCTGTCCCTCCTGCCTGGGGTCCGGGACTGAGATAGGCAGTAGCCACCTGGATGGAAACAGTTAAGAAGCTATACTTCCTGTGTTTATCAGCAAGGTCGCTTTATTTATCTGGTTCAACATCTTTGGTACCAATGCTGTGAGATAAAAGATGCCTTGTACCTCACTCTCCTCTCTACTGCAGCTGATGAAATACATCTGTTAATTCTCAACTTCCGGAAGGCAGTTCTTCTCTAAGACAATGAATGGATGTCAGAGGGTGAAAGAAAGAAGATTCATAGAAATCACGACTGTGTTCCTTCCTCCCCCTCCTCTCTACCTTCCTGCTTTCCTTTCCCCTGCTCTTCCCTCCCTTCGCATACCTGTTACATTCTTATTGTGTTCCAGCTACTGCACTGAGTGCTGGCCTACGACAGAGAACAGGGGACAGAGAATCTTTGAATCACATTCTCCTTATTTTTAAAGAAGTTAAAAAAAATCTTAAAATGCTGATACTTATGAACAGTTAAGGAAAAAAACCCAGAATGTGTTGATGAGTGAATGAAGAGGTACTTTTATTCTACAAGGTGACCAGGAAGGAAGGCACCTGCTAGGAGGTTAACATACAAGCCAAGATCTGAACGGTGAGCTGGGAAAAGGGCCAGGAAGGAAGTTGCAGGCAGGGCCAGCACCGGGCTGGAAGGCTCTGCACACTCAGCGAGGCGGGAGAGCCGTGTGAGGGGCACAGGGGACCAGGTGTCCATCCTGATGACCACGGTGAGGACTTCAGAGCTTGTGCCAGTAGTGTGGGAAGGGGCAGCACAGGATGAGGAGGGGGATGGTTGTGAGTAACCCCACCTACTCAGGTCAGGGACCAGGGTACCCTGACCCAGGGTGCAGCTGGGGAGAAGACACAGGTGCTCAGGTCTGGGGAACATTTGTCCTGCTCGGTGTCCATGTGACTATACCGCTATTGGTGTTCAGACAGTTCCAGGGACTCATACGACATCTCTTTTGATGTTTTATCTTTTGAAATACTAAATAAGTTGCTGTTATGTGCTGTCTTTGTGTCCTTCATCTGAAAGACAAGCTGCCTGTTAAATAACACCCTTGGGCTTCCTATTCGTCAGTGATGGAGGTTGAACTGTGCCCCACTGCCCCCTTTGTAAAGCTCTTCAAAATTAGGACGTTGTGAGGGTGTTGGGAGGAAATAAAAACCCAAACTGTTTTCGCTGTGGGGGTCATTGGAAAAAATTGTCCATTCATCCAGTAAACATTTGTTAAGTGCCACTGTGTGCAGGGCGAGTGAGGTAGCTTTTGATCTGCTGGGTCTCAGCCTAGTTGTAAAGTCCGACCTGAAGATAATGCCAGCTGATTAGATGTTGAACAGAATATGTAGTAAAAATGGCAGGGCACAAAGTAGGAGTTAAAAAAGGAACCCTCTGCGTTGTTGGTGGGAATGTAAAGTTGTACAACCATTATGGAGATTGGTATGGAGATTCCTCAAAAAACTAAAACTAGAAATTCCATTTGACCCAGCTATTCCCCTTCTAGGTCTCTTCCCAAAAGAGCTGAAGACATCATAGTACAGTGATCCATGCATACCCCATTTATACCACCACAATTCTTAACAGCTAACTCTTGGAAGTAGCCTATATGTCCATCAACAGATGAATGGATAAAGCAGATGTGATTTACACACACGAGAGTACTACTCTGCCATAAAGAAGGATAAATTTGAGCCATTTGTAGGCAAATGGATGCACTTGAGACCATGTTAAGTGAAATAAATCAGGCACACAAACTTAAATATTACATGGTTTTCTTACATGAGAATCTGAAATATAAATAGCAAAATAAAAGATAGACAATAGGAGCTATCACAGTAGATCTTTAGCATACGAGAAGGGAACCAAGATATCGAGGGAGGAAGGGGAAGAAAATGAGATGGAAAGCGAGAGGGAGAGTTGCGGTGTGTTGTGTACACAGGTACCAAGTTCCTACGAGGAAGGTGATCGATCGTCAGGTACTACAAACAGGTACAAATAGGAGGGAGGGGGGGAGAGAGAGAGAGAGACAGACAGACAGACCCAAGAGATGGAGGAAGGGCTGAGGGAGGGGAAGAGGCAAAACACAAAGTAAGATATGTCATGGCTGTGTACCGGCTCCTCATGATGAATGTAAGCATTATGGACCCCAAACATGCACGGTCTTAGTTACTTTTCTCTATTGCTGAGACAAAATACCCAACACCCAAAGTTAAAGGTGAAAGGTTTATGTAGCTCACAGTTTGTAGAGGTTTCAGTCCATAATCGGCTGGCTCCAAGGCAGGGTGGCTTGGCAGACAGGCCTTTCGGGAAGAAACAGTTCATGGTTCACAGAAGGTAGCAAAAGCAACAAGGGACCTTAACAGTGTCTTTCTGTGCCCTTTATCTTATTCAGACTACTTACGGTGGGCAGCACTTATGCCCTTAATCCCAGTGCCCCTGGGCCTAGTCCCACCATGAATCAATTGAATTCTAGACTCAGCCACTTCTGAAAAAGCCTGAGGCTTTAGGGGGACACCCAAACACAAACCATAGCATGCACTAATTAAAAATGAAAAAAAAACAAACAACAAAAGAGTGGGGAGTTCTGCCTGTTAAGACTGAGGAGAGTTCCTAAGAGAGGTGACAGCTGAGCTGGGTTATAAGCGTAAAGGTGGTTCACTGGGTGAAAAAGATGAGCAAGAGGCTGTTAGCCATAAAGAAATGGCATGTAGAAAGGCCCTGGGGCATAAAGAAGCATGCAGGTTCGGCAAGCTGAGGCATCTTGGGAGAAATATGGCGTCCAGCAGCATTGCATGGAATTTGAAAATGAATAGTGGGCCAGGCTATGATGGATATCTAAGACAGTCTAGGAGTTCAGACACTCATCCATAGGTCAGTGTGTCAGAAAGTCAATTTTAGTAACTCAACTACTATTTTTTACATAATACAAGTTAAAATTTATACATAAGACTAGTACCATCTACTTAAAGTTGTGTATTTTCTTTGAATTGCTTTGTGTTGTTTAGTTAGATGTATAGAGAAAGGAAAAATTTAAACATTATTTTATAAAAAGATTTTATACTTCCATTGAAATTAGGAGTTTGATGTGCCAAGAGATATTTTTTACACAATACAATCACCTTCAGGGTCCGTGGGGATTTGTTCTAAGTGCTCCTTAAGACATCAAAACCTAAGATTCCCAAGTCCCTTGTATAATATGACACATTATTTGTATATAACCTATTCAGGTTGCCCCATGTATTACTTCTCGATTACTTATAATACCCAATACAAGGTAAATGCTATGTAAATAGTTGCTCTGCCGTATCATTAAGGGAATGAAGACAGAAAAATGCATCTGTATATATTCAGCAGAGATGCAAGCTTTTTTCCTAAACATTTTAAGTCTGTGGTTATTTGAATCTGTGGATAAGGAACCCACAGAGACAAAGGGCAAACTGTATGTATTTAATTAACTGCTTGACTATGGAAACCTAAGAGGCTCCTTTGAATGCTGCCCACCTCCCCCGGTGGCACACGCTGTATCTCACTCTGTCACAGTGCTGCAGGTTAGGGTGGGGAATCCTGAATGCCTGATATTATCACTGCTGGGTTGGACAAGCATTGCTCAAGTGGCAGAGTGAAAAGGCAAAAAGAAAGGGAATTAGATTTTCAAAACCCTTTCCATTCATTATCTGTAAAGTTCAAATAATTGTACAAGCAAGGAACCACCTACATTCTGTGGAGATGTAGTAGCTGCTGGAGGAAAATCACGGTGTTGAAAGTGTGTGCTATGGACCTCAGCCCTCTCTCCCTTCCTTGCCTTGCCCTGAGATTCTTTGATTCTGCCTCATCTGGTTGGCATTGGGGTGAATTCAGTATTCAGGAGCTTTGTGACCGGAAGTGCCATCCTTTCGCTGGAAGAGAGTGTGACTCTGGAGATGCGTATTGAAGGAGTCACTGAAGTTCCTGAAGAATCCTGTGATAGATCAACTGGACCTGTCCCTGACCATTTTAGGAAACATCTTCAGGAGCCTCAGTGGCATATTTTGGCCAGCTCCCTTTTTATTAAGGTAATGGAAGACCAGAACGGGCTCAAAGCACTATTACTTGCCCCTGAATATAGGTGGGAGAAAACCTTTATAGGGTTTCTGACTCCAGGTCAGACATGAAGATGTTTCAGGGGCCCACAAGGTGCTTGGGATGAATGAGGCTAAGTGGTCAAACTAAAAACACTAGTCCCTTTGAAGGGGTGAACAGCTGCTCAGCAATACCCAGGGGTTATTAAACATCAAGTAGAGCCCCAGGGTCTTTAGATCTCTGTATCAAGAAAATCTGAAAAGTTTTGGTTTCATTTTAATTTTGTTGATTATCTTCCCTTCCTCCCCACACCTCAAATGAGGCAAACTCTGTGGCCCCTAGCAAAACACACCTGCAGGCCCAAGCAAACCTACCGTCTGTGCATTATAACTTCTGGACTAGTTTACCTTCCTATATGGTTTTGCACCACTTCTGACTGAGTATTGGTTTCCGGTTGATCACTTCCGGAGCCAGAAAGCCCTCTTCCTCATAGATCAGTCCACTGTCTTGTTAGACAGGACCAGCCTGTATTCAAGAGAAAATCTTTAGGAAGGAGCCAGAACGTCTTGGCCAGGAGTTGAAGGCCTATCTCCTGCCCCAGGCGGCACACACCTTGGCAGCCATCTTCTCTTCCGGGGATTGGCAGGTGAGGGTCTCTGGAGTTTTTCATCTGCCTCCCCACTGGGGAGGTTTTGCTCAAACAGTCTCACGTCTAGAGGCTCTGGGTTCTGCTCTTGGATGTTCAAAGTTCAATTGCCCTTTTAAAAAAATGATCAAAGTTGTGTCTGAAAAAGCAGATCACTTCCTAAAAAAAAGGCAAATTGGCTATTTTGAATACAGTTAGAAAAGGGCCTCAAGCCAAGCCTGCCCATTTGAACATTGCAAGTTAAAATCATAGTGCGTTAAAGAAGAAATATGAAATGGCCAAGTGAAATGTGCACGTGGTTTCCATCCTAAAATATGTATATATATTTTCTTAGTAAGATGGCGGAAGACTAGATTTATTGGAAGGAATGTGAAGGTGGGAAATGCTAAAAATATTTCAGGTATTGGAAAACATTTCCATGAATTCTTCATCAGTGTTTCTAGAGTTTTTCCCTGGTGGAAGCTCATGAGGGGTGTGTTACGAATGGGCAGAATGCAGCACACACACCATTATCACCAATGCCTCCAGAGTCCCACACAGACATGAGCAATGGAGCACAGAACTTTTACCACCAGAACGTGAGCTCCACTGGGCAGGAGCCATGCCTTTCTTATTTGATCATATATTTCCTACGTCTAAGACGTGACTGGCATATGATATTTCTTAATTAAAATTTTTCTACAGCATTTCCATCCATTGAGGGCAGATTCACTCTCAACATCCTCCCAAACATATTTCTCTAGATACCTTAGATCAATTAATTGGTGTGTGATTGGCAATTTTGACTTTGAGATTTCTTTTAGGCATCTGGAGTCACAGTGGTGGGGGAGATTCCATTTCCAGGAAGCCGCATTTAAAAGTCTAATGGGGATGGGGTGGGATGGAGTTGAACCTATGTGAGTGGTCTCTTCAACTTCCCTAGAAAACTTCCCCAGTATAGTAAAGATTAGGTTATCTGAAGCATGTGGGGAGAGCTTCCAGGATGACCCTGTGACACCCAGCTGTACCATTCTTTCCTCCTGTGCAGCCATTTTGTTTGTTCCATCACTGTCTCCATGATATCAAAACCACCAGTCCTGGAGAAGAGGACACAGTCCAACTAAATGTCATGGAGGTCAAAGAAATGTGGCCAAAAAATGGCCATGCCCTTGCTGAGCTCTTCTCTCCACATGAGCCTCCAGCGCTCAGCCCATGTGGCTGATAGATCCCTTAGGATCCAGGAAGCCTGTGGTCTTTGGACTGCAACATTGGAAAGAGTGCCCAGAGCCTACTGTGAATAAACTCCTGGACCTGCCAGGGGAATAGACTTTCATAAGCTCATCAAGGAGATGAGATGGGGAACAGTATGCTGGGAGTTGTGCCCAAAGTGTCAGTCTATTCTCCCACTTCTAAGACACAGGCAGTGTTGCTGTCTTCATTTTTATGATGAAGATGGAGAAGATCAGAGGAGTAGATCTATCATCTGAGCATCAGAGGAAAAGAAATGCATGTAAAAATACTGGAAAATAAATAATAAATAAAAAGCAACAGACTTGACTATCAGAAAAAAAAAAAAAAGTATCACCTGAGGCCTTCCAGGGAGCAGGAGCCAAGCTTTGAGTGGAAGACATTTTGTCTTCAGACTCTGTGCTTTGGACAGCACACTTTCCAATCAGAGACGGTGAGTTCTTCTGGTGCTCTGGGTTCCCTTCCCCTGTAGGTGCCACCCTTATCCTCTAGATCCGCCACATATATCTAAGGCTGCAGTGGCTGTTCCCATGCGTGCTGTCAGCTTTTCCAAAGAGGACTCACATTGCTTGACCATTTCCCTTGACTTCTCGATTTACTGTTTTGCTTTCTGCCTCCAGTGACCTTGTGTCCTGCTTCCAGGAAAGGGACAAGGTCGTGTGAACTCATGTTCCTCATTGAAAGCCCTGGAGAAATAAAGATAGGTAGAAAGAAGGCAAAGAAAATTGTAATTTAAAAATTGCACCTTTAAGATGGCAATTTCAGGACATAATGAAAATTACTCAAGGTTACCCATATCTTTGCTCCCCAGGCCTGTGTATGCTTCTTTTCTTCCAAGTCCATCACATGCAAAATCTTTTAAAGATACTTTAAATCCATAAATTAGCTTAGCTGATAAGGTAAAGGACAGAAACGACCTAAAGAAATACCATGGGCTGGACCACTGCCTTTCTCCTGTGAAATGCATGTTATGAGTTACATCTCTATGTGCCCCAAAGTCTCAGACACTCATAGGTGGGGCTTTGGGGAGGTGATTGGACATGGGTGGGTGATGCTCATTAGTGGACTGGTCCACAGAGGAGCTTCTAGCTATACGTATCACTGGGAGGTGAAGCCTGTTCAGAGGAGGTGGTCCCTGGGGCGTGGCCTGGAAGGCTCCATCGCCCTCCTTCCTCAATCGCTCTCTGCCTCCTGACTGCCATGCCATAAAGAAGCCTCTTCTGCCAGGCCCCTCTGCCATACTGCCCTGCCTTGGAGCTTACCGACTGTGGACTGAAAGCACTACAAATTGTGAGCCATGATAACCTTTCCTCCTTTAATCCGTGATTGTCTCAGCTACGGAGAAAGTAACCAAGACAAAGGGGTATCCTTGCACCTGTGAAATGAGCCATTATCTTTATTCTTCTAGGTGGGCCATTGCTTTTCTCCTGTAAACCAAGCGCAGATGTTCAATAGATTTGTAAATTCCATAGATTTCCAACAGCAAAAGGATATAAATATTCCCAGCCTCAGACCATGATGCACCTCTCTCTTGACATCCGCATCCTGTTTCTCTGAGTGTGGACTTTAAATTCTGACCAATAATCCTCTTTATGCCTCTTACCGATGCACCGTGAAAATTCTTTTTCGGGAATGGAAGTCACTGAACCTGCATCCTGTCCCGTGGGCGGGGCGAGTCCACATTCCCTATGTCTGATCTGTAGACCTCCTCGGAACCTGTGCAGTGACAGGCCCACTGTCACCTCACAAAACCTCTCCTGACCAGCTGCTCCACCTCCCGTTCCTGTTCTCTCTCTTTCCCTCTGCTCCTAGTCTCTCTCTCTCTCTACTTCCTCCCAAATCACTGGGCTTTGGCAAAACACTTGGGTGCTTTAGAGGCACACGAGGCTGTCCAGTTCTCTGGATTTCCCCTTCATCTTTCTGCCCCGTGGCCTGTGGGATGGATAATCTTGCTAAGCAGCCAGTGCTGGGGTAGGAGGGGCTGCTCCTTCCAGTCCAGGTGGACCTGACCACTGGGCAGCATCTCGGCCAAGATTCTCTTTCACTGTCACTTTGGGCTTTACCAGTTCCTTCAATAACCCAGGCACCAAGAGCTGTGTGACCTAGAGTTTCTTTCCGCTCATTTCTGAAAAGGAGCAAAGAGGCAGTGTAGATGAGACAGGCGAGCGCATTTTTGCAGCCATTTTGTGGGCAATTCCAACTCCCACTGCTTTGCATTTGGCAGGCTTTGTGGCTTCCTAAGCAAGTGGCAAAGCATCTTTTATTTTCACGAAGCAGGAGGAACATTTTATTGTATTACAGTGATTATCAGTGGATGGATTCTGGGCTCTTGGACCTGCAGTCTGTGGTGCCCATTCCCTCCTGAGGGCAAATACACCCCTGGAAGCTTCTCATGTGGTGGAGTCACACTGAGAATCTGGGAGTGACAGGCCCTTTAACAGGGGAAGGTGCACCTTGGAAACAGGAGGAAAAGATATCAGTCGCAGAGACAACCGCAGGAGCAGTGGACTCAATTTACCCATTAGAAGCATTTCCTGCAATTAGCTAAGAATGGATTTAAGCTCCATTGAGTAGAACTTGATGAAAAAATGGACAGAAATCTCAAAGCAAGTGAAAGAAATGCCCTTCAAGTGCTCTCGCTAAATTATCCTGTCAGACAAGGTTCCACTCTAGGCAAGACCGAGAAGAAAGAAGTATCCCCAGTAATCCCTGGTTTTTCTGCGCACAATGCTAGAATTTGTAGATACAAAGACAATGCCAGAGATAGGAGTATAAACAGCTTTATATCAGCCTGGTGCTCTTCTCTAAGACTCTCTCCAGCCCTGGGCAAGATGCTGACTTTATGTGCCCTTCTGCTGCCCCAGCCGAGGACCCAGGGTTCTCCCACTTTGTCATCCTGAGATCAGTGTAGGGCCATGAACCCATGAATTATGGGTGTGATGTGTAGTGAGACTATATTGTATGTAGGATTTACTTATGTATGTTTGTTAGTAGATGTTGGCTGTATCTGATGATTGCATGCATCATGGGGAGCTGGTCCATGTACATAGATAGCAGGCATGTTGAGAGGAAGGGAGAAGAAATCAGAGGAGAAGAACTCAACCACTGTAGTAATTGGAACTTGAGTCCAGAGTGCTAGGACCTGGAAGAGCAGGGGAAAATGGCCTAGAATTTGCAAACAGATAAACCCTCTGTTCTTGCTCTGGTACAACGTGGACAAGTTAAAATTTCTTTGAGCCTCAATATTCATATTTGTAAAATGAGATGATGTGGTCCTGTAATTAGAACAGTTAACTACCAGTCTTCCCTAATGATGGATATAGTCACAAAGTCTTTGCTATTCTTTGCATGGAGAGCATCATCCACATAACAACAGGGAATTGCAATCCAGCCACGAGGGGCTATGGCACATCTGGGGAGGATGAGGTAAGGGGAAGGTTTTAAAGGCAAAGAGGAGTTTACACAAGCTGCTTTAAAGCCAAATTCATTGGGCATGGCAGCTCATCTCAGGAGTTGGCATTAGCTCATTGGTGGAAGCAGCTATGGGTAGGCAGTTGTTCTTTTCAGAGTGGTTTATCTGCAATGCTGCTGTATTAGTGCTCACCAGAGAAACAGATTTAATATAAGATTATATATATACCTATATGTATATGGATATATGGATTTACAAGGTAGGCTCACAATGGCCGCCCAAAGTGTCAGGTGTGGAAAAGTGCAGCGGGTCTGACTGTGCTGGAGATCCTAAGGATCCACCGAAGGCCTGAAGCTCACTGCAGAGTCCTGTGTGAGTCCGTATCAGGAGGCTGAAGGGTCTGGGCTGAAGGCTGAAGAGACTATGCTGGAATCCTGGAGACAGATTCCCAAGGTAAATGTGAAGACTGGAGCTCTATGGAAGAAACCGAAGAGAACCTTCTTTTTTCTGTCCTTTTGTTATTCCACTGAGGCTACAAACCCACTGGGTGGTGCCGCTCACACCCAGGGTGGGGCTTCCATCTCAGTCATCCATTCAGTCACTCCCAGAGCTACCCATGTCCTGAACCAATCAGTTGGCACAACAGTTAAACATCACAGGTGCCTTTGGAGGGATTTCACTTCGTGCAGTCCTTTGTTGGGTGCATGCAGGACACGCGGAATGTGTGAGAGGTGCTGCAGTTCCTTGTATTAGGCAGGTTTCAGCCAAGTCTGTAAGAGCTCCTACTTCTGTGTCCTCTGGACTCCATCCTTAGGGTTTTGACAGGAGTCACCTCATTTTGGTACTGGCAGGTTTCACAAGAAGTACAGCCAAATTCTCTTTCCTTTCCATCTGGACTGGCCATAGTGTTTTCATGAGGGAATGAATGATACTCAGGGAGTGACAAGGCTGGGTTCTAAGGAGCCTTGCAGTGTCTGCTTTAGTACCTGGAAAACTGCTCCTGAGCTTTGAGCCACCATGGAAGAAGCCAGACTTCCCCAAGGAGCCTGACTTTCATTCCAAGGAGACCGGTGCACAAGCATGAGGTGTCTGCAAGCCTGCTCAGGGAAAGATGTTAGGGGGTTCTGGCCAGCCAAGCCTCAGACATTGGGTGCAGCTAACAGAAGACCCAGACAGTAGGGGAGATGTGAGCTATTCCTTCTCTGCACAGATGACCATGGGAGATAACGCAAGGAAGACATCATTTTAATCGCGTGCTACACATCATAAGTGGCTACCCTAATGTACTGACACTGTTGAGAGTGAAGGCAAGATATGAGCACTGAGCTCCTTCCTTTGTATGTTTGCTTCAGATCTGAGCTTCTCCTGAAGGCTTGCCTGCCTGTTCTGGTTTGATGTGAGTAGCTACACTGAAATCCCAAGGACGAGATAAGACAGAATATCAGGAAGTAGCTGGTATAAAGCAAGTACCCACTAAAGAGTATATGAAATAGAAATCTGCTTCCTACAAGAATCTGCCAAATAAGTGGCTTCATTAATTCAAACCAGTTTGGTAAAACTGAGTGTCCATAGGTGTGTAGCTTTTGTCGGAACTTAAAATGCTAGACATGGATTGCTTTTGTATATTTGGGGCTCTTAAGCTAGCTTTTATTTTCCACTTGAGGAAGAATTCCAAGTGTGTCTATCAAAATCCCAAGCTGGATGAAGAAAAGACCAGGGAGAATCCTTCCCTGCTGAAATCCTTCCTTCACATCTGGTGGGAAAGACTTAAGGTGCTTCCCTAGAGCGAGATGGAATATTTATCACTAGATTGCAATTGGGTAGTGGTCATTTATCTTGTTTTACTTGATGGTTTTCTCAGTTTTTGATTAAAGTTACCGACCCTCTTTCCAGAAAGGTGCAGACATACACACAGAAACAGCATTCTTTATACACTTGACACTGGTCACAGACCCCAGAAGCCCATTCCTGTGTTGAGAATGCCTGATCTAAAGATGGATCTTATATTTTGATAATCTCTTGTTTCTAGATAGAGTAGTCCTCAACAGCTTTTGGTGTTGTTTGATTTGCCTGCTTAGAACATGCTGCAGAACAATCCTTCCACCTCCCTGTGCTACCCAGGTTTTTAGTACGGAGTTAAAAGTTGTTGACATGCCTCTGACAAGCTTTTGTACCGCTAGACTATTAGAAGTAATTAGGCTGATGTATTGCCTTCTGATTTGTTTGCTTTTCTCTTGGAGACTTCAGGCTCTTGCTCCATTTATTAAAATTATATTCAACAGACTTATGAAAGCATCCAATTTTGAGGACGACTCATCTTTTGCCCAAAATCAGCTAAGCAAACTCTCCTCCAACCATGCTGATTGCAGAATGCAACACATAATTAAGTGTTTACTGAAAAAAACCTGCAAACAGGCCCTGGGGGAATATGTCAGAGCAGCTCCTATCTCCATAGCAACCTCCAATGAGCCTTCCTGGATAATAAGAATATTCTCAGGTCCACTGACGCAAAATGATAAAGCAGCAACTAACGAGAACACAAAATCAACTATACTGTTCTGTCTTGAGCATGAAATATTTAATATCTCAGAAAAGATATTCTGGCATTCAATAATCCTCATTCATTTTTCGTCGTTGCAGTGGAGGGCAGCTAACATCTGTTGAGTACACTGTGCATCTCAGTGTTAGTTACACGATAGCACAGAATACATTTTATAAGCAATTAGGAAAATGCAGAGTCAAAAATTTATGGCAACAGAGATTCATCAGCCGAAACACCAGGCTATCCCCTCTCATTGGCAAGTATTTATTGTACTCTGAAATGAAAAGACTACTCCAAAACACACTGTGCAGTCTTCCTCTTTGAGAAGGGTGTTCTGTGATTTTCACAGTCTCGGGATCCAGTGGGTGAGGTTGAGCAGCCACCACTTTTATAAGGGTAAAGTGGAAGTTCTCCCACATGGAACCTCGGAGTCCAGCCCTGGCTAGGGATTTCTCAATGCCACAGCTGGGCCATCTTTCTCCCTGTTTCTCTTTCTGTTTTGACGTGCTGGGGATTGAGCCCAGGACCTCATGTGTTTTGGGCAAGCACTCTGTCAGTGAGCTGTATTCTCAACCCTTGTGTCCATTTGTTGGTCTTCTTGGTAGCCAGGCATGTGAAAACCCACATGAGCTGAGTGGCAGTACGTCAGTGCAAACAAACGGGAAGAAGGTGCAGAAGAAATCGTGCAAATTAAATGGTGATAATGACCTAAAAAGGCAGTCACTGTTGCTTTCCCATCCCTGTGTTTGGGAGATTTATGCTTGGGTTACATATTTATAAATGCATTGCTGAGCAGCTAGGTAACCAAGTGCATGTTTCTGTGTGTGTCAATGTGTTCATGTATACACTGTAGAAAAGTCACACCTATGACTCAGTGGGTGACTATGGTTTGCCACGCATGTTGCTATTCCACACTGACTGTATTGAATCATCATAACACCCAGGGCTGTATTTTATCCTCATTGCCATATGACTAAGGTTCCGAAAATCTAAATGATTGGCCCAAGACTAACAAGTGGTAGGTGAGGATTTTGATTAATTTTTGCTTCCAAAGATGGTGTTTTTGTATAAATGTGTATGTTTATGTACCTGTGACATATCAGGCAGAGCATACCCAAGTCATTTCTCATCGCCGGATGACAGGTGACAATAATCATCCCCATATCCAGAATGTCCCGCAGCCCAGCACCCCTTGGGTAGGGGTGGAGAGTGCATTTCTGCAGCACTGGTTTGCTTTTGCTGCTATACTCCAAAGCGCTTTCCCATGGAGTTTGTTACTTCCCCCTAGACCAGGGCAGATGGGCGGTGTCCATTGAAGCTGCTGGAGACCAGCTAAAGCTCTCCAGGATAGATATGAGCAAGGCTGCCGTGAGCATCGGGAGCACCGGCCGAGGGTGCTGTGCTAAAACAAACCTACCCGAGGTGTCACCTTCAGTGTCAGGTACTGAAGTTACAGGAACCCACTGATGAGGGGAGGGGAGTGTGTGTGTGTGTGTGTGTGTGTGTGTGCGCGCGCTGTGTGTGTACATGTGCATTCGCCATCGCTCATTGTCTTTGGCTTTCAGGATCTTGTATTTTAGAAGCTCTCAGTCAGTGATCTCTAATGGTCATGGGACATGAGCCAGAGCTCTCTGTGTGTCATCACTTCTCAGGACTGCCCAGACCGAGGAATGTTGCGTTCCTAAGCAGGACACAGCTGCCCGTGCACTCACATTCAGTACTATTTTAGTAAATAGTCAATAAACAATGAGAGGGTGACTGAATAATAACAAGGGCTTTAGGTAGATTATCTCATTTAATCCTTACAGCAATGCTTTCTGATCAAGAAACTCGCTCTCAGCAAAATTAAGTAACAAAGCCAGGTCCAGAAAGCTGATGAGGGAGGAACAGGTGGCTTTATCTTACAGGTCCCAGCCAACACTAGATTGAATTCCTAGTTAGTCTGGGAGAAAGTCAGATATTATGTAGACAGAGAGCCAAGTCTGTCCTTTCTGGACTGGTAACATAGTTCAGATACATGAAATTAATACCCCAAGGATATAGACAGGGCTTGTTCTGTGCTCACCTATTCACTCAGTAATCTATGGGATATTATGGAGTGTACACAATGAGACAAAGACTATCCTGAGTATCAAGGAGACAAAGGTAAGCAAAATGTAGTCCCTCCATAGGGGCTGTGAACTTCTACAGCAATGAGAGGCATACACAAAGTATTTTGAGGACAGCAACATCAAAAAGATGCTTCTCTCTCTCTCTCAGGGGCTGAGTTCCATGGTGGTAGCCTGGGTCCAGGAAGGGAAGACAGGATCTTAAGTGACAAGGAAGGGTTAATCAGGGAACTGTGCAAGGGTGGGGTAAGGTGACAATTTAAATAATTGTGGGATTTTATTAAGGTTTAACATTCCCCTCTTGATTTCTTCCCAACCATGGATAATGACAAAGTCTGAGGTGACTTAAAACAGGAAAGACTCCAAAGGACCAGAGGTAGCTGAAGCTCCCAGCATGGTGGATGGAATCCACGCAGCAACCCAGACTACCCAAGCTCGTGTCCAGGTGAACCTGTCATGGGAGCCGGGCCCACGGGTGTTCCCAGGCTATTTTTCTTTTTTTCGGTCATGTTTCCTTTTTCTGAGAAAACCCTTTGACTTCTTAAAAATGACCAGCATGGGACTGTAAAATAGTGTAGCTACATTAGAAAATAAGCAGTTTCTTAAAAAGCTAACTCAGAGCTGGGCTTGGAAGTCCAAGCCTGTATTTCCAGCACTCGAGGAGGACGGGGCAGGAGGATCGCAAGTTTGAGCCCAGCCTGATAACCTGACAATTTAGCAAGACCCTGTCTCAAACATAAAATGTAAAAAAAATAAGGCTGGGGATGCAAAGGTGCTGGGTTCAATACCAGTACCAAAAAATAAAAGAAAGAAAGTTGAGATAGAGTGGAAAAAGTTCAATAGAAATTTACTGTGTGATTCACCAATGCTCTTCCTAGATATCTACCCAAGAGAAATGAAAGCAGATGTCCACCAGAAGACTTGGACATGAATGTCCAGAACAGTGTGATTCATATTGCTAAAAACCTGGAGACAACACAAATGTCCATCCCAAGTGAATGAATGAACAAAATGTACTCCATCCACAAGTGGAATGCTATACAGCAATACAAAAGGAACAGAGCCCTGTGGCGTGCTACAACATATATGAATCTCTAAATGAATGGAGTGAGATATCATACATTTGATTCCCTTTATATGGAATGCCAGGGAAGGTAGAAGATAGGGACAGACAGGAGATTGGAGGTTTCCTGGGGTTAGGTTAGGGTTGGGAATGGAGAGCAAAGCAGCAAACTGGTATGAGGGATGTCTTTGAGCTGGTACAAATGTTTTAAATTTGGATTATGGTGAACAGATGATTTCCAGCTGGTGGATCTGGGCCTCTTGTTAGCCTTTCCGATTCTGTGGGGCATTCTGGGCCTTGATAGAGTGATTATTATGGATGGACCTTTTCCATAGTTGTGCTATTTCAAATGCTGGCCTTGGAAATAGATAGTGTTGCTCAACTAATAGCTATGCATCAGCCAAGACCTGAGCTCTGTGGTTTTTTTTTTTTTAATTTTTAGAGAGTGGAGTGTGTATATATCAAACTAACATGTCATACCTTTTCAAAGGGCTCTGTTCCCGAAGTTATGGAAGCCATTTGTAAGAATTTAGCTTCTTGAATTCCAGTTCTGCATATAAAGCCAACTTTTCTTGGCTAACGACTGAAAAGTCAATGGAAAAAATTAAAGCTAGGAGACAGATTTGTCAAAACAGCTCAAATTATTCTCCAGAATCCAGGCAGGGTTTGTCTGGTTTCTGACCTGAACTTTCAGCCCCTAGTCGAGCTGGGCTTCTGCTGTGGGCTTCTGTAGCGATGTCTGTGTTTGGGCTGTGGTTCTACCATTTCTTACCAGTCGGTAGCCAGTACTTCTTTTGGTAAAAAAACTGGGTCTTTGTACTTTGAGCAGGGCAGGGTCTGGCTACATAGCCCAGGCTGGCCTGGAACTCAGCCATCTTTCCACCCCAATCTTCTGAGTGCTGGGATTCCAGGCAGGTGCCGCCATGGCCTGCAGAAACGGAATGTTTGTAACTCTTGGTTTTCCCATCAGTAAAATGGGAACGAGGAGAATCTGCTCCAGAGAATTATAGTGAAGATTATAAAAATAAACCATAGGTAGAACCCGGCCCAAATAAATCAGGTGTCCCAAAACATAGGCTACTAGTAATAGTTGTGGTGGTATCTTGTGGTTCGACAGACACACCTGTGCTCTAATAAAAAGTATTTTTTAAAAAGGAAGCTTTGCTACCTGTATATATTAATTGCTCAGCATATTTTGTATATGGCCCAAGACAATTCCTCTTCACTCAGTGTGGCTCAGGCAAAGCCAGGTATGTCCACCCCGACTCCTGCAGGTCGGACTCACCCTATTAGGACATGAACGCTTTCAGGAGGGAAATTGGCCTTTTCTCTGTCCCCAGCATGAGCCACTTCTACAGTTGTTGCTCAGTAAAAGTATCTGGACTCCTTGATCCAAATCGTGGCTGATTCTGTAGTTGAGGGAAACCGAGAGAGACTGTCTGTGGTTCTTCCGGGTGCACAGGTGCTCAGTGGCGGAGCTGTGAGGGGATCCAGCGCCCCCAGGCTGGAGCAGGTGGCCCATTAGGAGCCCGGTGTGAGGACTAGGTTGGGAAAAGGTGGGGGGTGGGGGAACCGTGAGCTATCAGCCAGGCTGTCGCTCGGGGAGGACCTCTTGAATTTAGTGAGACCTCGTGGCTGAGTGTCCGAATCACGGCCTCTTTGAAATTAACTCCACGAGATGGAGAGTCCTTTCCCGTCCTCATCCCCCAGGAACCACGGGACAGGACAGAATCCCCCGCTGCAAATGCATGGATTCCGTGCTTCCCGCAGTGCCTGGCTGCAGCAGGCGCCGTGCACCCTTCCTGAGAGAGGGTGAATGCTGAATGCTAACTGGCTCTGTGCCAGGTCTGGTCATCTGTGGTCAGCTCCCCTTCCATCCCCGAAGTCCTGGGAAACAGCCCAAGGGAGTGGCTCTGAGTTCAAATCCCAGCCGAATCATTTCTGGTCAGCCTAATCCTCAGGCAGTTTACCTCATCTTTTCTTTTGGCTTTGTGTTCACATCTGGAAATGGTGATACCAGTATTTACTTCACTGAGTTAGCAGGAGGATAAAATTAATTAATTCGTGTAGAGAGCTTCGCGCATTGCCACACCCATGAGGCCTAGCCTGTTACTATTCTCACTCCTACAACCAAAACATACTCTGGCTCTCTTGCCTTCCCCTGGAAGGAGACCGGGGTGACATCGGGTGAGAGTAATTTCACAGTCTCACTTCTCCCACATTTTAAACGGGGAGCCACTTGCTTCAATTTGTGTCTTAGCAATATCACAGCTTCAGGGCAGTTCCATCAGTCTAAACAGTGTGCAGAAGTACTGATATTTAGAGGGGAAATAAAACTTGAGGGTTATCTAGCATAACCTTCACCATACAGCTGGGGAAGTCGAGGTCCATGGGGCGAGGTGACTAGCAGACTGACATATTGACTCCCAGATCCACATATTTCTTGTGCTGTCATCTCTAAATGCACAGGCAGTAATGTGTTCTGTGCTGTACTCGCTCTGCTCCTATGAAGTTTGTAGGATCTGCTCTATTTCCGAGAAGGAGCAGGAAGTTGAGTGTGTTATGCAATTCTCCCCTCTGCTGGCTGCAACACGTATTGCAGCAAAGACAGGCAGGAGAAATTCACCAATAAATGAGACTAGGAGAAAGGGCAATCCTGGGCTGCCTCGGATGTGTGTGAGGGGTGTCCCGGAAATCTAGTGCTGGGATGGAAAGCAAATCTTTTATTAAAGGAGCAGGAGTTGAGCGGCAGGGGGCGTTCCTGTCTCTCACAGTTTCTAATATTCTAGGACTGTAGGAAATGCCACTATTTCCTCCTCGTTGTGAATCGCCACTGTCTTACCAGGTCTCTGGGAATGTCACGAAGAGGTATTTTGCACGAATCTCGGTTTTCTCTAGCTTGCGAGACTGCGAATACTTAGAAATTGTTTCATAAAGTCTTGGAAAGAGAGGATGTAAAGAATAAAAAAGAGATTTCAAAAGGTCACTGAGATGACGAAGACCGTTAGTTTCATGCAATCGATGGTGCTGCACGGCTGGGAATAAGCAAGTCCGTGAACGTGCTGGTCCTCACAGCACAGGAGAGTGGCAGTTTCACAGTGGTGCTCCCCACTCTCCATTGCTGCATTTGTCTTGCTTATGGCGTTCTTGGTGTTCTGTCCACCGTCCATCGTAAGGACAGGGACTGTGTGTCATTTACTTGCTGTGATATCCCCAGAATCTGGCGACAGTGCCTTGTCCCCATGACTTGCTCAATCCTTTACTGTTGCCTTACCCATTGGAAACTGTCCAGTCTCTAAGTCATGCTACTAGTTCCTAGGTGAAAAGTCTCCCCCTCTCTCTTTCTCTCCCTCTGTTTCCTTCCCTCTGTCTCCTTTTTCCTCTCCTCTCTACCTCTCTTATACTCTCTCCAACCTAGGAATGCACTACCACTAAGTTATGTTCCCAGTCCTTTAAAGTAATCATTTTTTCCTTTTTTGGACATGGACTCTAAGAAGGCCTGGAACTCGCTATCCCCCTTCCTCAGCCTCTGGAGAAGCTGAAAGTTTTGCTGTTTGCCACTGTGCCAGTCCTTTGTATTCTGAATGAGCATCTATGATGTTTGTCATTGCATTGCAGTTGTTTAGTTTGCTCAGCTGTGTTTGTTTCCACAAGCTGAGAGATTTGTGGCATGGAAAATAAGAACTGGTCTTGATATCCTTCATGTTGAGCCTACATTTGCCTTAAAAGTGCAACTATTTGTATGATAACAAAGCTTAATTAGATTATGAACACAAAATGTGTGTTTTAAAAAAACTAGTGCTTGGGTTTGGGTCTGCAATTACTGGCTATGAGGATTTGGGCAATTTATGGAAAAACCCTGTTTCTGTTTTTGCATCTTTTAAATGGGAATGGAAATGTTACCTATTTCATAGTTTTATTCCACAGAATAAATGGATTATGTATCAAATTTACACAGCACTGATGCTGATACATGGAAAATATATTCGTATGAGTAAATGTTATCAACAGGAGAAGCAAGTAGAGAAAGAAGAGAAGGAGGGAAGAGGGTGAAAGAGAAATGGCTATGTCATTGTTTCAGGTGTAATCTATTTCACAATCCCTGTTACATCGCCTATTAGGCATAGCGGTTATTAACTCTCTTCAATTTCTTTAATACAGATACACTAAATTACAGTTTTAATTTCCCAGTTCAGAGAAATGACTTTTAAAAAAAAGCTTCTATTTTTCTTATGTCAGAAAGTAATGAATTCTCACGGTGGAGAAATTGGAAAATACAGAAAATCACCAAAGGAAAAATTTTCCATTAACCTCACTACTCAAAGTTAACTACTCTATAACCTCCAAGGCTTTTTATATGTTATACCACTCTTTTAAAAATTATTCTGCTTTATGACTTGCTTGTCTCACTTTGTATTGTGACTCTTCTCCCTCAACAGAATCCACTTTGGGAATTTTGAAAGGATGAGCATCATCCACGTGTCTGGATTCGCTCTGATAGAGTTCAGCAGAAGTCCCTGTCTCAGGATATCTGGTGGCTCTGGAATTATCACATAATCTATGAAAATTAGTGTTCTGTGGAACCTGCTGGCTCCTAAGTCTTTGCTATCTTAATACTTTGGGATAACAGTAGAAATAGTGAGTTAAAAGGTACAGTGGACCCTTGACCTACAAACTCAAGTCGTTCCTGAGGGCGGGTTGTAACTCAAGTTGGTCAACTGAAGGCTCAGGCTCCTCTACCCAGCCCTCAAAGTCTCTCTCCTGTACACAGGCAGATCTCAGTGTCCTTACAGAAACAGTGGCCCAGGATTTCTCAATTGACCCCACACAGGAAAGGATGCTGTCATGCTCCTTCCAGGACTCTTTAGGGGTTAAATCTGTATCTGAGACCATCTGGAAACACAAGGAGAAGGCATTTGGGTCATAACTCAAGACTTTGGTCCTAAGTTAAAACTAAAATTCTGGTCATAACCCAAGTTGTTCATATGTCAGGCTGGTTGGAACTTGAGGGTCCACTGTATAACCAGTATTTGGGGATATTTTTCTCAGTACCACATATAATTTAATTCTTATATACACACCACTAATATACACTGAATCTCAAAAGATAAAGAAAGGTCTTGTATCAACACTGAGAGTTCTGGGCTTCCTTACCCTTCTTGACTCTTTCTTTTGGCCCAGTCATACCCAACCCCTGCCATTCACCTTTGTCCTTCTGGGGACTCCTGAGAAGCAGCCACTCTGGAGCATGACCCTGGTGGTGAGCTGGTAAATCTTACCAGCTGGCTCTCCAGTGAGGTGGGGGAAGCCTTGATTTGCTGATTTTTTTTTGGTAACAGGGATCGAAGATTTGCTGATTTTTGTTGTGAAAACATAGCCAGCGGGGCCAGTTTCACTTCTCACGGAATGGGAACTGGGAAATGCGGATGTACACAGTTAGCTTCCAAGAGCTTCCAGGTGCCACCTGCAGCACGGCATTGTGGGTACCCATGGGCCGCAACCTGTTTCTGCAAGGGCACTGTGGTGTCTAAGCGGTGGGTCCCTTGCTTCATTTCTCTATTGTTTAGGGCCCTTGTTAGACTATTGAAACGAACAAATTATATTTTCAGGTGAATTTAGAAAAGGACATCTCGCTCTCCCTCTTCCCACCCTGCAAGTCTTTTTTTTTTTTCTTTTTATTAAGTTCATTGGTACATTTTAGGTATAAAATACAGTTACATTCATCGTTGGGATCTTGTACCATTACATGAGTATCTTGGTTCTTTTTTTTTTTCCCCTTCCCCTGCCCTCCCCTCACCCCCTCCACCCTTCCCTATTTGCAAAGACTTTGTTTCCATTTTTTCCTTTTCTCATATTTT
>NW_004624746.1:9299364-9399163 GCF_000247695.1 Heterocephalus glaber
AGGAAGAGATAGTGTTTTCAGCAAATGGCACTAGAACACCTGGTATCCATATATAAAAAATTAACCTCAACCCTTTATTTCCATACATGAAAATAACTTGAAGGGATCTATGAACCTAAAAATGAAAGCCTAAAAGTCCCTGCAAGTCTTTTATATCTAGTTGTATGGACTTTATGCTTTGTCGAGACTTTTCGCATGCGTCCTTTCCCTAAGTAATAAGAAACTGCTTAACATGCAAACCTAGTTGCGGTAACAACTGAGGTCTGCTTATACCAAAATGAAAACAACTACTTTAAAATTCTTTTCTGTTTACATGATGGTAAACAGATAGGCGAGTATCAGTTGTCAGGAATACTCTTTTGCTTTGATTACTTCATTTAAAAAATTAAAGGAATCACAAAGACAGATCCTTGAGCATGTCCAGTTACATTTTGTTTCTTACTATTTTTACAAATACTTACTGAATATCCCTGCAGGTGTAAAGGTCTGTGTTGAGTGCAGGGTTGGGTGCAAAGTGGTCTTGCATAAAATGGCAAGTAGCGAGCATTTCCTGGAGCCGAGAACTGGGCTGAATGATTTGCACATCACCTACGTGGCACAGTGCTCATGATGAGCATGTGTGGAAATTACCTTCCTCCTCATCCTACCAGAAAAGACGCAGGTGTTGGCAGCACTTGGATCTCATTAATTCTCAGCTCTGGGTCCCTCTGAGCCCCACTGTGTCCGTCTGCTCTAGCGCAGCACAGATTCCATGGCTTAAACACAGAAACTCATTTTTTCACAACGTTGGAGGCTGGATGTTCTAGATAAAGGCCTGTCACGGTCAGGTCTGGTGAGGGCTCTTCCTGGCTTACAGATGTCCACCTGCTTGCTGGCTGCTCACCAGGCTGAGGGTGGGAGGAGCCGGGCAGAAGTCTGGTTAACTCTGTTCTCCCTTCCTCTTCGTATTACCACACCAATCCTATGGGATGATGGACCACGTTTAACTACCCTCTGAAGAGTCTATCCCCGAATACTGTCACATTGAGGGTTAGGGCTCCAACATGGGAATCTTGTTAGGGACACAGTTCAGCTGATAGCGTGTTCTAACATGCTTCTTTCCCACTAGCAGTTCCAACTATGTCTACTTGGGAGCATACAATTGAAAATGATCATGGGAACCCAGCTTTCCATACTAGTCTGTCATCTCATGTAGCTTAGACTGTTCACAGGAATGGGCTTTAATCAAATGTATATGGAAAGCAATAAAACATCCTAATTTGTACCCCCACCCTGATGAACTTCCAATGCAGCACAGTCAGTAAAGAAAGTCAGACCGAAAAGACCACACAGCGTGTGATTCCATCTTTGTGACATTTGGGGGAAGATTGAGCCATAGGGGTGGAGAGCAGATGAGTGGTTTGTTGATCTGGCAGGTGGAGTTTGGAGATGCAAGAGAGTTGATTATGAAGATGAAAGAGGGAGCTTGCCAGTTAAGGAACTGATCCATATCGTGGCTCTACAACTGTGCACCCTAATCAAACCTTGCAGAAATATTCAATAGAAAATATTTTAAATGTGTGTTGGATTTATGTAGAGACTGTGAACTCTGTCCTTCAGGAAATCGGGTCCATGGCTGGCATCCAGGCCCTGCCCATTTGCCTCTTTTGGTGTTCCTTAGCAAGATTCTTCATATACAATTGATTTCTTATAGTGAACTCAGTAAAAATAATTGTTTTCCTTTTCTCTTTATCTGTGTCTATATGATTTCTGTATCTGGCAACGAGGCTTGGTCCTGGGCAATTTCATTTATGACGTGTGGCGTTATATACAACAGTGCTGTGAGATCAGTGTCGTTATCCCCACTTTTCTGATTAGGAAGACATGTCTCATGTTTTCCTCACATGTCTTGCTTGTGCTCACATATAAGACATTAAAAAAGCATCTTAATCCTAGTATGGCACGTACCACAGATATTCAGGTATGGCTTCCTGATTAGATAGTTTCATGTTAAATGCTACCAGGTGTTCCTTTAATAAATATAAATGAAGAACAAAGCAAAAGATAATAGGAAATAGGGAGATACAGCTTTTGTTAATGGGAAAAGGACCAGGAGATGGAGCGAGGGAGAGGGAGTCGAGGGAAAGGGGATGAAAAGAGAATTGAGGGGTGTTATGTCCATGTGCCAGCTCCCCATGAGGAGTGTGATCATTATGTCCTGCAAACATGTACTAGTAAAAAATGAAAACTGAAAAAAATATTTCATTGTTAAGTAGAATTTAGATGCTCTTCCATTTAATGTGGTTTTCCATCCCAATAAACCGATCGTAAGTTGAAAATATCAAAAGTTGAAAATATATTTAATACAACCAACTTACTGAACGCCATAACTTAGCAACACAATACACTGCACAATATTCGTTGTTTACTCCTGTGGTCCTGTGGCTGCAGTTCACTCCCAGAGCCCAGTATCCTAAGAAAGTAGCGTACTTTATATTGCTAGCCTGGGAAAAGATAAAAATTTGGAATACTGCTTCTTTTAAGTGCAGAATACTTGCACCATTTAAAGTAAAAAAAATCCTGAATTGGTCAGTGATAAATCAGACTATCAGTACTGCTTTACAGAAATTCTCACTCAGATGGAAGATCCCTTGTCATCCCCAGAGTGTGGCCAACATTAACTAAAGCTTATTTCTCCAGGGTCCCTGGATTAGGGCACAAGGTGGGGTACATGAATTAACCCAGGCCCTTCTCAACCTAATGGCAAGGCTGAGGAATCCAATTTTGTCCAGAAAGACAGAGTAAATGTGGAGCCCTGGAGATGCCTCATGCAAAAATCTGCTGCAGTTCTCAAGCCTGACCCCAAAGCTAATTCGCTAGCCAAAAACGTGTTTCCAATTATCAGTGTGTGCATTGTCAACATCTTTTATTTGCAAAGCTGAGGTGGGACAGGAAGGTGTCTTGTCTCACCCAAGGGTCTGAGGCTGGTCTCTGGAGGAGGTCCCGGCCTTGCTGGAGTGTCTTCATCTTCTCCCTCATGCTGGAGGGAAAGTGCTAGAAGGGGTCGGGAGGTGCTTGAGATAGGGTATTTGAGGAGCCTGCCTCTTTAGCTGAAGCAGCACTAGAAGCCACAAGATCTTCCTTTACTTTCTAAACCCACAAGCATCCAATGTCTTCCATGGATATAATTCTGGAGAGTGGAAAGAAGAGATTTGTGGTCAGTTTGGTACAATAATTAGAACAAACATTTATTTAGTGTTTTGTGCAACATGTATTTATGGGATTTATCAACAAATGGAATGTGGGGACTGTTGAGTTCTGAGTTAAAAGATGGAATCTTCTCAGGCCACACTTCATCATCCAAAGATCTCCATTTGGTGTGGGTTCCAGATCTGGTCAGGACTTGTCGCCAGGATGGGAGACTTTGATCTTCCACTATAAATCTGTACCCCAATCTGTTCTTTCCTTTCTACAGTAATAATAATAAAATAAATAATCAGAGGATACTAAGGCTTATTTCCCAGTCTTTTTAAAGACTATACATGAACATGGATTCAGGTCCATCCAATGAGATGCAAGCAGAGTGGTGTGTGCAACTTCGAAACTGTGCTTGTAAGTGGAGCCTGTGCGATTCTCCTTTTTTCCTCCTCCTTTTGGGAGGAAACATGACTGAAGTTGGCTGGAGCTGGGGTTGCTCACTTGGATCCGAAGTGGTAATTCTGTGCTGTGGTTGAAACAGAAATAAAATACAAAGCATCGTGTGGGATCCTCACACCAGCCCTGGACTCCTAAGAGTAGGTAAAAGGGACATAAACAATCACGCTCAAGTCACCCTTGTTATTTTTCTGTCATGTTCTGTTGTTGCCTCATGATAACTAGTGCTTAGAACAGTGCCTGGTTACACACTTCATGTAGGGAAGACTGTATGTTGATTTGGTTAATCCTTCCAGTAACCTACAAAAGTTATTTTTATTTTGTACCTTTTATAGACAAGGAAAGTTGACTCCAAAGTTGTGTCCATCACTTGTGGTGAGATATGGACTTGAACCTAGACTATCTGGTTTTGGGGCCTTGTTCTTAATCTCCGTGGTGCCTTGGGTAACATAAACACCATTCAGCAAAAGGAGCTAGAGTCTGGCCCAGCTCACCGAGGACATTATTAGGTTGGAGCTTCTTCCCTAAAAGGATTTCTGATGAGTTGAATGAATAATCTGAGCCATGTAGATCAAATTGCCATTAAAATATTCATATATGCTTAAAAGATCAAAGTGAAGTGTGTGGCCAACACACAGTGTTTTCTTGACCTTGATAGGCTAGGTAATTACTGACCTGAAATGGTGCATAGCTCCAGGACATGGAGGTTTGCTTATTTCTGAGGAATCGGTATTATGACATTTTTGAAGCAGGAACAAACAGGAAGTCAGGTTCTGGTCTTCTCTCAAGCTCCTGAGGGCAGGTATATTTTTGGTGCTTCCGAATCTAATTTACCATTTTAATCCAAGCAGTTTACCCTCTTGTTAGCAAAGTATTTTTCTTGTGTGTATTCCAGAATTTTATATTTGGAGCTCTCTTATGAGCTGTTCTAATCAGGGGCAAGCAATTCTGAATCCAATGAAATTGAATGCTTCCCATTTATATCCAAGGCAACGGAGGTCTCCGTGGATTTCACCCTAACCCTTGCTGTGCTGTTTATTTATTCAGTAAATTATTCACAAGGACACATTTGCTAATTGTGTTTACTAATAATGTGACTTTGGGCAAGTTACTTCATGTACATTGTCCCCAGTTTTGACAACAAATCTCAAATAGGTTAAAAGTGTTTTGCACTTAGTGGAAGATTGAAAATCATGGCTGTACTTACTTTTGTTGTTATTTTCAAGGTTCTATGTAAGCAAAGAAAAAATTAGCACAGAGTTAGAAATATAGGGCAAGTGTTCTATCGGCTTTCTCTACCTTGACCAATATGACTAGTGACTCATTTATTTAAATGTCAAACAAATATGTATCCAGAGTCTATTATTTTTGAGATACTGTATTAGGTATTGAGAATAAAATAGTTAAACTGATATGTATGAGATGCCAAAATCAAGTACTCTCCCTCCAGTCTAGACCAGCACAGTCCAATAAAAACAGGGTGGGGCCGGGGATTCAGCTCAGTGGCGCTGCGCCTGCCTCATAGTGCAAGGTCCTGAGTTCGATCTCTGGTATGAAAAAAAGACAAAAACAGAACAACAACAACAATGAAAAAAACTGGATGGGATCCATGTTTGTTATTAAGATTTTTCTAGGAGTCACATTAAAGTGAAAGGAAATAGGTGAAATAAACCTTTTATTGTAATAAACATTTTGTTAACATACTTTATTCTAATTATCTCTACTCTTCTTTCAGTATATACTCAATATAATATACAGATATTTTAATGATTAAGATATTAATATAAGATGGTTTATAAAATATTTACATTATTTTTCATACTAGGTCTTCATAATATAGTGCAGATTTTACATGTATAGCATGTCTCAATTCAGATGCAAAATTTCCATCAGAAATACTTGCTTTGTATCTGTAACTAAAAAAGTAGATTCACATACTCATTTTTTCATACCTTTCAAAGTCCCATTAAGGAGACCAAGTATTTGCTTTTAAATTAAAATGAAGTAAAATTACAAATCCATTTCGTTGGTGGCACTAGTGACATTGCAGTGTTTAGTAGCCACAGGGGCATAGGGTCACCATACTAAACAGAGCATGTCCAGAGAGGGTGGTGGCCATTAAAGAATCATAGAAGTCATATTTGAGATACAGGCATGGCAAGTGTGACAGAGGAATGGTGTGCACTGCTGTGAGTGTGCATGGCATGGGGCCACATCTGCCCTGGGACAAAAAGACACTTTCCTTGAGGAGTCGATGTTTTAGGTGAGGTCTGAAGGCTGATCAGGGTTTTTTCAGATGAAGAGGAGTCAAGAAGGAAGATCACATGGAAAGGCCCTGTGGTGGGAGGGAGCAGAATTTAAGAGCAAACTGAAGAAAGCAAGTGTTAGAATTCAAAGAAAAAGAGTAGTGGAGAGGCATAGGGTATTGTAATTGATACTGTTCTGGTCATTCAGGGAAATCCTTACCATGACCTCAAAACACTGGGAAGTTATTGAAACTTTTTAAAGTGGTGGTGTCACATGATTTGATTTGTAATTCTTAAATTATTTTCTTTTTATTTGATATATTTTCTGAGCCTTCAATCTAATATTCCATAGGAATCACTGGTGTACTTTCCCAGGTGGTAAGTGAGAAAAAATCCAGGTTCCATCTCAGGATTAGACGGTTTAACTTACAATATAACCAGCCTTAAATGGTGGTTCCCTGCCCATTAGGAACTGGGGTTGCCTTAGCCTAACACAGTGGTGGTGAATCTATGGCATGCATGCTATAGCTGGCTGTGTAATCACTGAAAATTCTAAAAGGTTCACCATCACTGGCCTAAACCCTCTCTCCCCATCTCAGAAAGAAAGATTCCAATTCTATCACTCACTGTTCAAATTCCTGTGGGGTTATGGCCTAAAAGATAATAACAGCTGTAAGGCAGAATTTTACAACAGACATCATGAGACAGGACATAACCAGATGTGGAGCCCAATGTGGGGCCCATTGAGCTGTGGTAATCAACACTTTTCAGCTGTGAGACCTTAGGCAAATTGCCGAACAACTTAGTGACTCAGTTTCTCTACCAGTCAAATAAGGTGAATAATTCTTATCTTGTGAACTTGCTGGGAAAATAGCTGACATTGCAAAGAGTGCCTGGCACCTAGTGAGTGCTAACAGATGTCAGTTCAGTACTTCTCCTACCTTCCCAAACTGCTCCTGTTGTGACATTTAATAGGGGAGATAGATAACACTGTATTTCCCCTTTGGCTTTTTGCAAGCTCCTTAAGAGTCTATGTCTTGTGTCTAGCACTGTACCAAGAACATGGTAAGTCCCCAGAGGTATGTGATGGATAATACTTAGCAAGAACTGGGTACGTAGAGAAGAGATGAAGACATTTCAAGTAGGACAAATTTGTGGTGAAGGAGCTGAGAAGTGAAATCAAAAGCATGATGTTCATTGTCGTTAACCACATTGCTGCTTTTCTTTTCATCTCAAACTACACCAAAGACATTGGATTTCTTCCATCAAGTTGAGGACAGGGATCAGGTATTCTGTATTAGTGCATCTAAAACTTTAATATAAATCACCTAAGGATCACTTTGTAATGCAGATTCTGATTCTATAGTTTTATCATGTATTCTAATAAGTTTCCAAATGATGCTGCTGGCTTTAATCTTCATTTGAAAAGCTACTGCGCACACAAAAAACCTATGCACAGATGTTTGGAAGCAACCATCACATCCACTGATCTTTTTATTCTCTTCTATTTAGCGATATGCATTTAAGATGTTTATATCTTTTTGTGACTTGATAACTCACCTCTTCTTAGTGCTGAATGTTTTTCAATTATCTGGATATACTGCAGTTTATGTGTCCACAAACTTCTCACATTTGTCTCAGTGAAGGGCATCTTGGTTGCTTCTATGCTTTGGCAATTGTGAATAATGCTGCCATATCCACTTGCAGACACATTTCTGTGTAGGTGTGACTTTTCAGCTCCTTTGGGTAAATACCAAGGAGCATGATTACTAGATTGTATGGCAAGAATATATTTAGAATTGTAGAGCACCACATGTCTTCCAAAGTAGCTGTACCATTTTGTTATTCTAATAACCCCAGTGAATGAGAGGTCCTCCTGCCCCACTATCACCAGCATTTTGGGCTGTTAGAGCTCTGGATTTGGGTCCCATTAACGGGGATGTAGTGGTATCTCGTTATTGTTTTAAACTGTAGCTCCCTGGTGACATAGGACATCTAGAAACTTCCTCTATTTTATTTGCCAGACATATAAGGTACCTGTTCAGGTCTTTTTCCCATTCTAAAAATCAGATTGTTTCCTTGTCACTGAGTTTTAAGAGTTCTTTCTGTATTTTGGATAACAGCCTTTTATCAGATATATCTTTGGCAAACATTTCCTCCCAGTCTATGGTTTGTGTTCTCATTCTCTTGATGCTGTCTTTTGTACAGCAGATTATTTGAATTTCAACCAAATCCAGCCTATTAATTATTTCTTTCATAGATCATGTCCTTGGTGTTGTATCTAACAAGTGATTGCCAAACCCAAGGGTATCTAGATTTTCCTTCTATGTTATCTTCTAGGAATTTCATCATTTAGTGTTTGCTTTTCGATCTGTGATCCATTCTGAGGCAATTTGTGTGTGTGTGTGTGTGTGTGTGTGTGTGTGTGTGTGAAGTGTGTGAAAACATTTTTTTTAATGTGGATTTTCTGTGGCTCTGGAACCATTTGCTAAAAAGAGTTTTCTCCACTGTGCTGTTTTTGGGCCTTTGGCAAAGATCAGTTGGCCATATTTACACGTAGTCACATATATTTAGTCTTATCTGAAGTGGTTGGAAGAGGAAGGACGCTGGATGGAAGGTTAGAAGCTGAACCCTTCGTCGATGGAGTCAGATGGTGCTGGTTTTTACTCCGAGATGTGTCCTTCGAACTTCCTGTTGTTCAATATCATGCTTTTACAAATTCCAAAGTGATGCCATATAATAATAGCTTTTAAATGATTTTAGTAAACAAAAATGCACAAGGGAGGCACCGCACAGGCTGATGCCTTTTTATTTATTTTTAATACTGCTTTTGACGGAAATTCAAGAAGCACAAGGCCGGATGATCTTTGTGCGCCCAGCTCAACACAGATCCACTAGGGGGAGAAGTTTAGTGGCCCTGGAACCTCTCCTGGTCAGCCTTGCAGTGTGACTTCTGAGCAGTCGACTTCTCAAACAAAAGATCGCTCTGGAAACTGACCCGCCCCGGTGGCAGCTGGTCCACCGTGAGCGCAGATCTCGCTGCAGCCGGAGTGAGGAAATAAATGATCCACAGAAGCGTGGGAGGAGGGCAGGGCAAAGGGGAGCGGGAGCCTGCAGAAATACAAGCTCCAAGGGCGTAGAGTCCTTTAGGAGACTGCCCTGGGCTCCCGAGTCCCCCAGAGGGGCCTCCCAGCCAGGTTGGAGCAGACATCCTTTCAGCTGGACAGCTGGACGGCTGGACGCATGCGTGCAGCACTCAGACACATGACGCCATTCACCCAGCCCCTGCCGGCTTTTAGCTGCCGGGTGTAACCTTAACGCGTGTGCTACTCCTGCTAAGACGACTTTTACGCCCATCATTGACAAGTCATGCGTGGAAACCCTGGCTAAGACGGCTGTGGGCCACATTTCTTTAGTTTCGTTTAAACCGAGTCATTGAACAAAATAAACGTATCTGAAATTAGAAGGAAAAAAAGGCCAATGGCTATTATATCACACGGAAAACAAAGGGCACTTGCTATAAATAGAAAGCACGTGTAAAAATAAATCCAACAAAGTCATCACAATATTACTAAATTCTGGCCAGATAAGGCCTCCTGAAGGTTTTGAGCCTGCAACCTGATCCCAAGTAAACAAAGGGGATTAGCAAGTGCTGAGTGCTAGAAAGAGGTGGTGGTAGAGTTGGTGTCCCCACAAAGAGGTGTTTTTTGTTTTCTTGTTTTTTGTTTTTCTTGATAAAATAATCGAGAGGGCTGAGAAAGAACAGCTTTCTCCCTGTGTGAACCAGGCTTATTTAATGTCTTGTCAGTGCACAGCTGTTCATCCTGTAATTGACCTAAAATCGCCTAATATACCATGCGTGGGCACCTCCAAAGTTTAAGTTAACCCAGCTTTAAATCAGAGCTATGGAAACCTTAGCTGCTAGAAAGATCTCCTTCTGGTGTTGCTCAAGTGCTTCAAGAGGAAGGAAGCCACACATCTACCCCAAAAGCTGTGTGGTCAGGAATCACTCGGCAGATAAACTAGAACTTCAGAGCAGCTCACTGTCTGCTTAGCAGTCATATATCTCTCTTGGAATGTATCCAAATCAAAGTCATCAACCCAGTTTCCAGGAGCTTGGTTCTCTCCTCTTTCTCCATACTTCGAATTCAATTTGCCACTATGCCTTGCAGTTTTTGCCATCTGCTCTGCACCCTCAATGATGATACCTTAAACCCTTAGCTACAGTGTCATTTGTTGCCTGAGCATTGTTAATGTTTCCTTGCCTCTGATGCTTCACTCTCTATCCATCTTCCATATTTTTAAAAAAAGATATTGCAGTAGCAGTGCATGTGTTTCGCTGTGTGTTCCTTTCATTAAGGAGTCCTAAGTAATTTGTCCAAGGACCGGCACATTGTAAATGGCAGAGCTAAGATCCAGATTCAGTTGTCTGGCACTAGAGGCCATCATTTATGACTGAATCATTTTGCCAATAAAATGGTGACCTTTAGCAGAGAGATATATTGTAGGCATTTAGAATCCCAAAATATTCAACATTTCCTAGATGTAAAACTGCCGGTTAATCCAAGCAATCAGTAGTCATTGAGCATTCAATAAATCCGGACTCTTTCAGCTGAAATGATAGAAATAAAATTCAAATGCGCTCAAATTCTGTTTCACATTCCTAGCAATATACTGAGAGTAAGTAAAAATTTAGAAGATAAGACCAGCTGAATCCAGAAACTAGGTCTCTAGAATTTAGTCCTTGGCTCTGTAGCTTTCAGCATTGCTCACGTCTGTATCATTCCTTTCTTTTGACAGCTCTTCCCCTAGTGATGACAAGATGGCTGGCAGGAGCTCCCTCACCCCACCAATCAGAGAAAGAGACTACTTCTTCCATGGTTGTACTTGTAGATGGTTTAGAACTGAATCTCATTGGCCCAACTTGGGTCATGTGACAATCATGAGCCAATCATTGGCACCAGGGGCTGTATCTAGGTCGTACATCCACAGTTGCAATGGGCTGAGCCCCATCTGAAGCTAGAGAAGGGTATACTGGTAGTTAGTAGAAAAGAGCAAAGGCAAGGAAAAGGCGGACACTTGATGCAAAAAAGATTTTGGTAACTATGGCCTTCTGCTCCTGATGTAACACAATGAAAATTTCACATTAAGTGGCCAAAAAGACTTCACAGATGAAATTAAAACTACTTATCAATTGATAATCACCAATGGGTCAGTTCTCTGTCCCGAAATCATCTATCAACTTTTCACTACAACTCTTCTGTGGAAGTTTCCCTTGAGGGAATGTGGGTTGGAGAAAACAGTGGTGCCTTTGGAACTCACAAGACAAAGGTATTTATGTTATTTTTGGATATAAGAGGAAGGAACAGGTAGTTTGGAGACTGAAACTCTGGGATTTCTCAGACACTGAGAAGCATCATTAGAAGCCATCAAAATGATTCAATTGGTGAAATATGGGGTGCTCATTTATGATCAAATTACCACCAGCTTCAGAATCACCTGAATGTTTAATAAAACTACAAACTCCATTTGAGTCAGACATCAGACAAGACCTAGAAATGTGCCTTTCCAGATAGCCTTCCCAGGTACCTTCTTAGGTACACTTAATTTTGAGGACCAATGTCTTGTGAAGCCACTGGGACAGAATATTGAAATTTGAGCTTCTGCTCAATATCACTCCTACTCCCTTTCCTTAAACTTCCCTTTCTACCTAATTGCTTTTATATAATGGTTGCATATTTCAAAACTGTGCCAATGGGTCAATGGAAGGATTGCAGTGTATGGTAGTTTTTTAAAGTGGATGCATGATGGGGATTGGTGGACAGAAAGTACTCGGGTTTTTAGCTTCCACCATCACAAGCCCTGCTTCTGCATTTAATAATAGAAATTCTGAGCCTGTGTTTCATGGATAGTTTTAGGGTATTTATGGAGCTTTTGTAGTCTGGTTTCAAACTTTGTGCTAATACACCCATGTATGTGAATTTTAGATGGACACTTCCTATGCCTTTATCAATATCTCAAGGTGGCTTCTAATACTGAGAGTATTAAAGCTATCACCTTGGAGTCACATTCTCAGGGATGAAACTCTTTCACTAAGATGGCTTAGGAAGAACTTGGGTGGAATCTGCTTCTTGTTCCATCTTGTAGTAAATTGGAACTCTGATAGAGCTGCCAACCACCCAGCACCTTTCCTGTGCCTTGAGATTATAGAAATATGAAAGGAATTTGTTTTGCTGAGTAAATTTGAGTAACTTGAGCTGTGTAGTTAGGGGGAAAAGAATCTATCAAACAGTCCTGTGCCCTGTGGCATGGACAATATTTCTCGAACTCAGATGCCCCCCCCCACATTGGAATCACAGTTACCCTAATACCATGGGTGGTCCAGGAAGTGGTATGCCTGATTTTAGAAACCCAGACACATCACTGGGGTGATCTTTAATGGAAGTCTTTGTTGAACAATGATTTTTACCCCGGAATGTGATCACAGCTGTTTTATTTTAGCTAATGTAGCAACTCGAGCAATTAAGTAAGTCCATATTCCTCCATGGCTATTTATTTTCATGAAGTAGTTCTCAGTTATTGTCATGAAAGAATTCTTTGAGACTTGCAAAGTTAAAACAGAATGTAGACTCCCCCCTCTTAAACAGACACATCTGCTTCTTCAAGTTGCCTTTCCTGTGTTGATATCTCACAAGGATGTCAACTTGCTGTCTCGTAGAGTCAGGTTCCACTGGGAAAATGAGATTGATTATCCAGAATCTATAGAATAAGTATTATGGTCAATCAAAATTTGTCAGAAGAATGAGGACCTATTTGTTTTAGCAGCAAAATAAGTTAAATTGTAGAGCTAATGTTCAGATCTTATGTTATTAGAAATTAAAGCACCTATTTCCTGGTCATGACATTGTATACAGCAAAAAAGATTGTTTTGTCTCTGATGATGTGACTCCCTCTCTCTTCTTGTGTTTATATATTATGATTGTTTTATTCAATCTTTCAACAAATATTTATTGAGCTCCTACTATTTGTAACAAACGGTGACCATGATGAACACAGCTTTTGACTTTGTTCTGTTTTATTTCATTTCTGAGAATATAGACAAAAAGTGAGACAATAAAGAAATGGATAGAAGATTAGTAGATTGTGGAATGTGTCAGGACAGAAATAAATAAGACACTGGTATTGGGGAAGGAGGTTGCTTTAATGAAGATTTATAACCATGGAAGCCTGCTTTGAGGGTTGACTGAGGCTTAAATAAAAGGATGATGCTTGAAGGAGAGATTCATATATGAGGTATGATTGAAATATGTGGTGAATGTTTATATTTTAGAATATATATTACAGTAAAAAACACATTGCTATCACTCCTCTTCAAAATACCCCCCAACACACAATTTAAACACATTTGTGTCACCGTTCTTGTCACTTTCTGAAGCAGTCCTGGAATTCGTTTGTGAGTATCTTTTGTTGCGCTGCCATGGCTGCCTTTATGTCCTGAATGGATTCAAAACCTTTACCTTTCATGGTTATTTTGACTTTGGAGACGAGCTAGAAGTATCATGGCACCTGATCTGGCAAAGAAGATGGTTGAGGACAAACCATAATGTTTTTGGGAGGTTACCTTTCTGTTGGATGATATTCAGTAGCAACATTCACTGAATTTTTGTTCCCACCTCGTAAAGACACTCATCAAGAGGACATGAATTCATATGAGTAGGAGTAAAGGGTGTTCCAGGCAAAGGAGATTGTTCTTGCAAGGGCTTGAGGGGGGAAAGAAATAGGTGTGTTTGAAGGACAGGGAATGTGGGGAGATAGGAATGGGCAGAAGTGAATATTATCACGCCTGCCTTATTGCGGTGTGAGGATGCTCTTGGGTGTGACATTCTGTCAGGGCAGTCACTTTCATCTGGCTTGCCATTCCTGGGGATATACTGCTTTCAGCAAAAAGAGAGAGAGAGGGAGAGGGAGGGAGAGAGCACAACTAGCTCACGCTTGAATGGGTAGGAATAAGAAGTGGGGAACACTGCAGGAGGGGAGCCTGATGAGTGAGTGGTTCATTTCCGTTAGCAGCCGGGAGCACAGCAACTGGCCTGCAGCCTATGTGGAGCTAGAGAAATGATTTTAGCTCTTAGGGCTGAACAGGAATCTGTACCAGGGAAATGTGGCCATTTGACATGTTTCCGCTTGATGTATTGATTTCCTCTTTTGCTTGCCCTTAAATAAAAAGGGAAATTATCTAACATTGACAGCAAGCATTGACTGGGCTAAAGGGAAGTGAGAAGGGTTTGCACTCATCCTCAAACTTGGCATAAAGGGGTTATTCTGGGTGGTGATGGCAGCAGGAATTAGAGAGAAGGGAAAGAGAGAGAAAGAGAATAATGTATTCGGTTTATCAAAATGGGATTGGGTACCATGCTGTCCATTTGATTCTGCTTTCCTGACTAACCACTCTCTGTAAAGCCCTGTGCTAGATTGCTTTGGAGGATGATAATGTGTGTTACCTACCGACTCTCACCTGAAGAGTCTTGAAAACATTCAGAAAAGTCATCATATGTATAAACAAGTACTGTGATAATTCAGAGCAGGGACAGATTATTTCTGGAGGGAGGAATCTGGAATCGTTTTAGGAAGGAGGAAGAATGTAAGTCAGACAGAATTATTTGTGAGATTTGGGTGGCAGATAGGAGAACTGTAAGGAATCTCATGGGGAGAGAGCATTTTCAAAGGTGAGCGCCAAGACCCAGGCATCCATACATTGGCGGAGTTGGGGTACCCTATTAAAAATGAAGATTGCCAAGATCCAACCCCAAAGGTTCTGATTATCAAAGGCAATTATGGGACCTTGGAATGTGAATATTAAAGGTACTGCCAATGAGTCTGATGCAGAAAGTCCAGGAGTCACAAAAGGAAGACTGCTGGCCTGGAGGGGAGGGGGAGAAGGTAAGCAGAGGGTAGGAATACTTGTTGAAGGGTATTTGCCTGTGATAAACTTGGAGAGGTTCTAGGAGCCATGCACACAGAAAGTCTTAAAGGCCAAGTGCTTTATTTTGCAGTGGAGCAATCATTTTTAAAGCAATCGATGTGAAATTGATCTTCAAAAGAACATGGTGAGGTTATTGTAGTCTCATTTAAGATGGAGGTGCCTGGTCCAAGATAAGGTTAATGACTGTGTTCAAGATTCCCATGTAGTAAGAGGCAAAGCTGGCAGTCAAACCCAGGTACAACAGGTAATGGCTAAGAGGTGGACAATGTGACTATAACAGAAATGAAGAATGACAACTGACTGTGTGATGAAAGAAGAAACTGATGATAGGGAGGAGGTATTCTGAAACTGTGCAGTCAAACAAGGGTGAGGTACAAAAGATGTGCCCAATGGAAGAGAAATAAAGTGTTAGAAGAAGCCCCAGAACCTTTTGTGAAGTGAACCACACAGGGTTGAGTGGCCCAACTGTGCTTTTTGGTTGCTCGTGATTTCAGCAAAGTGGCAGAGGACTTGCACAATCACTTCCACAAAGCCTTTCTCCTCTGGAGCTCTGAGAACTTAGGTGTTGTGACCATTGTTGGTAATGTATTTATGCTCACATCTTTCTGGCACACAATGGAGTGGTAAGTGGTTGAGAACAAAGGTGTTGAAGTTGTACCCGCTGGGTCCAAATCCTAATGCACTGCTACTGCCTGATCAATGTTGGACTAGTTTTGTAAATCTCTGTGCCTCAGTTTCCTCACTTGTAAAATGGACAGATAATAACATCTTCAAACAATTACTATGGGATTTAAATGGAATAAAACATGTAGAAGCCTTGGAACCATTTCTGGCAAGAATAAACAAGCTTTCACTAAATGTTAGGGCTTACTAAAATTGCTATTATTTTTATTATTTTTTCCATTTTTCCCACTTCTCGGCCCTGTGAAGTCTGGATACATCCTTTTACTAAGCTTAGCAGCCACTATTTCTTCACTGTTCAGAGGGTTTTCTGTATCATGTATCTGTCTTTTGAGGAGCACAGCAATGGACAGTGATCAAAGAGAAATTCCTCTCCTGCTTAACATTATTGCTCTTACAGGGTCTAAGGAGTAGGATTACCAGGCTGGTAATCCAATCTTAGAAGGAAACTGGAATATAAAGGAACAATCTGTTACTGAAGTCACATTTCACTTAGCCTTTCACTGGGCAGTGAGAAGGTCTACCCTAGTTGGATTTCCTTCTTATGAAGTTAACAAGGTCCTGCTACAGAGTTGAGAATCCTCCCCTTCTTAATATTGCTTGGTGATGGCTTTGTGGCTTTCATGCAGGGCGCCTCTACACATGAGTCACGTGAGTTGAATGACTAGAGGGTGATGCTATGTGGCCGCTTTTCCTCCCCTTACTGAGCCACACAGCAAATCTAAGTCTGAAGACTCTCTTCTTACCAGCCTCTGCATTTATGTGGAATTGGCACCGTCATCATCGTAGATCAGGTAATAATTCCGAGAAGGTTGGCATTGAGTTAGGTTGGTTGTAAAGAAAGTAGTTAAAATATTTAAAGAGCAGCTTTGCAGGGTGAAGAAGAGGATTCTACTTTAGGTTTCTCAGGAAGTTAAATTTAGAATGAAGGCAAAAAATGAGACTGAGACAGACATTTAGAACTTAGGGAAGAGTAATCGAGGTGGAGGGAAGAGTAAGTGGAAAACCGTGAGCCCTTTGCTGAGAAAGACTTGAGGCATTTGGAAAGCAGTGAGGAGTTCTGTTTGCTTGTGTGGGGTGAGCAAAGGCCAGGATGGTACAAGAGGGTGGAGAGATGTGAGCGCCAGTGCAGACAGTGTGTTGAGGTCCATGTTTTCCTTCTGAGTACTTTGATGCCGTTGAACATTCTTAAGTGAGATACTCTGAAACACATTTGAGAAAAATCATCCTGGACATCTGGTAACAAATAGACCGAGAGGATAAAAGGAGAGGAGGGTCAGTTGGTAGGTTCCTGATGCCGTGCAGTGGAAAATAATGCTCAGTGAATTTTGTAAGCTTTGTAGTTTGTCTCCTGTTTGGCATTCGAGTTGGAGAAAATTGTGCATTATAATAAAGTACATGGAAATAGATCCTTGCAACTACTAGAGAGTTATAGCCTCTTCTTGACATTTCAAGAAATGGTTTCAGATTTCTGAAAAAATTACTGACAGCTGGGCATGGTGACCAGTACTCCGGAAGGCCAAGGAAGGAGGATTGCAAGTTTGAACCCAGCCTAGGCAGCTTAGCAACTTAGTAAGACCTTCTCTCTGAAAAACTGACTGAATGCATGGGAATGTAGTTTGGTGTGAAGGCCCTGGGTTCAATCCTCAGTAATGCAAAGAAAAAAAAATGAAGCTTACAATATCATTGGTGCAGGTATCTGGGTGTGGATGTGGAAGATTCTCTACAGTTTGGTTTGTTCAACTGTAGAGCACAATAAATCAGCTGTACAGCGCACTGAAGAAAGTGGAAAGAGTCTGGTCTATTCAACCAATAAAACTCCCATCAGCTGAAGGCTGTTTACTTAAAAAATAGTCTATCCATGGGAAGAAGAGTACAGTGAAAGAGGGTACAGGAACCTGCAAAACTAGAAACACATCCTAATCTTGTAGTTAGCAGCAGGAGCAGGTCAGGTGCAGGGGGAAATGGGGACAGAGGGGCACACACTGCTTTAGTGGCAGCTGGACCATCTTACACAAGACTCGAGTAATGAACGTGACCCACCCCAAGGAGCCTGCTCAGCACCAGACAGGGGGTAAGCTAATTTGGAAAGTTCTGACACTCTCAGAGTAATTGCAAGTCAATTTGGCCAAGGGCAAATTACTGCCAATGGTGAAGTCATTTTGCAGAATTTTCCTTGCTTACCCAAATTCTACAGCTAGAGGAAATAAGTGAAATTTAAGCAGTATTTTAGACTCCCAGAGCAAATCTTCTAAGGTAGAAAATGAACACCAACTTACAGAACCTTAGCTCTATTCAGAAACTCATGAAATTGATGAAACCCAGCTCTCTCTCCCTTGTTGACCTTAGCTTTCCTTTGCACACTAGGTCAGGGGTCAAGAATCAGGGTTTTTAAAAATGTTACCTGAGCCTGCTTTGAGGTTACTGCATTCTTGTCCACAAACAAAGATGCTAAAGTTGATAAATAGGAGTAATAGGGAGGTATATTTTAACTCGGAATTGAGAAGAATCTCCTAGAGATTATAGCTGTCCTTCAATGCAACATACTGCCTTGTGAGATGATGATGATGATGACGATGACGATGACCAGGATGACAACGACGATGACAATGAAAATACAAAGCTAGGCATGGTGGTGCATGTCTGTAATCACAGTGTTCTTGGAGGCCGAGGCAGAAGGATCCTAAGTTTTAGCCCAGCCTGGACAACTTAGCAACTTAGTGAGATTCTTTCTCAAAATAAAAATTGAGAACGAACTAGGGATATAGCTCGGTGAGAAGCCCTAAGTTCAACCCCCTGTACCAAAACTAATAACAATAACTATAATACAAGGTTAACATTTACTGAGCATATATGACATGCCACATCATGGATGAAGTGTTGTACATGCTTTATCTTACTTGATCTATGCATTATTTTAAATAAGCATAGCTCATTTTTGAAGGAATGAATGCACAGAAGGGTTAAAATCACATGCTTAGGGTCACAAGATGATTCTACATCATTATCCCTGGGGTGGGGCAGTGGTTGGTAAACAGGACTGAATGTTTGAAAGAATGAACTTGATTAAATTCAAGAAATGTTTTTGTAAAACTATTATGTGCCAGACATAGTGTTAGGCATTTTCAAATAAATAAAGACCAACATGATCTAGATTCTGGCTGGAAGATCTTTTCAGACTAAAAGGAACAATTTTGCAGATGCCCTGTAATTTATAAAATTAAACAGTTGCAAAGTTCTAAAAAATGTGGTGGGAGAATTTGGTGGAATCTTCAGGTGGAAAATGATGAGGAAAGACTTCTGCATAAAGTGGTGTTTGGGCTGAATGCTGAAGGACAGTGGAGGAAGACAGCAGGGGACCACTTCATATTCTAAGCTATGAAATTCCCACTTTTTTTCCCATGGTGTAAGGAATTTGTTAGTGCTGTTTTTAGTAAGGGTTGATCAGAGACAACCAAGAGTTACCTAGAATGGCTAGAAATGAAAAGACCTGGGTAAAAGAAGCAGCAAAGGTTAGAGGACAGTGCCACATGTAGAAAGGACAGCCAGGTCTCAACTAAGGTGGCCTGAGGGGGAGAGAGAAGTAGGCAGTTGAAGGAAGTTTCCAGAGTGAGAAGCAATCGGTCAGAAGTAGGAAGATTGAGCCTGTGCTGTTATGTTTTGAGACTAATTGACTTCAAGGGTGATAGTGATGCCATAAATTAGGGACAGGAGGGAATTTGGAGCTGGGAGAAAGAAAGGGATGAAATCGGATCATGGATTCACCACCTACTGTATATGGGCTTATTTTTCCCTGGTTTCCAGCCTCTGCAGCTGGGGTTACTGGATTCCTAGGACCTAACAGTCACTGTAGTCAACTAGATGGTGTTAATGAAAGGTGTTCATCAAGTACCATGTCCTAGGTCTTTGATGCTGGGAATTTGTGCTTCTGTGGAGCAGCAGATGGTGCCTGTATGATTCTGCAGGTCATCAGCCAATGACGTTCATGGCGAGTGCCAGGAAAGGAGAGTCTCAGGTGAGCGATCACTCCTAACTGTGTGTGGGCCTGGCTCCCGTGAGAAATGAAATTCAGGTTGATACCTGGATGCAAGTAGATTAGTCCCAGCATACATATTTTAACTTGAGTGCAGGTTCCTTGTGAGCAGGAAGAGATGTGGGCATTTTTGGCTGTTTGAACCATTTTAGGCTTCTCCACTCTCCATGAAATCCCAGACCCAGGTATAGACGGTCCCCTTCAGGGTCTTTAGGATGGGAGCTGCTGCACATGCATCTTGCTAGTATCAGCTCTTCCTTCTGCTGAGTTCACCATCTGCCTTGTTAGTTGGCCTTAGATTGCCTGGGTTCTTCCTAAATTAAATTCTGAAAATGTGCTTCATTTTCTCCAAAGTGATGACTTAGGGGAAGCCAGCAATGATGCTGTTGTAAGAGAATGACATTGGAATGCAGGGTTGAGGGCTGAGACTCTGGCTGGAGATCACTCAGCCTGCCCACAAATCTAAAAATGTACAGTTTGACTGTAATGCTGGAAAATCTCTCCTAATGTCTCGGCTTCTGCCAACAGCAAAGAGCAAGTTAAAATCATGAGTGGCAGCGGTATTATTAATTCAGGAATCTTAGCACTCTAACATCACTCATTTTGCCCTAACGATGTTTCTAAAAAAAATCATTTCGTAGTGAATTTGTCCTGATTTATAATGTACAGGTTATTGAGAAAAGGGAAGGAAAAAGGGAAGGGGGAGGGAGAACTACAGATTGAAGACAATTCAGGGACTGCTCAGAAATGTCGTTGTTCTTGCGGAGAGACAGAGCCGGAGTACATGAAAAGCCACTTCTGTCATTTTTCATTGCATGTCACTTTTGTTGATCTGCTTCTTGGATGCCTTTTCCTAGTGTATGAAAGCAGATGCCAGGGTTGAGCCAAAGGATTTGGAACCAGACTCAGCCTCTTCATCACTGCTATCCAAACATCTCAGCTGCCTTCAGTTTTCTGACTGAACAACTCACATTTTTGCCAGTGTAGATAATTAGACCCCATGAGGGGTTTTAGTCTAGTTTAAACCAATAAAATACCAACTACTGGGAAGAAAGGATGATGTTCCTTCTTTATTTTGCAGCCTTCTTTATTTTTCTCTTATAAAAGCATGAAATAGAACTGTTGGGATCTTGCAGGTGTATCTCTTACTGCAGGGTTTTTTTTTACAGGTGACATTTGTCTTCATTCCAAAGCACCACCTCAGTACCCGCTGTGTGTGTGTGTGTTAATGGATTGAGCCTGGTGGGCAATAAGAAAGTGAGTAGAAATATTTCTCCCAAGACTATGGGCTTCTTGAGGGTAGGAATTAAGATGAGCACAAATCACTACAATATGAGGTTAAGATGTGAATATTGTCACAACAGAAAGCCTTTACTGATTGACCTATCATCTGCCAGGCTGTGTGTAAAATTCCAAGGACCTCAGAGCTGTTATAAAAGAAATGCTTTCTGGGGGCTTGGATAGAGAAGTAGAAAGATTCCTGGGAGGTGGTATCATTGGGGATGGATAAGATTTTAAGAGGTAGAGATGGGAGACTGGTGACTTGAAATTGGGCAGATGGCTTGAACAAAACTGGGTACAAAGTGTTTGGTCAAGAATAAGTGCCCAGTGTGGCCAGGTGGATCTTCCTATAGAGCAATGGCTCATTTGTATCACAAGTATGACACCCTGTCTTCCATTTTAGTGCCTTACTAAAATATGAGGTCAATACAAAAAGATACAAATGACACAAACAGCTCACAAAATTTTGTGAACAGAGTTACACCCGTGTGACCAACATTCAGATCAAGAAGTTGAACATTACACACTTCTACAAAAGCCCCCCTCATTCTCCCACTGACTCCCCCTCCATCCCCAAGGTAACTTTTCTCATGACTTCTAATAGCATAGATTAGTTCTACTTGGTTTTGAGTGTTACAGAAGTGGAATTATACAGAGAGTGCTATTTATGTGTCCGGTTTATTTTCTCTGTTTCGCCACATTTGGAGAGTCATCCTATTATTTCATGTAGTTGTAAACTGTTCACATTTACTGCTGTGTAGCATTCCTCTGTATGGCTATACCAGCATGTATTTTTCCTGTCCATTTTTGTTGGTATTTGGGTCATTTCCGCTTTGGGGAAATTACGAACATGCTGCTATGACTGTTCCTGTGTAATGTTCTTGGTTGATGAACACATTGATGCATTTCTTTGGAGTAAATATCTAGGAATGGAATTTCTGGATTGTAGGACTGAAAATCCCTTTTTAATGACAAAAACATCCATCCCACGTGATTCTAGTTATACTTCTAATATTCCTGAGTTGAGAAACGTACAATGATAAATATCTACTGTGAATTCAATAACAATTTAGAATCAACTGATATATGATCAATCACGGAAGTATCTTGATATATCCACGACGTGTTTCCTCTGCAGACAAGTCAGTGTGCATATGGATTCATGGATTCTTTGCAATAAAGTCCAAGTCGCTGGTTGGGAGTCACAGACTTAGGTGAATGGTAGGTTCTGAGTCCAAGAAGCTATCATCGACCGAGTTCACTGGCCTTTCTTCTGTTGTCAGCCACGCCATTTAGTCAGAGAAATTGAGTGGGTTTTTTCTTTGTCTTTCATTTTTTTTTTTCCTTGAGAAACCACATATGGGCTCCCTAACTGTAATACGACTAATCCACTGCTAGGAAAATAGGATGGCCAAGTGGAATGAATTAAGCCTCTGGAAGGGAATCTGGGCTTGGACCCCTAACCTTTCACATATTCATGTGTGACTGGGAAAGAAATTTTACCTGTGAGCCTCAATGTATTCATCTGTAAGATGGAAATGAGAATACTTGCTTAGGATGCGGATCATGAAACTCAAATAAGATAATGAATGCCAAGTACCACAGTAAATGGTAACTCTGGCCACTGTTTTCATCATTATTTCTTCTACCTTTGTGTCTCATTTTTTGTTTTTTTTTTTCTTTTTCTAGGCCCATAATACTATTGTATTGTCTTTCCTCATTATTCTCATAACCTTGGGAAAATAAAAACACTTTGATTGCTTTGATTGCTTGTGATTGGTTCATCTCTCCTAGTTGGATCAGCAAATATGTATTTTGTACTCCTAGGTTTGACTTAAGAATGATACAACAGCTCTCCTTGGCCTCCAGCTTACACACAGTAGAGTGTGGGGCTTTTCAGCTACCATGATTGTGTGAGCTCATCCCTCATAATCAATCTCTTTTTAGACATTGCTCTATATCCTACGGGTTCTGTTTGCCTAGGGAACCCTAATCCAGAGAGCTCCAATGCAACCTTCAGGGGTGCTTTGACCTGAAGGGCTGTGGCTGTTACATGAAGTGGGCAGAACAGCTACAGAGCTGTAGGCAGCTTGGCTGAATATACCGGAGGTGGAACTGTTGAGGAGAGCTGATATCACCTATGAGCGGGAGCCCCTGGTGGGAAGCTGAGGACAGTGGGTCACTGTGTCTCCAGACGGATTTTCTGCCTTCAGAACTAAATCTGGTTTCATAGGACAGAGAAAGTTTCTGGCAATGGACTCAACCAAAGCTGAGTGTCAAGAAACTGTTTAGGAAGGAGTGACAAGTAATGCTCTTATGGGGCATATGAGCGACACGTCTGAGAATGGATTTCTGGGCAGCTGTGAGTTTTGACGAAGAACAGTCGGATGTAGTTGTGTTTTCAAGCACACAGCCATGCATTCAGCCAGTTCTTAAGATGCTCAGAGCTGAGCAGATGGGTTATAGCAACTTACTCTTCTATTTGTAATGCTGGTCTTGACTGCTAGCCAAATGCCCTTAGGAATCATCAGTCTCCTTGGAGGTAAAGAAAGGGGCAGTGCTTTTTTCTGCCTTGGTAGGAGTTCTCTCTCTCTTAGTTCTGTTAAAGCCAAGTTGCCCAAACTCCCACTAGGATCCCTCTCCTGTCAAAGCAGAGGCAACTCTCTGAGATTTCCAACCTTAGTGCCCTCATACATAAGGGAATACATACAAACTTCAGTTTCATCCTACACAAGTGTGCACAGTTCAAAAGGGGTGAGGTGAGTTGCATCCACCAAAATCAAGTATATTTTCTTGAAAATATATTTTTGTTAAAAGAGTAATCGGAAAATGCTTATCTGCTTGGCATCAACTAATGTTAAAAACTACATATATAAATTTCCTTAGAACTTCAGGGTTTGGAAATTAAAGAGAGGAAAAAGTTGCTGAGAAAAAAAAATGTGTTAGATTTCACTAAGCCCCAAATATCTGGGAAACAGTTTGAGATCTTCAGCCAGACTTAAAGTTCTGGCTGTGTTTTCATATCCTTGCTATCGACAGCTAATTTCTTGAGCAAATTTATTCACTGTTTCTGAAAAAGAGTTGGCCTCAGGCATCACCTCAGATGTGCTGCCTGTCCAGAAATTCCTGAGATCAACTTCTTTAGGCATTTGTTTCTTTCTTAGCTCTGAAAGAACATTCTAGCAACATGAGATATTGGTTGACAGTGACCTTTCATTAAAGGGCACAGAGGTAGAAAAGCCCTGCTTATTTTCTGAAGATAAGGCAGACTGTTGCGTATCTAACACATCCTTATTTTTTATTTTTTGAATGGTCAGAGAAAAAGAAAAAGTCAAATACTCTTTGGATTTTGAGAGTAGAATTTAGCTGCTGGTCTCAGGAGAAAATGTCCTTGTCTACTTAGAACTTGGAATCCTGAGCTAGAATCTGATTTCATTTATCAAAATCAAATCATCTGTGCAGTGTCTGAACTGGACCTTAAATCTAGGTCAGTGTTCCTAACTTGCTTTGTGAGTGATTCATTTGGGTTTTCTCCCAAAATAGGGACTAAGATGCAGGCAGTTCGTTGGGAAGTTGATCTGGGATAGCTCAGGTGAGAGAAGGTGAGGCAAGGGAGGAGAGAAAAGCTAGGAAGAAATGTCTTGGGCAGATTTTTGCCATGGGCAACTAGGGCTCACTACCATTGGAGACCCTCTGAGAACCCAGCACTGGAGTGTGGAGAAAACAGAGCACCAGCCCCCATCATGGTCCTGCAGTCAGACCAGGACTAGGAAGTTCTCAAACAGTGACCAGAAACAGGCACCTGGATGTGCTAGAGACAGCCCTGGTTGGGAGGTGCCTGGGGATGACAGGAGATGGTGTCAGACTGTGTTTCGGTCCCTTTAGGCAAACTTCTTCATATTCTGAGCCCTCAGTGTTTCATGTTTCACATGAAGGAATTGGAATTTTCTGAACTGGGTTCTGCGGATGACAGATGCTCCTTGCAAAAAATGGATCTTTGTTCAAACAGCTTTAGGAAGTGTTAGTTTAAGCATTTATTTGAGTAAATGTTAGGTTAAACATTTTTGGTTTTAACCGCAGGATATCTCGGACCCTTCAAGATCCAAGAGTGGGAGAGGGTAGGTGGTGGTTTCCTAAGGTGTCGACTGTGGAAACCCCCACCCCATTATCATTATATTTTCACATGGCAGCTGCTAATACCTTGAGGATCTGGCGGTTGGTGACGTATAGTTTGGAACACGCTCCCCTAGATGGCTGTTTAAGACAAACTCAACTCCATGGTTCACACAACAAAGAGTAGCTTCTAATTCTGGTGCTGCAGGTCCAGTGGAGAGGTGGAAAGCTGTCTTTAGAAGGATCCTAGGCCCCCAGATCCCTTTTCCTATTTTTCATCTATTGAAATTCTGAGTCTGTTTTAGTTGATAAGAGCATTCTACAACTGAAAAGCATATAGAAAAAGCAATGTACTTAGTAGGAGGAGCTAGAAGTCATGTCATGGGCATAGTGGGCACAAGTGCAGGGTCACAAGAATGACAGGGCTGAACTCTGCCCTCACTCCCTGAGGTGACTCCATCTCGGCAGGACAAAGACTCCTGCAGCTTTCCTGTGTGTGTTTCCAGTCCCTGTTACACTTGAGATTTACCTTCTTTATGAAAGAAGGCCTAGAGACTTCCTCTCAGAGAATAGTTCAACTGGCCAGAGGTAGGGCCTGGACGTCTGTAGTTTAAAAATATTCTCCCTAGGTGATTCTCATGCGTAGTTAGGATATAGACCTACTTTTGTTGAAGAAGAAAGTTTTGTATATGTGTGTGTGTCTAAGTGTTGTCATGTAAAGGAATAGGACAGGTCAGAAATTGCTTAGATTGTGATTAAAAGAAGGAGAGGCAGATGAAAGAGAAGGAGGAGGAGGAAGAGGAGGAGAAGGAGGAAGAAGAGGAAGAAGAGGAAGAGGAGGAGGAAGAAAATGATTCCTGGTATGTAGTATTTTCAAGGGAATGTAAAAAGGTAGCCAACATTGATGATTGCTCTTCTATGTGGAAGATCCTGAAGATACAGTCTCTTACTTAATACACACCTACACTATAAAAAAGAATAGTTTGAAACTAATTTGCCCTCTATTAAATTCCTATTGATTGCTGCTGTAATAAATTACTACCAACAGCGGGTTAAAACAAACACACATGGGTTATTTCACAATTCTGGAAATCGGAAGCCCAAGATGAATCTTACAGATAGAGTCAAGGTGCTGGCAGAGCTGCATTCCCCTTGGGGTCTAGGTGGGAATCCATTTTTTTGCCTTTCCAGGTTGTAGGGGCTGCCCATATTCCTTGGCAGGGGCCCCTCTGCCATCTTCAAAGCCAGCAATGTCTGGCTCAGCTCTTCTCACTCTTTCTTCCCCTAGTTATCCTCTGCTTCCCTCTTCCTTGTTTAAGAGCATTTGTGACTGCCCTGGCCCCACTTGGTAAATCTGGTCTACAATCCCTATCTTAAGGTCAGATGAGTGGCAGCCTTGACCCCAGCTGTAACCTTCCTTCCATGCACAGATTCTGGAGATCAGGATGTGGACATGCTTGAGGAGACCATTATCCAGCCTCCAGTAGACACGGAGTGTCGTGCTCTGTGTTTTAAGGTGGATGACTTCAGTTCACAGCACTACCTAAATGGATTTCTGCATTTGCTTCATATTTACTTTTAAAAAGTGTTTCTCAATGTATCTGTCAGTTTATTCATTTGTGAAGCTGTCACCAAGTCTTCTAACCTCTTTGTTTGCAGTAACCTCAGTTTGTTGTCCTTCCTGTTTCCCTCGGATGATGTTGGAATATGATGTATATGGAAACCTGTTTCCTAAGCCAAAATACTGAACTCCCCTAATCTAAAGGATGGTACAGATCATACTTCTGGGGAACAGAATACAATATTTTTTGCTTTATTTATTCAATAGTCTACAAGGCCATGAGTTTATTGAAGAAAAGGACTGGGTCTTTTATATATCTCTGTTCCAGATCTTAGCCAGTTTCAACCAATAGGGCTTGTTTTACGCTGTCTGACCTGCTATAATGAAATACCTTTAATTGGGAAATTTGTAAATAAAAGAAATTTATTTCTCACAGTTCTGAAGGCTGCAAGTCCAAGATCAAGGCACTGTCAAAATCAATATCTCCTGAAAGCCTGTTCCTCGTAGACTGCACCTTCTGTCTCCCCACATGGCAGCTCCCTCAAGGCTTTTAAAAAGGACATTAATTCTACTTGTGAAGGTAGGGTCCTCATGACTTAATCACTTCCCTAGGCCCCACCTTTTAATATTATCACATCAGGAAATTAGGTTTCAAGATATGAATTGGGACAGTGGGATACCAACATTTTAGACCATAGCAGTGTTCAATACTTGCTGCTGAATTAAAGAATAAGTAAAAGGAAGGGTATGAGATTTTATGTACGAAGAGCTGAGAAGAATGTAATACTGTAGTTTCCTGCCTTGGGGAATTATTGACCTGGAAAGAGAAAGCAGATACATGTAAATGATAAACAGTGGAATATAAATGTCATAAGGGAAGCAGAAGAAAACAACTTTGGAGTTTCCAAGGATAGAGAATTCAACACTGAGTCATAGAAAGTAGGTGATGCTTAATCAACATAGTGATATCAGACAGCAGGGTCTGCACGTCTGAGGCACTCACATCACCACTGCTCACTTGCATGGCAGACACAACTGATCCATTTTGTATTTTTTCCTACTAAGCTAATGATTAGGATTTTTAACTCCAGCTACCCATTGTTTGAAATTGACGAGATTAAATTCAACTTATCCTACTGGGTTCTATGTAAGATTTTTCTTTTGTTAGTTTAGCAGATTCATTTTGCCTGTAATTCATTTATAGCAAAATGTTATCTCAGAATTTTCTTGGGCATCCACTGTAAGATAGTTCCCTATTTTTAGATTTCTCTAGATAAACATTCCCAGCAATATAGAGCTTGCTTTGTGTCTTGGTATAATTTGTGTTCTGACTGAGAGCCAAGATTGGAACACTCCATCTACACCCACAGCTACATAATTTAAGGTCTGTTGTTGACGTTGTTGGTAAAGAGTATGCACTTGAATGCAGATTGACATAGGAGCAACCACAGTTGGAGACAAGGGCCCAGTTCTGAATCTGTTTGCACATCATTGCTCAGTGCTGTGTCCTCAAATCTTGGTGACAGTATGATGAGGTGCATTTCAGAGTTTGCTTAGAGCACACTTCATGTGTTTCTATCCTTAGCATGGTGAAGACAGGATTCTCAGGTGGACATTCAGTGATGAACACAGAGGGCAGGAGAGGAGAGCAGCCCTGGAGGGTGGCGGCACCTTCCCTGTTCAAGAAAAGACATAGCCATCACTGCCTGAGAGAAGACTTATGCAGGATTTCCTCGGTCCTGAATCCATGACAATGAAAGATTGGATTGTGCATACCTATTTCTGCTCTAAAAATAAGGTGATCTTTACTTTAAAATGTGTGAAAAAGACTATGGTCCAAAATATTCACCTGAAAAAACAACCACAAATCTTTCTTTAACTATGGATTTCAAACTTTTAAAAGTAGAAAACAGTTTCTTGTAAACATTTTCACCACCTCAATCACTGTTAAATTTTTGTACAAAGTGAAATGAGTCATTGCCTATGAGCAAGTATTGTTTTCAGATTGACAGGTAGTTATCTGGGAAGATAATCTATACTGTGTGAGAAAGAACAGCATTCTTGGTTATCTCCATATGTTTCCAAATCAGAGATGGGTGCTTTAAAAAATTCATTTTTCCTGATTATAAGAAGGACTTAGATCAACAATATTCAGGTGCTTGTCTCCCATTTTCTCCTATTGGCCAGGTGCTGAGAGCTTTGAGCAGGTTCTTCAGAGTAAGAAAGTGAATTTTTAGCTGGAAGTTTCAGGCACTGATTTGAGCTTATTTAAACAGAAATAGAGTTTAATTTAAAGGATATTGTTGAAAGAACTCAGATTTACACAGGCAGAAACAAAGATCAAAGTCAAATCTTAGAGATGGTCTGGTGAAAAAAAGGTTCAGCCCTGAATACTTTGCCCTATCTCCTTGCCATTGTGTCCTGAGAACTTGAACTTTCCCAAATCCCCTTAGCTACCAGAGCTGCTCCTTCTTCTTGGCATCATGGTGTCCTGTTTCATACTCTTTTGTGGGTGCATCTGACTGACAGAGGTGGGTCATGTGCTCATGCCATAGCTGCAAGGGAGTCTGGTAAAAGAAGTATCTGACACTTTTAGCCTCTGCCATGGAACACAAGTAGAATTTTCCAAATGCAGGAGAAAGGTGAGATGCTGTGTGGCTAGCACAGTTGGGAACTGTCTATCATAAGCAATTTAAGGCAGAGTACCAGGGGGTGCAAAATTACAGCTGTATGAAAGATAATTTGGAGGCAGCTTGGACCCTTTCAGAAAGACTTACAATTCATTAGGGGAGGTAGGCACAGCACCTTCTGCCTTATCACAATCATTCTTTTGCCAACTCAGTAAAATAAAGCTATTTGGAGGTCAGGAGAGAGAGATACGAAACACATTCAAAATTACAGTATTACAAAATAAAGAAATGTCATGAAGATGTAATTGTGGCTATTAAAGCAATGTATGGATTTTTGAAAATGTAACAAGGGAGGGGGCTAATGGGTGTTAGAAATATGCATACCCTCTTCTGTGCATGACTCTTTATGGCACAGATTGTGTTCATGTTTTGAGAAAGCTGGCTTTTGGAGACTGACATATTTGTAAGGAAATGAGCCTCCTGCTGTTGCATGCATGGATCTTGGATTTCTAGATTAGTTAGAGACTCCACAAACATTAAAATACAGTCTGAGTCTATGGAGGAATCAAGGGTGACATTTCATATGCATTTTATTCCTATTGTCAGTTAATCAAGGAAGCAAGAGATTTTTAGTAATCAGTGAAGGGGATTTGGATCTTTCTGTGTTTGTACTATGTTTCTACTATAGAGTATAAGTTTTGAGAGCTCTGGGAATGAACTCCTGAATATTAAGAGTTAAAGAGAGATGAAGAACTAGGAATTTCCTTTATCTATGGTATATGGAGCTACAGGCTGGCAGTAAGTAGGTTATTCTTGGCAATCTAGATGATCTACAACCAAAGTATTCTTTATCTTGATGCTAATATATGTTTAATAACAAATGATGTCCCATTTAGCAGAGATGGATGTGGCCATTCTATCAACATTTTGATTATGTGATCAAGTATAAAAAGAAGAGTCTTTTGTCCATAACTAGATATGAATAAAGATGAGAAATTTCTCCTGTTCCAACACTACCCACACTCAGTGAGGTGATAGCACCAGGAAGGCCACAAGAAAAATAAATCAATAGGGATAGAGTCTGAGCTGCACATTATGGCTCAAACTATAGCTCAACTCAAAACATCTCCTCATAGTAGTGAACTTGAATGTTCTCAATTCTCTACATGGTAAACAAGAGAAAGTAGTGTTACCTTGGAAACAGCCAAGAAATAGATACATCTGAAGTTGAAGATGTAGCTGTTCCTTTCCATATGACCACTCAGGGCTCAGTTGTACCAAATAACATTTGGGAATAATGTCAAATGTTGCTACCCTGTGCTCTTCCTACAAAAGGAGAGTTTTAGTGTGACTCTTTGGAAGAAGGACTTCTTATTCCTTTTAGAAGTCTCAAATTACTGTGGCTCCTAATTGGTAGTGGTGGCCTCTGGCAGATCCTCTAGTCTAGTCACTTTTGTAGGGTTTACTTGATTTTACAGTTGTGGTTTCTATGCAGGACAACATTACTTGATCTAGCAATTTCCCTGCAAATTAAAGGCTAAAAGCGTGTGCTGCACAGTGAGATACCAATGTCCTTTATCTTATGTGCAAGTGAATTTAAAGGAAGACTAAAACCCCAGTGGATGAGACTGTTGACTAGACGTTCCTTAAAATAAATACAATTGAGAAAGCCGAGGGAAAATCTAACGTCTGCGTGCTGACCACACTCAGACATTTTACATAGTTTTTCCATAAAACCTTCACTGCACCATTACGAGGGAAAAAATTTTTTTATCTGCTACTGGGTTGAACCCAATAAAAGCCTGGTATGAGGAATCCTTAGAGAGGCCCAACATTCTCTCTCCCTGCCTGATTCTCTAGCATCATCATCTCACTCTGATGCTGCATTCTAGCCACACTGACAGGCTTACAGTTGCTTGACTTGACCTGTCCTGACCTGGCCCACCACAGGACCTTGGGATGTAGTCTCCTCTGTGTGTGGAATAATCCCTCTGCATTCTCAACCTCATCTGCTTAATGCCAGTTCTTTTTCTTGGTGTTCATGCATTTGAGCAGGACTAGGATATGCCATTCCAATTCTAGGTCATCTGCTCTCCCAGAACCATATTCTTCTCTTTCAGGACACTCTTATCAGTTGGTCATGTACCCTGCATGAAATCAGGTCTTCCACCCAGGTGCAGCCTGTCCTCTAGACTAGGAGCTCAAAGAGAACACAGCATGCATCACCTGCCTCGGTGCACTGATAGACATGAACTCAATCCTTAGTATCTGTTAAAGGAATTAGCAGGGATGTGTAGAGCAACATTCTCAAAGGCTCACAGAGAAGTCAGTGGCACAGCGAAAATTCAAACAAAGTCTTTGTTTCTGTTAGCTGTCAGCAGTGCTGTTAGAATGTGAGTTTTGGACTGAGGACTCCAGTGTTTATATCCTGACAGGATTATGCCCCAGATTTGTGCTCTTGGGTGCATGTCTTAACCTTCTGTGGTTTTGTTTCTTTATTTTAAAGGTGTGATTAATAATAATGACAACGCCAAAGAGTTTTTGTGTTGGGTGCTATATTATCACATCATTCCGTATCAGGATTACATGTACCCAATGATTCTATTCGGCCATCAGTGAAGTATATACAGAGTCCCTTGAATGAGGCACCCTGGCTTCTGTCTGGAGGACTGGACCATAACAAACTTCATAGGATGGCACTGGAACTTGGTCTTTAATTAGGCACAGAGAGTGATATAAAAGGCCATTCAGAATCTCTACTTTGGCAACCTGGCCACTGAATTGGAGTGTACTGGTTGTGGGCTGAATTATCTCCCCTCCATCCCAGTGTGTTGAAGTCCTGACCCCAGTATCTCAAAACGTGGCTGTATTTGAAGGGAAAGCCTAGATCCTACAAGAGAGCACAGTGTATGCCATATTTGGATGTTTAATCCAAACTTTCATTATCACAGGACTTTGGGTAACATAAAAACTGATCTAAAAATAAAGAGGATAAAATTAAATCCAAATATATCAATAATCACAATGAATCAAATGAACTGACTTCATTCACATGTTAAAAGACAGTGATTCTCAAACTAGGGGAAAATCTATGTTTTATTTACAGGAGGGGGGATATTTTTAATGCAGAGTAGCATAGAAAGCTGAATGTTAAAGTGCAATATATATATATATATATTTGGTAAAACTGAAATAGTCATATTAGTGTAAGACAGAATAAACTATAAGATAAAATATATAATTATGACTTATGTAGAATCCCGATGTAAGGAAATAGTTAACAAGTAAAGATACTGAGAACTTAACCTTGAATACACATAAATAATAAGAAAATCACAAAAACATTATATATACATATACATATACATGTATATATATACCAAAAATGGAGGCATTGAAGGAGAAATGGGTGTATATAAAACTATAGGAGGAATTTGAATCATGTCTTTTGTGAATATATCTAGATTAAGCAGACAAATATACATCAGAATGCAGAAGATAGGAACAACACCATGGATCCAATAGCCACCTCCAGATCTCTGTTCCAGAAATTAGCAAATACTCACTTTTTTCTCCCAAGTACATGTTGAACATTTGCAAAAGTTAATCCTATATGAGGCTATATAGTAAAACTCAACATATATAGAGTCAATATTATGCATAATACATTCTTTGTCTACAATGTAATAAGCTTGAAAGTCAACAATTAAAAAACCCAAAGAGACCATATATTTGGTAATTTTAAAACTTATTTTATTAGTATTTTTTATTAGTTTTCAGTATATGCAGCTGACAGTCATCTTGGGGAGTGAGTACATGTACATATTATGGGTTCTTTCTAAAATCTTCTTCCCCCTCTCTGATTTTCATTCTTGTTGATATTAATCTTAGCTCATGTTATAGCATATAGTGTTACTTTCATTAAGGTTATTAGGTTCTTGTACATGGCATATCTTTATTCTACTCATTTTCTTTTCCCCTCCCCTTTATCCCTCACCCTTGTTCCCTTGGATCCCTTCCCTATTGCTAGATACAGGAATACTAATGTTTATAGCAGCACAATTTGTAAAGGCTAAATCCTAGAAGCAGCTTGTCAACAGACAATTGGATAAAGAAAATCTAGTATCTCTATATAATGGAGTACTAGTTGGCTATAAAGAATGACAAATTTGAGATGTTTGTAGGAAAATGGATGCACCTGGAAAATAGAATGTTGAACAAAATAAACCAGACACACAAGCTTAAATACCATACGGTATCTCTCACTTGAGTGAGGCAAAGTACAAACAGAGAGAAAAATTAAAGGATGGATAGAAGGGGATAAGAGGATGTTTGGTAATTTTAATAATTTACTCAAACAGTTCATATGTCATTTAAAAAATAACAGTGGTATTTAAAAAACATTTAGAACTAAATTATACAAACATTACCACAAACCTGAGAGATGAACATACCACTTTAAACAAAATCTAGAGCTTTATATTAGTAGATAAAAAAGATTCAAAAGTAATTTAATAATAATCAAAGGCTATGAGTCTATTAAATGAATATCTAATAGCTTGGCTTCTTCTGTCTTTGACCTGTCTGTCTCCAGTGATACCATCCCTGCCATCTTTTCCTTTGTTGCATCTCAGATCTTGCCATGTCCAACATCTATTTATGAAATTTTCCAGGTTTGTTCCTACCTCAGTGCTTTTGCATTTACCCTTTACCTGGGATACTCTTCCTCATTTCATTTACAATTCTTCCTAAATACATCCTCAGAGATGCTTTTCTTGACATCATTATCCAAATATACCTGTCTATATCATTCTCTATCCTGTTGATAGAACTTATATATACCATAATAAAGTCATTAGTAATACATGTTTGTATATGTGTATACATTTATATACATATACATGTATGTTTCTGTCCATTTACTGTTCCCACTGGATCATAAGCTCTATGAGTCCATGGTTATTGTTTGTTTAGTCACACAGGTGGGTTCAATATCCAGAACTGAACCTGGCAACTATCATGTAATAACTACTTAGCAATTTCTTAATGAAAAAGATGGATAGAGTTAATCTAGACCATTCACAAAAATATGAAATATCTGATCTGAAGAAGAAAGAACCCCTGATAAGCTCTGTCCTTAACTGTATTTCTCGTTTGAATGTTCTTTAAAATGTTGTAGATCTTGTAAGTGCTACGTAGTTATAAAATATATTCCTAGGAATTTATAATTTAATAAAACCTTAACTGAACACATAATTTTGATGAGATTTTATCATGAAATTTCATCACAATATTTTTATGTGAGTTGACACATTTTCAACTCTTCTTCCAACCTATATCCCTGAGAAGAAAATAACAGGCAGTAAGAACATAGCTTCTGAGTGGAGATTAATCAATGACAGTACTATTAAAAATAGCAGCATCCTACTTTGTCCCCCCAAAATATGTTTTCTATTATATCAAAACTTTTATTTGATATTCTTTGAGCTTTGAGAAGTTGGATTTTCAGTTTATAGTTTTTGGATGGCACCTCTTAAAATTTATAATCATAGTGGTGAAAAATATTTCATAGCCTATCAGTACTATGTATTGCAAAAGCTAGACAGGGAAAAATACCATTATTCTAGCGTCAAAGTCCTCTTTACTTCAGTTATTTGAATTTCTCTCCTATTGTGAAAGAGACATCTAAACAATAAAAATGTTAACTGTCTGCCTGGAAAGTGACAGTTGGCAATGTTTAATCATCCCTGTGGCCATCTTGCTTTTCAGTGGTGGCCCAAGGCCTAACACTCTCACTGGGGCTAAGTGCCTCTGACCCGGGGACAGAGTGGCTTGGTCTCTCCCCCACAGTCTGGGGACGTTAGATGTCAGGGATCAGCACAAGCTTGCACAAGGCCTGAAGAATTGCTCCTAGGGGCATTTCTCCTTTGCTTCCCCTTCTTCTCCCTCTCATGTTGGAACTTCCCCTTTGTTCTTTGGATAGCTCATCTAAAAATCCTACAATATCAGAAGAGTTCATTTTTCTCTGCTTATATGTTTAAAGCTTGCCAATATTGAACCTTGATGAGAATAATAGCAATTTGCATTTCTCAAATTGAGGATTCCCAGTAAGAGTTTCCAAAGATTGTACAAATGCTTCCCCTTGCAAGAGAAATCAGAATAGATGAGTTGTGCTGAAGGAACAAGCAACTTTTGTGATCTTGATGGCTGTGAGGAAGAAAAGTTTACTTTTCTTTCACTTTTCTTGTCTGTCTTGGGTTTTTGGGGGGGCTCTATCCTACATCACTCTGCACTCAGATCTGATGCTGCACTTGGTATATAGAATAATACAGGCCACTGTGGCAGAGGCAAAGAGAAGAGGTCAGCCACACACTGCCTTAGAGATTTGCATGTCTTTATGGTTCCAATACCATTAACCAAATCAAGTTGCCTGGGTACATGCACTTAAAGGAAGAGGGGTGGGCAAATGTCAGTTCAGTGTTATTCCACCATTCTCAGATGCCGACAGCATTGAATACATGGCATCTCAATTGTTTGGTAGGCATTTTCTATATCACTACAGTGGGAGTTCTTGAATCCTTGCCTCATTTATTAAGAACAGCCGTGGTTGTTCAGTGTGATCTGTAATAGTAGAGGCAAGGTAGGTGAATTTTGTGGTGTGTGTGGTTACTTTCCTTGGTTGGCCAGTGGTACACAACTTTGGCTCTTCGTTACATCTCCATGGAAAATTCTTCAAGTACTTTTCCCCAAAGTTTAGCATTGCTCTCTATCTTAAACTTTATCTGTTAGATGTGTTCCACTGGGAGAAAAGAAGGAGTTTGGCAATAATTGTCTGGTCTCACTAGTGAGAAAGGGATATTAAACCCCCTATTAATATAGATTCTGATAACTAGTTGAGGGCTTTCTGTTTTATGACAGAAAAAGGAGATCCATGTCTTGGGCCATATCATCCCTCTGGGCCAGATATGGCATATAAGATTTCATCTTATCTGATGATACTGACTGACTGGCTGGGGCTTCCTAGAGTGCCAAGTAGGGTAGATACTGAGGCTGCATCTGAACTCCACATCCACAGTGCGCAATGACTGATTAACACTTTCTGCTCTTGGTCCTGAGGGGTAATGGTGGAACAAAGCTGCTTATCTTTCTTCTTCCAGTTCATCCCACCACTCTCTTTTTGAGGATTATGTTCTGATCTAAAAAATCAGATCATGACTTTGTTTCCATAGATCCCTTGTTATTTATGTAGGTGTGATGTGAATGATAGGCATCCAGTTTTTAATCACTAGATTAGAAGTTTCCTTTAGAGTAACTTAAAAACAAAACAAAACAGAGCCAGGAAGAGTGGTGCATGCCTGTAATGCCAGATCCTCAGGAGGCTGAAGCAAGAGGCTTATGAGTTCGTGACCAGCCTAGGCAATTTAGCAAGACCCTGTCCTGAATTAAGCAAGGGGTGAAGATATAGCTCAGTGGTAGAGTGCTTGCCTAACCTATGTGAGGCCCTGGGTTCCATCTCAGTACTACAAAAATGAATGAGTGAGTGAATGAAATAAAGCTTGGCATTATAATTTGTATCAACTGTTTGGTTGGGAGCTTGATTAAATCAAGTCAGGCCCAGAGACCATGACCAAGTAACTGATAGAGTGAATTTCTCAGTGTGGAATCTACACTGAGTGTCATCTCCAGAGGACACACTCCGTTGGAAAACTCTCTGATGTCAACCTTTCTGACATCAGTATGTCCTTTGTGACCTCAATAGTATCAATGGGATCACATCAGAGGGAGAAAGAAGCCATGTGAAATAACTCATTATGACCAGAATGGAAGAAGAAAACACAAGAAGTTGTTCAAGGGAAAAATATTAGCTGACAGGAAGGAGAAGTGATACTCTGAAAATCTATCAAGTTTTGACTATGTTTAAGGTTAGTTTTTTAAAAAATGAAAGGCTAGAGTGTTCCAAAGCCTCATGGGTCTTGTTTTAGCTTCAGTATGTGATTTAGGGACTGAAAAAATGTACACTTTCTTGGCTGCGGAAGAGACAATTGGTATGAGACTCTTCTCTCTACCATTAAAGCCGAATGAAGCTTGTCTCTCCAGCTCACTGTGATGGCTCACCATTGGGAATAAGGACGAGACAGGTGCTGTGGCTACTGGCACCCTTGTAAGACCATGAGAGATGGGCTGCCTGTCCAGAGAAATTGGAACATTTCAATCTGTGTGGTTTCATGACTAGCCGAAAAATATTTCATTTCTAGTCATTCCTCATGGTTAGAAAAAATTTCTATAATCTCATAAATCTTCGAATGCAGAGTACATACACCAGTAACTTGGACATAAATATATTTCTAGCCTGTAATGATATTATCGAGTGGGACTGAGGCTCTGGCCAGATGCTGATGTATATTAGTTAGGGAGGCTGTTCCTAAATCCTTGGACTTAACCCATTTTCCTCCCAAATGCTGCACAGAATAATTTAACAGTAGATAATTCCATTGGCAATTTTAGTTCACATTTTAATATAACATAGGTAATTTAAAAAGTCTTATAATATGGTCTATGCAGATTTAGAATTGTAGAATGTTAGAGATCAATGATTTTATCATATATGTTCTCAACAGGGGTAATATGCTTCCCTAGGGGGTAGATACTTACCTTTAATGTTTATGTGATGATTTTATGTTTATATTTGGATATGTTTGTCTCATTTTATTCCTTGAGTTCTGTTTATTCCTTCTGCTTTTCTTTTTGCTTTTTTCTATCTTCTGGTTTGATTTTGAAGTATTTTATTTTATCATTTGAGATTATTACTTATGTCACTTAGAATATATGTACAATACATGTATTTTACCTCCTTCTTTTGTGTTTTATTGTATACATTGCACCAATATACATCGAAAGTCCCAACAGTCAATGTTTTGACTTTTGATTTAAACCATCACATATGTTTAGTGAAATGAACAGGAGAAGCAAACCATATTTCCCCAGACATTTACCATCTCTGTGCTCTTCCTTCATTCCTGAAGTCCCTGGCTTTCCCTGGGGACCATTTCCCTTACAGCAGGTCTGGTGGCAATGAATCTTCTTCAGTTTCCCTTCACCTCACAATGCTTTTATTTCACCTTCATTCCTAAGGGACATTTTTGCTGGATTTAGAATTATCTGTTGATTTTTCTGTTATTTTTCTTATGGAAATTAATTTTTTTTTCCCTTGTTTCTGGTGGTGTCCATGGTTTCTGAGGACAAAGGCATAGTAATTGTTCTTCCCCTGTGTGTTATGAGTCTTTTGTCCTTTGGCTGCTTTTAAGGGTTTTCCTTTATTTTTAGTTTTCGGGTAATGTCTGGGCTTGACTTTCTTTGACTTTATCATGTTTCATGTTTGCTGAGGACAGAGGAAAAAAAAAAACCCAATAATGGCTATTTACCTCATTATGTTAGAACTGTGCTTTTTGGTTTGGAGAATTCCCTCACCTTGGTTTTAGGCAACTCCCTAGACTCTATTTGTACAATGCAGCAGAACTGCCTAGCGGCTGGGACAGAAAAAGAAAAGCGAAAGACAGACTTCCGTCACTGTCTGGATCTTTTGAACTCCTTTCCTGATCTTTGGCTCAGAAATCCAGTTCTTTTCCCAAAGCCCTTTCTGGTGGCGGTAATGTACACTTTTGGGCTTCAGGCTGGATACCTGCACAAGTTGAGTGATACCAGAGAAGAAGAAATGGTTCTACTTTCCCCAATTGGCTGTCACCATTTATTTTTCAGTCCTAAGAAAACTGCTCCATGCATTCCATCCAGGTTCAATTGAAGCCAGAAGGTCAAGAGGGCCTACTTCACCTTGCCCAAAACTGATCCTACTGAGTTTTGCATGTCTTTTCTTTTCTTTTTTTTTTTTTTTGTCTGTGACTGCTTGTGCCATCAATTACTTAAATTCCTGAAATTTTGATGCTTCAGATCCCTGGAGTCTTAGAAACATCTTCCTTCTTGCTGTTCTGGATACCTAGGAGTTGCAGAACAAATTTTAAGGAAGACAGAATCAAGATTTATTGGATTAGTCTTTATGGAACAAAGTACTGTGTGCACATCATCATATTTTATTTTTATAATAGTCTTTTGAATGTGTGTGCATTATTTTCCCATTTTAGAGAAGAAAGTTTAGGTCATCGAAGCCACGTAGCCAAATAAAGGACACATTCAAACTTGGGTTTATTGGTCCAATTCTAAAGCCTGGGTTTTTTTTTAATCATATTGTGCTGATGATAGACTAATTTTATGTTTTCAAAATATGGGTATTATTGGAAAGTGCCTGTTATATATTTTTTAACCCACTGATATTTGAAAAGGCAAGGAACATTCTTCATTATGTTCATCCTCACTTCTTGGTCTGGGAACACTCAAAAACCAACCAACCAGCCTTTGATTTGCTTTTGTGAGTTCACTAATAATCACCTAATCTTCTACTTGCTTGAGAGGTTCAGATTTTCAGAACTTAGCAAGAAATAAGCCAGCGACATTTAACTTAGAGTGTTTAGCTTGGACAGAATATTCATCCCATAAATACTAATTTGCGAGATGTCACCAGAGGCTGCACAAATAAGTGGATTGACCTTCGGTAAGTACCCTGCTGAGGAGCCGAGGGGGCCCCCTGCTGTCGGGAAATCCCTGAAGTCATGGATGTGACACAGTGAGAGAAGCAGATCCACCATCCTCAGGGCCTGATGAGATTGTCCTGGTGGCAGTCACATGTGTTCTTTGGCAAACAGCCATTTCCGCAGCCCTGGACCAACAACAGTTCCACGGGGCAAACCCTGCCTCAGAGCGACTCTGCATACCTTCGGCTGAGTCCCCAGAGTTAGCGATGTGGAGCTCCGTGAAGATCGAAAGGAAGATAGTAAGTGAGGTTAGCAGGTCAGACTGCCATTTTTAGCTTTCAAAAAGTTAAACAGAGAATATTGAACCCAAGGAGAGGTAGGTACCCCGGGGATCTGCAGACTGCCTGAGATTTGCAGGATTGTTTGTCCCTGAGTTTTCCAGGGGAGAGACACTACTTTATGCTGGACAAGTACCCAGTGAAAGTACGAATCCCTCTGTCTGTGATGGAAGCCCATGCAGGTCTACAGTCAGGGTCTGTCCCAATCAGGGAATGAATCATTAATAACAACAGATCAAGGGTGAGGTGGCCAGAGACGAGCCCCAGTGAGGGGATGGTGATGTCGCCTGTGTGAGGCACTGTTATAACCCGATCTTTTTGGCTGTGCTCCGACCATGCTATGATTCAGAGGATTTGATTTTGACAATGATGGCCTGAAGGCCAAAGACAATGTGAATCCAAAGTGCCTGGTCTTTAGGGAAGTTGGATGAAGGATGTATGGAAACTGCACTATTTTTGCAAATCTTTCATAATTTTAAAATTATATATATGTATGCATATATGTATTTGTGCATGTATATAAATTTCCTTTGGGATAAGACAATAAAAGAAAATTTCTTAGGGTTAAATGGATGCAGTCGACCTTGAGAATTTTGCCATCAAGGACATAAGGGAAGTGTAATTCAGTATTAAAGAGCATGGACTCAGAGGTTAAGAATTCCTAGGTGTGAGTCCTAGACCTAGTACCTACCTGCTGTGTGACCTTTGTCACTTTGCACACTCCCATTCTACCATTGAGAACTTTGAGACTGAGAGAGTTTCATAACTGATCTCTACCTCATGTGGTGATGACAGCAGTAAAATGAATGAGACAACTCGAGTAAAAATGCCTGGTACCTAGAAAATACATAGTGAGTGTTAGCTATTAATATTATGATGACAGTAATTATTGAGGTGGAGACGTGAGGTTTTAGAAATCACGAGTGGGCTGATACCAGCAGGCAGATTCTAAGTCCTGATGGCTAATGCCCTTCCTCAGTATCAGTGAGGTGACACTGAGGGACACGCAGAAGGTCATCAGGGTGCAGAAAAGCAAGCCGAGCTGACAGAGGGCTGCTGGGAAATTTCTGAACCTGGGAGGCACAAAGTAGAAGGTCAGGTTGATCAGTCAGGAGCCTCCTGGATGCTCTCTATTATTAATAACTAATATAATAAACCTGGTCATCATTCATTGGCATCACCCCTTCAGAAATCAGGTGGAGGTCTTTTTTCTCAGATTTTCAATTCCTGGTCACTTCTGAGCATGGCTGTTTCTTCCCAGGCCTTCTCTGGGGCTTTGAGATCCTGTGGAAAATGGGATCTGAGTTGGTCTCTTCATGAGTCGTGAGTGCTCTGGCTCTGAGCAGATCCCCCCACCTCGATTTCACCCCAGGGTGGAGGCCAGTGGCCTCTGGGTGCTCTTCATTGACTCTCTAGTTGAAATCCATTACCCAAGTGTGACAGTCAGAAACAAGTCCAAATATTATGAGAACGATGCAGTCACGGCCTGCAATCGCTTTCCTTCATTCTGACTCAACACAGGGCATGTTCTTTCCCTCTTGAACTCAACCATGATGTAAACATGATATGTTATCATTTTAATGTCTGTGGCCTTACTCAAGAATTCGGCGATGAAAAACCTAGACACATGAAAAATGGCCCATGGTAAAAGCCTGTATTAAGAACACATTCGGAAAGAGATTAAACTAATTGCATCCAAGGGAACGTGGGTTACAAGAGACTTGACTGGTGTTCTTGCTTAGAGTTATGGTCTCCGAATGCTTTTCTGTGTTTGCTGTGAAATGATGTTACAAAGGAGTCTGTCTGAATAATGAATGTGGTGATAACTGAAAGGGAAAACAATACAAAGCTGGAAAACTGTGGTCAAGCAGTGCTGGTGCTGTGCTAGGGGATGTGCATGTGGTCAGGTAGTTTGATTGATTATTTTCACTGATACTAACATTTCAGACATTATAGTCCACAGACGTGCTCACTGAGGTAGTTAATGTTAGTCTTTTCTTTTTCTGCCTTTCTTTCTTCTCTTTCTTTTTTCTTTCCTCCCTCCCTCCTTCCCTTCCTCCATTCCTTTCCCTTCCCTTTTCTTTCCTTTTTTTGAACAATGTAGAAGGGGGATAAAATAGGGCTTCCCTAGAAATCAGGAAAAGAATAGCTTAGAAAAATAATTTTGACTATAAAGAAAACACTAGTTTTGAATATCCAGGTTCCAGAAATTTCAGGTCATGAGAGGACAAAATAATTTGCTGGAAAAGTAATCTTTCTGATTATTGTTATTTTTCAAAATAAACACTTTTAATTTTTCTTATTAGAAAAGTCATAGTCACTTAGAAAATATAGAAAACATAGAAAAGACAGAAAAATTAAAAGCATCCACCACAAATACATCAAGATACTGTTTTTTGTATTTATTTCAAGTCAAAGAAAAATATTTTTGTGTAATTATTGTTATCATGAATGTTCAAGAATGTACCCTAGGGTCAACTCACTTTCTGGGTGTCCTCTCCTATCCATCTCAGGCAGGAACTAACTCTCCCTCAATAAATTTTTCCTACTCTTACAAAAAAAAAAAAAAGAATGTCCTGTTTTGTGCTTATGGTGGATATTTTTCTCACTACACTGGAACATTGTTGAAATACTATTTTAAGAAAATAGGTGGGCTAGGTTGGTTTGTGCACACCTATCAACCTCGAACTCTGGGAGGCTGAGGCAGGAGAATTACAAGTTCAGGCCCAACCTGGGCAATTTAGCAGCTCAGTGAGAGCTTGTCCTAAAATAAGAAATACAGAAGGGCTGGGGATGTAGCTTGGGTCAAAGACTCTGGATTCCAACCTGAGGACCAAAAGAAAGAAGAAAAACACCCCAATAGTTAGAAATCATTTACAAGAGGGTGGCTCCTATGAGTCAAAAAAAAAAAAAAAAAAAGCCAGAGTGACCAGCGCCACACTCATCACCTGTCAGCCAATCATCTTGCTTGGGATCCCACTCCTGATACATGACAAGGATTTAGGGGGTGAGGCTTCTAATCCAGGGCTGATTTCTAATCTTGTTTCCACTGGACATTGAATGACAGCATTTCCCCTCTCTGAATCTGGTTTTAAAAAATCTTTCATCTGATGCTTGTTGAGGTGCTTTCAGTTCTAGGATGCCATGTCTCTAGAGTTATTACCTTAGTGCTGCAGAACACAGGTTCATGTATTATTTTTATTCGTAGTAGTTTGAAAATTTTCATTCTTTCAACACCTTTTAAGTTGTTGCTTTATTCCAGACACTGACATGTTTTTTCGTATAATCATTCCAGTCACCCTGTGAAACAGATGTTGCTGTCATCCTCATGCTATTGACAAGCGAAGCTCAGAGAGGTAAGGAGAAGGTGGGGGAGCTGGGCTTAGGTTCTCCCCCAGCCTGACTCTCCTGAAACCAGGCTGTGTGGTTGTCTTCTGCAGTGGACGCCCACAGGTCACTCATAGCCAATCAGTCCCTTGCTTACTCCTTCAGTGGCGAGTGGGTGTGGTAGACAGAAGAGGCCCACATCTTAGTGCTCCATAGATGTGTTACATGGCAAAGAGAAATTGAGGCTACAGATGGAACCAGGGACCTAACCAGCCACTCTTAATACAGAGAGATCATCCAGGTGGTCCAGGATAAACCCAAGGCCTTTAGAAGTGGAGGGAGGAAGACAAGAGTCTGTGTTAGAGAGATGCAACAGAGAAAGACCACCAGCTATTGCAGGCTGTGTAGATGAAGGAGGTCAAGGGCCAAGGGATGGGGGTAGCCTCTGGAAGCTGGCGGAGGTCAGGAAACGTTCTTCCTTAGAGCCTCTAAAAGGAAACAGAAACTGCCAGTAACATTGGTTTTTCACCTTGAGTCATTCAGCAGACTTCTGACCTTCAGATCTGTGAAGTAATGGATTCGTAGTGCTGGAAGGCACTGTTGGGATTTCTTGTAGCAACTCGAAGAAACTCACTAACAGTGTGTCCTCCGAGAAAAAGAAGCCTACAGTGGTCCAGGGTGGATGCTCAGGGGCTTGGTCTTCTCAGAGACCTGGCAGCAAGGGGGACACTGCTAGGAAGCAGGTTCATAGCAGCTTTGAGGTCCATGCTTGGAACAGGAGACCCAGCCTGTTGTCAGAGCCTGGTAGGGACCAGACTCTAGAAAGTGACTGGACAAGGTCTCTAAGAGGAAGTCAGGGGGGTTTGAAGGAGTTTAGAACAGTGAGATCCCATGGAAACATAATTAGTCAGTGCTCCATGGTCTTCAGTCTTTGAGGGATATATTTTATACTTTTTCTGTATCCTCCAAAGGTCAGACTTAAAAAATGGAAATATCGCACGTTATTGATGATTGATGATGGGTGGGTTATTCATTTAACTTTCAAGCACACATTTATTTGACCATAACTTCTTCATTGACATGTTAGCATGTATCACAGATAAAATCCACAGTATATCACATTCAGAGGAATTGTTCAACTAATCAGTAGTCCTGGTGTTTTGTTGGTCATGTAAAGAATTTTAGAAGAATCTTGTCAAGTGGGAATTGTGCTGGTCTGTTGGCTCATAGATAATAACAATACAATTGAAGTACATATTGTTTATTTCAAGATGATGGAAACAGAGAATAATTCTCAACAAGAAAACATCACCCAAAGGCAAGAAGCCAAAAGAATAGTGGTTAATATACTAATATAATAAATCTAAGCCTAAATCCCTTCGATTACAGTTAAACAAAGAAGGCAATAACAATTCTATTTCGTAAGACTATCCCTTGAAATTACACATGAAAATATTTTTCCTAGGCAGTGTTTGGGTTTCCATGCTCTGTAATCTATTTTTGAAACAATTTAATATCTGCTAAAGTCTGCCTCATCTGTATGATCTGGATTTCATACTCAGAAGAGAACATGTGGCAGCAAACAAGAAAACACTGCCACTGTTGTTAAGGATTCTTCTATTTATTGACTGTATTTATAACTTTCTATTCTCCCCAAAGGAACAAAAATCCAATAAAATAAAACTAAGAAATTAGGTCAAAGAAAGGAAGAAATCCGTAAGATGACTTTGTGGGTTAATTTATTCACTGTGACTGAGCTTCCTGTTGGGCTTTGAGTTTCTTAGCAGCAAGAGCAAAAATAAAATAAAACAATAACTAATAAATAAATAATCTTTTCAATAGCAGAGAGTTAGGGTAAAAATAATTTTATAAAGGGTTTTCCTCCCATAACTACACATTTAAAAAATTTTAAATCATAATAATATCTTATCACAACCAATTACAAAAATGGGAACATATTACTATGTTCTAAGGTAGACGTTTTGAAACTAGCATGCACTGGAATCTCCTCAAGGGCCTAGTAAGACAGATTTTGGGGTTTTATCCCCAGAGATTCTGAGTCACTGTGACCTGGGCATTTGTATTTCTAAGAAATTCATAGGTGGCACTGATACTATTAATCTGGGGTGTGACCACTTTTTGAGAACCACTTGTCCAAAGGCAAATTATGAAGTGATACTTTAGAGGAAGTACTAAGTATCCCATAGGAAAATATCTTTACAAAAAGTGGTCTTCAGTGGCAATGTCTTGCATAACTCTGGTACAGCATCAAAGCCAAGTAATCAACATTGGTATAATCCACAGAGATCATTCAGATTGCACCGTATGTGTGGATGCATTTGTGTGGAGGTTTATAGTTATATCGCATGTATATTTGTGTAATCATCACAATCAAGAAAAAGAACTATCCAGCACCATGAAGATCTCCTAGGGCTGCCCAGTATAGTCATACTGCCCTGTGCCACTCCACCCTGGAACACTGGCACCCCCGGATCTAGTCTGGTCTCATCTCCATAATCTTGTCATTCCAAGAATGTATTATACAGTGGACCCTTAACTTATGAACTCAAGTCGTTCCTGAGGGCTGGTAGTAACTCAAGTTGTTCAATGGAAGGCTCAGGCTCCTTTACACAGCCTTCAAAGTCTCTCTCCTGTACACAGGCAGATCTCAGCATCCTTAGAGAGACACTGGCCCAGGATTTCTCAGTTAATCCCACACAGGCAAGGATGTTGTAATGTTGCTTCCAGACCTCTTTAAGGGTTAAATCTGTATCTGAGACCATCTGGAAGTACAAGTAGCCAGCATTCAGATCATAACTCAAGACTTTGGTTGTAAGTTTAATCTAAAATTATGGTCATAACCCCAATTCTTCATATGTCAGGCTGGTCATAGCTTAAGGGTCCAGTGTAAATGAAATCTGACAGTATGAAAGATTTTGAGATCAGCTTTTTTTCACTCAACATAATTCCCTTGAGACCCATCCTGTTGCTGAGCACATTAGCATTTGCTGCTTTTTATCATGCGTTGTAAATATTTTGTTTAATCAATCACCTACTGAAGGACATTTGGAGAAATGGACCCCACAACACAGACTTATCTGCCCTAACATATCAGAATACACTGAAGACAAGGTAGTAATAGAGGGAAACAGGTGGGGAATTCTCACTTTTCTTATTGTTGGAACAAATGCCTGACACCCGCAATTTAAAGGAAGAGAGGTTTATTTTAGCTCACTGTTACAGTCCATGGCTGGTTTGCTTGAAGGTAGAAATGGCAAGGTAGAAGGGCCTGGATGGAAGATGATTGCTCACATCATGGCCGCCAGGAAGCAGAGAGCAAAAGAAGGAGCCCAGGAGAGAGATGTGCCTCTCCAGGTCACACGCTCAGTGACTCACCTAACAACCAAGCCCCACCTCCTAACAACACTATCTGCACTTTCAGTATAGTGCCTCCAAGATCCAATCACTTACCAATAGATAAGGTGTTCGGTGCTATTTTAGATCTAAACTATAACATTCTTCCCTTGGTCCCCCAAAGCTTATCTCTATGCATCTCTTTATGTAAAATGCATTTAGTCCATCTTTAAGAGTCACTGAGGTTTAAACAGTTCCAGCATTGCTAAAAAGTCCAAGTACAAAGTCTCCTCTGATACTTAAGGCAAACTCTTAGCTGTGAGCCCCTGTAAAAATCCAAAAGAAGTTAAATACTGCTGACATATAATGGCACAAGGTCAGCATTCCCATTTCAAAAGGGAGAAATAGGGGAGAAAAAGTAATAGGACCAAAGTCAGATCAAATCCACTAAGGAAAATATTAAATTTTGCATTTCCTTGTCCAGGCCCTGGGGCAGGTTGTGGTGATATATGAGCTTCAAAGGGCTTGGGCAGCCTGCACCCATGGCACTGCCAGCTACAGCACTCATGGCTTCTCTCATGGCTTTGCTTACTGCCTGCAGGTTTACTCAGCAGAAATTCCATGTTCCTGGCTTCTCCATTTTTCTGGGATCTCCACTGCATTTTCAGCATCATGCACTGAAAGGGCACTCTGTCTTGCTTCCTAGGCCTTCTTGTGGAATCTTGGTGGGAGCCTCCCTGAACTTACAACTCTTGATTCTGAATGTCTAAAAATCCAGCACCACATGGATAATACTAAGGTTTTCCTCTAGCTTGAGCAATAGCTGGGTCCCCTTGGATTATGGCTGCAAAGGCCTCTAAATTCTTGGATGGTTGAGCACTGTGAAATGAATCCCAGGAAACCAATTTCCTAGATGGCCCTTCTTGAGCAGGGTGCCCTGGGCTCTCTTCTTAAAGTAAAGTATTTCAAATGAGTTTACCATTACTTTTTTACAACCTTGAGCCAATGATGTGTAGGGTCTTGCTAATTCCTGGGATGCCTTCAAGATATCTTTACTATCGTTCTGATACAAAGTCCTTGGCTTCTTTTTAATTGTAATCCTTTCAGCAACCAAGATCTCCTTTATTCCAACTTTGTAGGCATTTCTTTTCTGGCAAAAAGTGAAAACTTCTTAAATGGGATTTTTGCTTTTAATTTTCAGTATAAACCTGGCTAAAAGCCACCAGCAATATTCATATCACAGACTGAATGTTGGACTGTTTTGAAATTTCCTCCACCAGATTAATTAATCTGCCACCCTTAATCTCAATTTCTAGCAGTCTCAAGATAAGATCAAAATGTGGACAAATTTTCTTTCAGAGCATAACACACAAGGTCTTGAGTCCAGCTGTCAATGCAGTCCTTGTTCCCAGGGGAAACTTTTTCTTCTTTTTTTTTTTCTGGTGGAAACCTCTTGAGCCTGGTTTTTTACTGTCTGTATTTCTGTGAACATTCTGGTCTGCTGAGCTCTGACCACAAGTCTACCATCAAACGAGGCTTCTGACATTCTAGAAGTCAGAAGTTTCTCTAGTCAGCATCTCCAAACCTTTCCAAACTCTTTTTGTGAATCAGTCCCAAGGGGTTTTAAACCATCTGGTCAGATAATCACAGCAAGGGCCCCATTCTGGGAACCAAAATATCTAAGACTACAGGTGTATGGGGAACTGTCAGCTCCACGCTGGGGAGGAAGCAGCCAATCTGCTCTCTTCCTTTGGACTAGTCCATCTTAAAGTGATGAAGCCTGCTTTTCTGTAGGCCCTGCTAGGAGCTCAGAGTTCCTGGTTCAACCTTTTATTGAAGGCAGGCGTTGGACCAACTTGAAGGAAGCAGAAGTTCACTTCAGTGCCTTACACTAATTGACAAAGACCTGCGTTTATGAATATGTGTAAACTATCAAGTCTAGCAGACATGAGAGAGACATCAGCTATTGAGGTTGACCAAGATGAAGAAATAGAATACTTGACTCTGGAAAACAGAAGTAAATTGAGAGTTAACAAAGAACTTCAACAAAGCCTAGTTATATTAGTGATTGGGACCATAAAAAACAAAAACAGCAAAAAGATATAGGCTGCTATAAAGAAGACATCAGAGAAACAAAAACAAAGTTCTTTTAAATCAATGATTTTCAACTGGAGGGAATTTTGCCTTCATTGGGTATTTGGTAATCCTACCACATACAGGACAGTCCCACAACACAAATTTATCCGCCCTAAAGTATCAGTAGTGCCAGCCTTGAGAAATGTTGTCTAAATTAAAACTATTACTGCCATAATGAAAGAAATGTTCTTTAAATTTTGGAGGAAACATTTAAAATAATCTTTTGGAGTATAAAGTAAAATATGAAGAGAAAACATAGGAGAGTAATTCAAAGACACAGAAGATCAACATAGAAGGAATACCCCAAAGAGAAAACAGAGATGGTGGAAGTGGGGAAATAATCAAAGAAATAATTTTCCAGTGATAAATAAAGGCATGAGACATGGAGTAGAATGAAAGAATAATGACCCATAATTATAAACAACTCAGAGCACCAAAGAGAAGGAAACTTTTCAAACATTAGAAGCTGCTGGCTGAGAGGTGTATGGAAGCTCAACACTTCTTGCAATTTTTAAGTCTGTAATTAGTTCAAAATAAAATATTCTAAACGGTTTCCAGCTTGGTTTCCAAGTTTGTCTGTATTATAATTAATTCCATGCAGAACATCCTTGTACGTCTTGATAGCAGACACTGTGGTTAGGGGCCATGTAGCTTTTATTAATCTGTTTTAGGAAAACGGAGGCACCTTGATACCATAATGTTAAGTAAAATGAATCAGACAAACTTAAATATTGCACCACTCTTCTTCTATGAGAAACCCAAAATATCAAGAAAGAGCAAAATAAAAAATAGATAATAAGAAATAGGGAGACCGATCTTTTGCAGTTGGGAAGGATGCCAAGAGATGGAGGGAGTGGAAAGGGAGGGGAGGGAAAAGGATAAAAAAGAATTGAGATGTGTTACGTACATGTACCAGCTCCCTGTGAGGAATGTGTTCATTATGTCAAGCAAACACATAGCAATAAAAAAAATAATTAAAAAAAGAATTGATGCTCACACCCCATTCCTTCATTCATGTCCCCTCCAGTGTGGTTTCAGAGGGCACATTTTACCGATGAAGAAGCTGAGTTCCACAAAATACAAGTCACCAATCCAAAACTGTGGAGTGAGGAAGCCTGATTCCAAGGCCCACTGGAGTTTTGTCTGAATCATATCTCTTCACTTTAATGGCTAGTGTTCGAATTCATAAAATCTGTCATGGACACTTCTCCTGTGCTCTCAGTACTCTGAACGCCCTTGTGTTTTTTCTCAACATTACAACTCTTAATGTATATAGCAATCTTGTTCAGGACAGTTTCTCATCTTTACATAGCACAACTTCATAAAATAAATAGCATAGTGCCTTCTACTCAATAAGAATTAAATTAGCCTTAATTCATTAACTGGGCATATATTTGATTAGTGCCTATTGTGCACCCAGTACTATTTAAGGGGATATGACAGTGAATAAGATAGACAAAGTCCTTGACTTTGTGGAGTGTACATTTTGCAGAGAGGCAGACAATAGACAAATAGACATATACTATTTGGCAGCTATACAAAGAAAATTAAACCCAGGTGGAGTATGATTTGCTTGCTATTTTAGTTAGGACAGGTAGGAAAGGCATCTACAAATGTCATTTTCAGGGAGAAAAAAATCTATGGTCATCTTATCACCTTTGGGCCTTCTTATCACTGAAGGTTCAGAAATACATAATCATTTTTCAATACTTTAATCCCTTTTAGTGCTCCCTTTGGGAAAGGTAATTGAACTCCAAGAATTCCAAGACCTTTTTCAGGCCTAGAAAGCTAGGACAAGAGATATTCTGCAGAGCAGCAGAACTTCTTATCAGGAATGTTTTGAAGCTCAGAAAGTGCACAGATTTTCAGATAGACAATTACAGCGCTGGTGAAGGAGCCTCCCAAGCCCTTGTTCCCTCAGCTCCCCGTGGGGCGATGTGTTTGCATGCACATGCGTGTGCATGGTTCTGTTTAGCGTGTGCTTGTAGTGATTCCTGTCACTTCCAGCTCATTTTTCAGCCCACAGTGTTGGCTGATGAGGTCATGGGAAAAGGGGCAGTGGAAAGAACAGGGGTAAAGGACACTGGGGGAAGGTGCCCGGGCTTTCCATGGCTTTTGTTGTTTTGTTTTCAGTGTTTTCAATATGAGATGCTGGATTCTTGTGTCTTGCCTCTTTCTTCCCTTTTCTTATCCTATGGCATTTCCCCCGCCTCATGTGGACGTTGTTACTCAAACTTAGGCAAATTACTTCCTACTCATGGGTTTCTTCTGCAGAGACCCTCCCTTCTGGAATGAATTTTTTTTTTGTTGTTTTGTTTTTTTTGGTACAGGGGATCAAACTCGGGTCTTTGCGCTTGCGCAGCAGGCGGCGAAACCACTGAGCTAAATCCTCGGCCCCTGGAATGAATTTCTTAGAGCTCAGTGCCTAGATAGTTTCTTCTATCCTTATGCCAAGGGATTCCACCCTTCTGAGTCATCCAGACTTCAGGTACAGAACCCCAAGCCGTACCCCCTCTCTCTGACATACACATGAACATACCCACTCCTATTTGGCTTCCTGAAGTTCTGATGCTTGAGGGTACCCAGTGTTCACCCTTCTGCATACACTCATAGTCATCACCTCCTCAGTCCCAGCCTCTTGGCCCAACAAAGAAATCAAATGTGATTTAAGTTGAATTATGCAGATAGATGTCAAAATTTATTGTCACAAGACTCTTTCTTATCCTCTCTTCCTCAGTTTAGGTTCTCCTAACCCATTAGCAGAAATTCAGATTGGTTTGCAAATTCACACATGCATCATGTTTCTTTCCTGCAGCTTCCTGGTACAAATTTCGTACCCTAACATTATGCAAATTTATCTCTTATAGCTCTAGAAGCCAGAGGTTCAAAATCTGGGTCTGTCCCCTTGAAACCTTTGAGAGAGAGTCTGTTTTATGGCTCTCTCTTAGCTTCTCCTGCCTATAGGCAATTCCTGAGGCTCCCTGGTTTTCAGAGTTAGCTCTGCACTCTGTCTCTGTCTTCCTTCCCTTTTGTCCCTCTGTCTGATGCACTTCTTATAAGGAGGACATTTGTCATTGGATCAAGGGTCTACCCTACATTCAGCATGACTTCATCTGGAGATCCTTGATTAATATGCAAAGACCTTTTTTCCCAAAAAGATAACATTTACAAGCTCCAGGTGTTAGGGAATGAATATAACTTTTTGAGGAGACTGCCAATCCATCCACTCCATTCCCCAACATATGTTTATCACCTCTGGGGCCAGAGTTTTCATTAGGTTCTAGGATAAATGGAACAAAGTTCTTGTTTTCACAAAAGGGACAGAGCTTGACAGGAACAAACATTTCTCAAGAAATTTCCATGAAAGATGACAGTGACACAAATGGGGGCCCTTACGAGAACTGAACATTTGGCTTCCTGTAATGTGTGATCCTTTATGCAGAGAAAAATAATGAATTACACACAACCTTAGCTTTACAAAGCTCTCATGTGCATATCAGCTCTGGGATCCGTGTGAATGGTCACTAAAGTTGGCCTTGATTAACCTGCCTCTCCTGTACCTATGTGTGGTACTTTCCTTCAAGAGGTAGAGATTATCTTCCCTGGGAAGCTGAGCTACATTACACCTATGACTGCTTTGAACAATAGAATGAGCAGGAAATGATGCCCTGGCAGTTCTGAGGCCAGGCATTAAGAAGATGTGACAGCTCCTACATTTCCTTTCTTGCAGCATTCCCTTTGGTATCCTTGAGCCACCATGCAAGAGATCTGGCTAGCCTTTTGGGGTAGCCACTTGGACAGGTGTTGGTCTAACACTATAGACAACATCCCAGTTAAGCTTCCAGGTGATACCAACCTCAGCTCCCATCTTCAATAACACAAAAGACTCCAAAAAGGCTAGCAGCAGAAGAAGCATTTAGGTAAGCCGATTCAACCTATAGAACAATGAGATATAATAAAATGGCTGTTTTAAGCCATCAAGTTTTGGGTTTGAATAGGCTATGAACTTTGTTACCCTAGTACATACACTGGTAAGGTGGAATTGTGTTTGGCAGTATTGTTCTAACAGCAACAACAAGATTGTGCCAGTGCTTTGTACTAAATGCCAGCAGGACCAGAAAACCATGGAGCAGCATGGTGAGAAGAGAATTTAAAGGTTACCCCTCACCACAAGTGAAGACTTTCATGGCTGCTGAAATTAGAACCAGTTGCAGGATAGCATATCTAGAAGTCTGAGAATTCCTGTCAGGCTGGGGTAAGGGGCAGGATACAATTCTAGACAGCATAACTCATGGATCTGTACCGGAAATCAGAATACCCAAATAGAGGCTAAAAATATTTAAGCTTTCTTTGCTGCATCCAGCTGCTACCAGGGCATTTGGCTCACAGCCTGGGGTTTATTTTTTTCCCTCTTGCTTTTATGTTTTTCCTTTCTTCAATGTTAGATTGAAGTGCAAGCCTTATGTATTCCTTTAAGTCAAAGTAGACTTACTCTTTTCTCGGTGGAGTCCTGAGGTTTCAAGGAAGTTACAGGGCATATTTAGCCAGGAGGTGCTGAAACTGTGTTCTTGCATGCAGAGAACATAACTATTAAGTGATGCAGAACTGTAGTTTTATAAAGACTTTCTCCTGCGTAATGAAACTTGAGGCTGATGGCTTCACTTGAGCTCACAGAAGAAGAAAGCAAGATTTAGAGACTCTGACTGCCAAAGGCCATGTGTGTCAGAAACGAAGTCGGGATTTGAACCTATTATTGAATCCCACAGTGGGAGCTGTACATAAAATGTTGCTCTTGGCTCCGCATTATGATCCTCATTATGACTGAGATAGGTAGAGGAGGAGGTAGACCTAGGGTCCTTCTACAGAGGAGGCAGCTCATAGTCACGCTGAAGTCACAGTAAGCTTGATGGTGTGAGGGCAGTGAGGCAGAGGGACTAGCAAAATAGAGTCAGGAAGGCTTATGATTGATTTGGGCCTGCTTGAGGTGGGCATTTCTAGTATTCCCCAAGTGTGGCTTCTTCCAATAATACTCTTGTAAACCAATGAAGGAAATGAAAGTCAATTTCCCTCTTTTCTTTGCTCATCCTCTCCCTCCTCCTCATAACCATATGTGTTTATGAGTGTGTATTTTTTTTTTTTTGAGACAGGGTCTCACTCTAGCTCAGGCTGGCCTTGAACTCGAGGCAATCCTCCTGCCTCTGCCTCCCGAGGGCTGGGATTACAGGCATGAGCCACCACGCCCGGCTTGTGTGTGTATTCTTATTCAGATAGATAAGTAGGTAGATAGGTAGGTAGATGGATATGCAGGTAGGTAGGTAGATAGACAGACATACAGACAGGCGGACAGGCAGACAGATGGATTCCTCTCTTACATGTGGTTTCTCCAGGTCTACTGTATGGAGCCAGTGCACTTGATTCCTCAATGGCTGTAAATGTCAGCTGCTAAGAGTTCAGAGTAGCCTCTTCCCTCAGGGAAAGTTATCCCTTCTGCCCTACAAGTCTCCAAGTACCTGATAATAGGGTGATACATGCTGGTGCTCTTTGCTCAATGAGGGGACAGGACGCTTCTGAGATGCAGATTATGGGGGTTGCTCCAGTCAGTCCGTCCATTCATTCTCCTCCCATGGGCGGGACCAAGGCTGGATTTTGGCCAGATCATGCCCTAGTTTAGCACTTTCCCCTTCCCTGTCCTGCTTTACCTCTCATACAGGTTTGTCTCAAGAACATTCCCTCAGTCGATCATGTACCCTTGAACCCCTCCTGCATTCTGCTCATAGACAACATGACTTTTGTGCATGTACACACACACATTAACATGCATACACAGTCATACACAAGTACACACATGCACACATGTGTGTATGCATGTACATGTAAGTATACACACACATATATATAGATGACTATTTTGCAGATAATGAAATCAAAACCTCTGAAAGTAAAAAAGACTTGGTCAAGTTCACATGATGAGTTGATATCAAATTTAGAAACCTTTTATTCTGAAGTCAGATCTTGCCATTTTCCCAAACTCGAATGGCTATAGTATAACAACATCCACAGTTTTATTAGTTCACAAGTTGAATATATATAGGGGCAACTGTAGTTTTCTTTTTGGAACCCTGCAAGTCCTGTTGTACACAACCTCATTCTGTTTGATTTCAGTGAGAAAGGTGAGCATAGGTAACTTATCTAGGGACACATCAGAGCTTTAAATAAACGTTGCTCATAAAGTGAGAAATGTTCCCACAGAGAGATGCTATCTCTGGTGTCAAATATCTCTCAACCTGCAATGCATGCAAATTGTGGAATGGGTCTGTTGGAAACTTTGCACATTCATAAATATGGATAGGCTGACAAAGAATTTTAATTTTGAGATGTCTGACTGATTATTTCTGACACATAAACACCTTTTAATTCTCCCCTTAGGCCAAAGATCAAACTTTGGCTGTCGCCTTGTAGGTAAGGCATCTGACTGGTAGATGTAATCCAGATTCGTACACATTTCTGTGCAGGGAAGCTCACTGTTCAGTTCAGCTGTCTCGGGAATGGGGAAGCTGGCCCTTGCCTGGGACCTCCTTATTTATTTTGCTGTGGAACACTCAGCCAAACCCTGGAGACATGTATATATGGATGTGCTCAGGAACCCCTTCCTGGGGTGAAGTAGTAAGGCTCTCCTGAGTAACACTTTGGTTTTCCTGTGCAAGACTCCTGCAGCTTCTCACTGCACTTAGAACAAAATCCAGCCTAGAACTACAGCCTGCATGGCCCACCACATCCTCCCGTCCCTTCCTCAGGTACCTGGCAGGTTCCTGCCCATCATTCCATCATTCTGACTGATCTTTCAGTTGTCTGCCACTCAGAAGCTCCTGTCCTGGGGGCTTTGCTCATGCTGTTCCATCTTCTTGGGGTGTCCTTCTCCAGACCTGCTCTTCTTCGCAAATGAAACTCATCTTCCCATTGAGGCCATTCCTGAATTCATGGATCACCAGTGTTAGTCAATGTCACAGTGCTCTTGTTGGCATAATTTTTAGGAGTTTTATCATAAAATGCCAATACTGATCTGCTTCTTTAATTGTTACTATGAAAGTAGGGGCCATGTCTGCCTTGTCTTCTCCTGTCCTGCTTATTTTGGGGTTATTGAAACATTTAAAAATATATCTACTTATTTTGACTATATATCTTTGCAATTTTTACATAGTTGCTTCAATGTATAATATAAATACTAAGCTTTTCACTACCTACTGAAAATCAATGTTTTACCATTTCCAGTAAGCATTTTCCCATTCCCAGCAGGAGAATATCGGTACACCCTCTGCCTATTTATAATTGTCTCAAATCTACATATATTGAAAACGCCATTACACAATATTTTAATCTTTGCCTTCAACTTTCAAATGTATGTTAAGAAACTTGGAGAAGAACAATCTGTTGTATTCAGTCCTATCTTTTTTCTTTCTTCATTCCCAATGTTCCAAATTTCTATCTGGTATAATCTCCCTTCTTCCAGTAGAAATTCCCTTAGGAGTTCTGTTAGGACAGGTCTTTTTTTCTTCTTTTCTCATTCATTCATTCATTCATTCACTCACTCATTCAGACAAAGTCTCACTACGTAGCTCAGGTTGGCTTCAAACATGTGATTCTCCTAGGAGTCTGAGCCTCTCAAGTGCTGAGATTACACATGTGCACCATCAACCTTAGCTGAGCTAGGCCTTTTGCAAATGACTTTTCTTAGTTTTTCTTCATCTGAGCATGTCTTATTTTACCTTTATTCCTGAAGGGTATGTTTTGCTAATTGTAGAATTTGTGTGGACAGCTCTTTTATTTCAACACTTAAAAAAAAAATTTGTACCACTTCTCTGTAGTCCCATGGTTTCTAAAAAAGAAATCTGCAGTCACTAATTATTTTTCCTCTATAGAGTGAGTTTACTCTTTGCCTTGGGTTTTAAACTGTTCAAATATGATGTGTCTTGGTGAGAATTTATTATGGTTCGTGGTGGTTGTGATATACTCAGCTTCTGGAATCTGTAGATTTGATTTGTGTTTTCCAGCAAATTTGGGAGAGTTTCAACTTTCAGTCTTCAAATACTTTTTAGCATTGCATTCTTTCTACTCTTCTTAGTGTCCCAATCATAAGAATGTTGAAAACTTTGTCACTGTCGCATAGGTCCTTGAGATTATCTTAAATATTTAAAAAAGTTTTTCATTCTTTCCTTTCAGGTTGAAGGATTATGGCTGGTTTATGTTCAAGTTCAATAATTCTCCCACCGTCTTCATTCTATCAAGTCATCCAGTGAATTCTTACTCAGGTCAGTTCCCTGTTTTAAAATTTTTACTAGATGTTTTCTATTTCATTTTCAGATACTTGCTCAAATATATATTTTTTACTGGCTTTAATAAAGCCTTTGTTAGATAATACCTTCAATGTATTATCTCAGTGTTGGCGTCTGTTGATTATCTCTTCCCACATGAGTTTAGATTTTCCTGATTTTTCATAGGCTGAGTAATTTCAAATAGTATCCAAAAACACATTTAATGTTACATGAAGAGACTCTGAGACCTTTTCTAAGATCTCATGCAGAATGTTAATGTTTTCTTTTTAGCAGTTAGTTGAGCTGTTTTAGGGAAGGCCCCAGGCTCTGCCAAATTTTTATGGGCTCTTATTCTAACAATGGTTTGGAGTTCGAAGCCTTTTGGGGTGCTATTTGAGGGACCCTGCATGTGCTCCCCTGGTGGCCAGTGTGGACCCTGGAAGGTGGTTTCGTTCCTTCCTCAGAGAGACTGGTATCTGAGCAGGGTCAGATCTGTGCATGAGCCGGGAAGGGAGTGAGCCCACATGTTCATAAACACATTTTTGGGCTTGTTTGCTTGAGTTCCTCTCTTTGTCATCTCTTTAGTATTTTATGGCTACAATCATCTGATTAGACTCTGTTGTACCCAGGGTGGGGAGGAGGAGAGACATACAACTGGAGGTTTGCTCCAACTTCCTGGGGCTGCAGATCCAGCTAACAGAGAAAAACATATCTTTTCTGTAGAGTTTTGACTCCCGTGGGCTCCTGTTAGTAGCCTTGTCTACCACCCTGAAAAACTAGACCACATAAAACAAAATCTAAAAATCACAATGATAAAAGGGACAGGAGGAAACTGTAGGACATGATGGATAGGTTTATTGCTTTGATGATAGATGTTTACTCCAAAAACATCAAGATGTTTATGTTAACTATGTACAGTTTTTTATATGTCATTGAAAACAAGAAAACAGAGCAAAGAAAGAGAAAAAATACCCCCAGAGATTTCCATCGTCTCTTCTGAAGTCAAGAGCTAGCTTTCCAGGTCCTGGTGGTTTCTCTGGAAGTTTCCTCTGACTGTCCTGTTGCCCATTCCTGGGTCTGGGTTGTGAAGTCTGGGCCTGGATATACGGGAGGGAAGCACCTCATACTCTGGGTTTCTCTCTCATCTGTGTGGCACTATTTAGTTCCCGGAGTCCCCAGACAGCTGCTCCCTGTGCTGTGTTCCTACTTTATTGCTATACTCAGTGCGGGAAGCAAGGGGGACTGCGTTTCCTGTTACCTGGAACCAGAAATCCTTTGAGATTAATTTAGGCAACACGGTTGACCTTCTGGTTTTATTGCTTATTCAAAACCCAAATAGCTGCCTAATTTGCTCATGGAAAGCAGGAAGAAATGAAGTCTGCTCAGAAGACATCTGGGCTTGGATGCTGGGAGTCCAGAGCTCTAATCCTAGTGTGCTATTGTCACGTTATGTGAGGCCAGTCAGCATGTCCGAGTCACTGTATAAAGTGTGACCACTGTCATGTCACTTGCCTGGCTTCTCCCCGACCCAGGCTCATTTTGATGACCTGATAAGATAGTGGATGTGACAGTACTTTGAGGTGTATAAACAGGTATCCAGAGAGAGTAAATTTTGCCCCTGTTACCTGTGGGCAGTAGTTAAGAGAAATGTTCTTGGGGTAGGGCAGTAATTGTATCCCTGAGGGGATGAGGGACTAAGCAGCCCCCTGTGTTATGGGGCTGCTTCTCTAGGGCTCCGCCATCCACCTGGATAAAATGTGTGCCTCGCTCACCACCCCTTGTTCCTGCCTGAACTTCTCTTCTCTTCAGGTTTCTGGACTTTTATAAGAAGCTTTGTGGGTATTAAAAACTAACCAATTAAAAATCAGGAACTGTGACTCATGATTCTGTTGCTAATCAGCTCTTCACTTTCCCTCAGAGTTCTAGCTTCCACATCTTTAAAATAAACAGAATCAGAAGGCAACAATGGTCATCAAACTTGAGGATTGAACACTACCTTAGGTAGAAATGGATGCGTGGGTGGAATGAATAGGAGGGATAAGAAGACAGATTTTCACACCTCTCTTCTGGAGCATTTCTGCTATAATGAGTTTCCACACTGATTTTTGCTTAATAAAATGTCCTATAGCTAAAGTAAATGTTGGAACCACTCACTCAGATAGGTCTTGCCATGTAACTCCCTTAGGATCTCATGGTTTTTCAAGACATCCATTGTTCTCCCACCTTCCTGGTATTCCTTTCCCTTTACCACCAACTCTTTTACCTCCTATCCCTGTTGTGGGCATCCCTTAAGCTTTGATCTCAGAACTGCAGTCTTCATTCAGAGCATCTTTCCCTCGTTGAACTCATCCACGGTTGCAGCTTTAACCATCACAGCCTAGTGGTTGACTCCAAATTTCAGATGTCTTTACTCAAGTTTCGGTCCAATATTTTCAACCCTCAGCTAGGTCATTCCACCTGGGGACATAGCAATATGTTCAAGTTGCTATATTTTCCTAAAGGTTTCTGCATCTCTTAGCATCACCACAGGCTGCCCACCAAATCTTCAGCATAGAGGCCGTTGTAGGACATTTAACATCTAAATCTTAACAGTAACATCACTGTTAAAGAATTTATAGTCCATGAAAAGAAAAACAGCTAATATAAGAAAAACTAGATGACTAAGTAACATGCAGCATATCCATGCCAAAAATATGGTGTTATTACATTCTAATTAAAATTGCTAAATCACATGGAATTAATAATACAGTCAGATTTTTGCTAAATAATGCAAATCTTTGAATCTTTGCCATCTTCATAGGATGTGGTTTTTGATGGTGCTAATCCAAAAAATTATTTTAAAGAAATCTAGATGACAATAATTACTTTTTTTGCAAAAAGCATACCACTTATTCTTCCCCACTCATATGTGACATCAGTCAGGAAAATAGTAAGTTGAAATCATGACCCCCCTCAGCACTCTGAAGCTTTGATTATACAGTAATACTGGCTATTTCTTTCATTGCTCTGCTATTTCTGTAATAGCCATCATTGATGAAGAGTATTCTTTACTTCAGAAGTTCGTCCCCATCTTTGACATATATTCTTTTTTCCCTTAAGGATTTCAGTTATAAAATAGCAGCAACCAAATAAAATTGATAATAATAATTTTTTTATTTTAATGCACTATAAGTAGATATTAATGAAGAAAATATAGAAAGCATTCTTCTTACTTCCATGAAAAAACAGGACAAAATTTCATAACAAAATAATTACAGAATAATGATAGGTAATATACTGTGTGTCGTGATCTAAAAGGATGGCCAAAATGTTACTCAGAACACACATCTTGTAAGACATATGCTAATTTGCTTCTTTTTGTTCATTGAAAAGAATAACTTTTTATTAAATGCTAGTTCCTGGTAGCTTCCATCAAACACACAAGCAGTGTCACAAAAACATTTCAATTTTTGCATAGGATGGATAATGATAATTCTTTCCCCAACCTATGGCTCCACACCTAGGCTTTTAGAGGTGTACCACCCTCTGGACTTTGGAAGACATGGCAGAAGGGAGCATTTCATTTTTATTGCCGGCTGAAGTTTCTAATGGACATTAAAGATTAATGATGCAAGTATCTAAAAGTCAACAAGAAGAAAAGGCTGGGCCTCTTACACATTTGTAAACAGTGTAAAGCTTTGTACCGATCAGATGGCTGCAGACAGGAAAGCTAACACGGACACAATAACAACCAAGGGTCAACCTTTCAGGGTGCGTCTGGTGCTGAGCTTGTAACAGCAATGAATAACGACCTTGTGCCAGGAGGTCACTGGGGAGTACCTGGGTCTTTCATGTGGTTGGGACAGCTGTGGGCAATCTGTGGCTATGGATTACCCTACAGAGAGAAGTGGCTGTGTGTGAAGGCACCATGGTACACTTGGGAGGGCTCTGAAAATAATGGGTATCAAGAAACAAAATGCCTGCCTCGCAAGTGCAAGGTCCCAAGTTCGATCCCTTGTACAAACAAACAAACAGAACCAACTTACAACCCAGATGAGGTCTTGTGGGATTTGCAGCTCAAGGGAAATCAGTCCCTTGCCTTTTGATGTCTCCCTAAGATGAGATTATTTTGTCTCCAATTGGGTTTTTACATGAGGTAATTAGGTTTCTCTGTATGTCACTCCTGTCATCCTTACACGTGGTAGGAGACGGATTCTATACTGGCTGCCTTGTCCTCTTACAAAAGCCCAAGAAGCTGGGTAATTTGTCCAAGGCAGCAGAGCTGGGCAGTAGCTGACCTGGGACTTGAACTCAGGTCTGTCTGATTCCAAAGCTCAGGTGGTTGGTAGAAAGTGAGCCATAGCTTTTAGTGAATGTGGAACTTCTTGTTTTCTTATATTGAGCTATTGCTTTTTTTTTTTTTAATTAGAGAAGACTGTGGGGAAAAAAAGGAGACTATCTCCTCTGACATCCAAAAAGGGCTAGCTATCAGCCTGTTTCCTTTCCTCTTTGACCTAAAGTCTCCAGGCAGTGCAGGAATCCATGGAATGGGTGCCCTTCCTGTGTTTGAGAAGGAAATGCCTGCTGCACTTTGCCAACAGTGTCAGTGACTGCAGAAACCCTCGATTTATTACCTCCCAGGAGTCCTGTGTTTGTTTCCTTTGAGAATTTTTCCCCATCAATATTAATTCCTTGGTGTTATACGCACTTTGGGTTGGTCCCAGGGACTTCACATATGTGGCCTCGCTTCACCCTGAAATTTTTATTGGAAGCCTTCTACATGTTAGGGGCTGTGTTAGATATGGGGGTGTTAAAAGATACAGAGCATGCTCTCTCCCTCACCAGTTCAGTCTGACCTCTAACCTGCTGTTAGGAAGTAGGTCAGGTACTGTCCTCATTTTGTACCTCCATCCCTCTTGCTTCTCAACTGTTATTGCAATTGTCATTAACATATTATATTTGGCCCCTGGAGAACAATGCGATTTGATAAAAAACATAGTTTTTCTTCTCTGTATAGTTGGCATCATGGCATGTTGATAAATATGGAAAGGAAGAGATGTTCTAAATACATATAATGAAAAGCTTTCCAGCGTGCATGATATTTACTGAAAATAACACTGGGACTAATGGAGAGTTTATAAAGACCTAGGCCAGATTTAACACTGGTATTTAGTGTTCAGCCCCGACAATATTGTCGTACACACCTGTAAAAGAATTTTAATTGATTGGTGGTATTTCAACACTGGGAGATTTGATGTAACAATCCGGAGTTCTGACTTCATTTGATAAATCACACGTTCTGACAACGCCAGTGGCACATTTGGGCGGTGACTGTCAGCTGCCCCTTGGACACAGGCCTCCTGGACCCCATCTCCCCAAGCCCACGCTCCATGGGGAGGTGCATGAAGGTCAGCTTTCCATTCGCCTTCACGGTCCTCCTGGTTATTTCTTAGGACAGTGTTGAAAAGAAAGTGAAGCATTCCTTGTTACCTATGACCCTGTCTACACTAACAAAAAATTAGCCTGGAAATGCTTTTTTTCTTTTGAGAAAGCAAAACAGAAGGAAATAGTATATTACTATTTGGGGGCTTATGTGGAAACTGTTCAAAGTATATGTATGTAGAAAATAAAATAAAACAAAGCCCAAGTTGCTGCTGTGGAACAGACATGGCCCACGGCACCCTTTGCCAGTCCCGGCCTTGCCAGCTTTGTCCTTATAAGAAGGAGAAAGCACAAAAGTTGAAGTGGGCCCACATCCTGTGTGACTTCAAGGAGGTTATGTTTAACCTCATTTCTTCTTTCTGTAAAATAGGAATTATGATATCTGCTAAGTGAAATACATTGTGCTTGAAACACAATGCACGCACACAAGACTTTTGTCTGTTTTGTGTGTCTTCGGTGCCTACAGCAGTGCTCTTCACAGAAGCTCATAGGAAGGGCCAAGGATATTCATCACCTTACAACCTGGGCTCATGAAAGGCCACTAGGAAGCGATAACATGTTGCCAAGGAGCGATTCATCTTTGTGGTGAACTATAGTAACTATTTGGTTTCCTTCCTAGCACCCAGGCCTGCCACACAGCAGGTAGTCAATACTGTATTCGCTTACGGAATGAATAAAGTCCAGCAATATGTCTTACGCCAGTCTTCCTTAGAGTGTAGTTCAGTGACACCAGCTTGACATTTCGGTTTCGCTCTTTATTTCCTTCCTGGGATGAAAGGATTGTTCTGCTTAACATGGTGTAGGTCTAATATTTTTCTTCCTTTTTATAGTCTGGAACATCATTAATGGCGGTTGATATCTTAGGAATGTATATTTTTCTTTCTGAAGATGTTTTTCATTTTCCCAGCTGTCCTTTGTTCCCTCTACCCTGCAGGAACAACTCACTAGCTGGCAAATGGGAGGTATAGGATGTGATTGACAAGCACAGTGCATGTTTAAATTAAAAAGTTTTACAATGAAAGACACATTGCCATTAACCTCCCTCAAAACATCCCCCTTTTCTTTGAACACACTTATCCCATTGCTCTTGCCACTTTCTGAAGCAGTTCCGGAAGTCCTCTTTTGTGAGTGTCTAGTTGCACTGTCATGGCTGCCTCAATGTCCTAGATCCATTCAAAATGTTTAACTTTCCTGATCATTTTGACTTTAGGGAAGAGCCTGAAATCACACAGTGCCAGATCCACAGGATAAGGCGGTGCGGACGCACTGTGATGTTTTTATGAGCCCACCTTTCCATTGGATGGCACTGGGCAGCACCATTCACTATATTTTTTATCACATCTCATAAAGATACTCATGAAAGAAGACGGCCAGAACTGCTTCAGAAAATGTCAAGAACAATGGGATAAGTGTGTTTGAAGCAAGGGGGAGCATATTGAGGGGCCTTAATGGCAATGCGTCTGTTATGGTCTGGGTTTGGATGTCCCTCCAAAGCCTCATTCGGTCAGAGGTAGCTGAATCTGGAATGTGTGATGCTGGGGTTAAGGGCGTGTGATTACTAAATCATTACACATGAGTGAGTGGTTTGGCATCCCCCCCGCCCAATCCTCGGTAGTCTGAATAACATCAAAGGGGCAGAGAGACACCGTTAAACTCTCTTGTTACTTTTGCTGCCGTGTGTGTGCCATTTTGTTTCTCCTCTGCTATGCTTGTTAGCCATCCCAGCCTTGGAGCCAGCCAATTATAAACAACTGAAACCTCTACAAACTGTAAGCCAAATAAACCCCTTCCTTTTTAACTCTGGGTGTTGGGTATTTTGTCTCAGCAAGGAGAGAAAAGTAACTAACACAGTGTCTGGTACTGTAATACATTTTTGACATTTTTACATGCACTGTATGTTTGGATTGCTGTACTTGAGGATAACAGCAGAGCCATCCTGAGCATCTTTGGGATGATGGGCCTGGGTGATCAGGGTAGTCCTCAGAGCTCTGAGGCCCATCATTCCATTGGGCTGCAGTCTTCCTTTACCAGAAAACCAGTTCCCCAAGTACGCTCATGTTAGCCATTAGTTTGCAATCCTGGCTATTCTCTGACATCTTTTCTCACTTGGCATTAAAAGTGGTCTTTAAAATAGAGGTCTCATTAGTAGCTTGTGAAGAGGGAAAGAAAGGAGTCAAAGTCAGCCTCAGAATCCCATGCTTAGCACTAAGCACATTAACTAACTTGTGTTAACTCCTCTTGGGCATTTTGTGTTTCTTTTCCCTACTCTCAAGTTCATTTTGTGCTTTGATTTTGATCTTTCAAGTTTGGGGTTCAATGGAATGAGGCGTATCAGTGCCAGGCTTGGTGTTGGAAACTTTCATAAGTGCTGAGTCCAGTACTCAGGGCAGTCGCTGGCCTCAGAATGGGCCGTGGTAACTTATCCAAAACAACATTAGGTTCTCTGCTGCACTATGGTTGCAATTCAGGTTTATTGTCACCCAGGAAAATGTATTCCAGACTCCTGGGGATGTGGTGATACACTCAACAGAACAGTTAATCAGTTAAAAATGAGTGGTTGTCCTATTGTTTTTGCATATCATTCTCAAAGTAGGTGGTAACTACGGTGGGTGTGGTTCATGGCCTCTGTGTGGTTAGGGATATTAATTGAATATTTGCTATATATCTGCAAGGCATCCTTGGGGCAAAGGGAAAATGATGATGTGGACACATAGTGGGTAATCAATGAATGATTATTAAATGAGATATTAGTTTCTGTTCTTGGACTTGATCAAAATATATGCTTAAATAATATAGTTATGAACATAACAGTAACGTGTGTTCCTCCTGGATCATCTACCATATTTAAAATATAAATGTTTATTTGATTGAAAATTGTTAATTTAACACCTATTATGTTCCAGGCTGTGATTTGAGCATCAGAGATACAATAGTAAACAACAGACACACACATTCTCTTGTGGAATATGTATTTTTACGGGGGTAGAAACACCAAGTAATTCTAAGTTGTAATTTCTCCTTCTCTTTTGCCCAAATGCCAGAAAAGAAAAACAAAACAAACATAAGTTGCGATACAGAAGGGGGTAATGCCACACCCCTCAAATAGGTGACCCTTTCCACATATTTTCATTTCCATTGGTGGCTCCCTGTGCTCGGGGCGGTAGAGAACACAAACTCACATCTGGATTGCATTTGGTTTCATTTCCCTTAAGGACCCCTGCGAGCTGTCGAACAAGGTGGATGTGTGAACTCTAGCTTGGATTTTCATGCCTTTCTAGATTAGAGCAGGCCAGGTTGCCAGCAAGGCACCTCTTCTCCTCTGGGCTTCCCCTCATTCCTCAGGTCCAGGATCCCAGAAACGAGCCTGGCCAGGGCCCATGCACCTGGGCTTGGCAACCTGGGGCCCGGCGACCCTACAAGCCTGCTGGTCCACCCTCCCCGTCTCCAGCTTGTGGTCCTGCCGTTGCTGTTTACAGCTGAAATAGCATGAAAAACGAGTTCTTGTGGTGTTTTCAATATAAATAGTAGAGATGCCACAGGAATTCAAGCTCTTGAGGGATGAGCTCTTACAAGGCTTAAATCCTAGGAAGACCTTGCCTTCTATCCCACTCCCAGCTCTGCCCCATCAGGGGAAGGTGGGCCGGAAGTGTCCCTTGACTCCACCCAGTGCTGTCAGCCCAGAGCTCTCTGGGTCCTGCAGCCCAGACAGTCAGTACAAGGGCAGTGGATGGTGTACATTCTTTTGTGAACAGTGCATCAGGTCTCTATTGCAACCACACAGCTCTGTGTTATGCAGTGAAGCGGCCATAGACAAAATGCAAATGGCAGCATGTCCGTGTCCCAATAAAACTTGATACCAGTAAGTGACATGGCAGATTTGGCCTAGGCTCTGCGGTTTGCAGACCCTGGCTTTAAAGGCTGAGTCAAAGGGTTTCTGGTTCCCTCTGGGCTGAGCCACTTACCTGCTATGCCCGTCGGGGATAGTTTCAGCTTCCTCGTCTGCTAAATGGGCTTCATAGAAGGCCCTGCTTGTGGTTTTTATGAGTCTTAGTGAGATAATATAAGAAGCCAGGTACAGTTTCTCCTGTGATTGTTTCCCGGATCTTGCCACATGTCACTCTGTCTCCCACATGGCTCTGGTCTGTGGACAAATTACTCCCTCTAGTCTGAGGGGCCATTTTTCTCTAGAGCTTTGATTAATTCTCTACCTCCAGGCTGTGGATCATCTATGCCCACATGTGTAGATCTTGGGACACTGACAGGCCCATCTGCCCAGTACTTTTTTCCTGAATTCCTCTTCTGATATCACCTTCCACTCACCTCTATACCTTCCTTCTCCCGGTGCTTCAGCTGCACCTTTTGAATGATGCTCATACATTTTGATGTCGATTCATTCCTTCATCAAACATACACTGTGCTGGTTATCCATTCTCCACCTGGCTCAGTGTCTCAGTCAGCCAATTTCTTTATCAGTACCTTTATTACACCTTATGCCTGGGAGGTGAGGAATCTGTTTTATTTCTCCTGATGTCCAGACCCTAGCTCTGGGCGTGCCACGAAGTGCAGGTTGGATAAAGCCTTTTATGATGAACAAAAGAGGCCCCCACATTTTTTCTTTTTCAGCCCTCTAGCCTTCTAAGTACGGAGCCATACAGACAGTAGGCATCAAAGAGATGCTTGCTGATGTTTCCTTTGTGTCATTTTACAGGGCTGGCCATGGTGTTTCTTTGGGTGGAGAACTTGGTTGCCAAATGTGTTGACCTTTCACATTTTTTCAGATGAAACGGTGGATGAGAAGGGGGGTTGGGGCCTCAAGGAGTGGGCGTGGAGTGTGCACGGTGGGAGGAGGATCGGGGTGACAGCTCTTTGTCCGGCCCCTGTCTGGGTGGCCCGTGAAGCCAGACAAGATGATTATCCTTCCAGCTCTGTTTACTCTAAATTATTTACATTTCCCAGGCAAACCATGAGTGGGAGGCAGAGGATCCTGGCCCCTCCTCCTTCAGGCTGGACTGCTCTGTCCTCACGGCCAGCTGATCTGAGGGTATCTGTGGAATTCAAGAGGGGGCAGCAAGCTCGGGGTTGGGAAGCCTCAGGATCAAGTCCAAGCTCTGAGATTCTGAGAGGTTGCTTTACCCAGAGGGGCCTCAGGTTCCCACTCTGTCTGATGGAAGCAATAAATGTACCCTTCTAATACAGTAATACCTTGGTCCACAAATGCTCTGTTCACAAACAATTCGGTTTGCAAACAAAAGCATTTGGCAGACTTTTGCTTCTGTTTGCAAACTCTGCATGGGGTGACAAACATGACCACGCTGTCTTCCCCACACAAACACAAACACAGCCATCTTCCCCCAAATCATACAACGAATTAAATTTGTAAACCAAGCTACCGCTATATAGACCCGTAAAAAGAGAATAATAATAAAAGCCAAACGAATAGGCCCTGAGTTCACACATGTAAAATACAACAACCTACATACAGTCAGTGATCCATAAATGTGCCGCTTTGTGCATCTCTGCTTGGTTTGCCAGCATGTGAAAGCTTCCTTATTCTGCCCCTCGACGAGGTAATTTGGGAGATACTGGCTTCATAGGAGAGGAATTGAAAGTTGGATAAACTTCCTTTCTTCCTTTCTCTCTTTCTCTCTCTCTCTCTCTTTCTTTCTTTCTTCATTTCTTTTTTCTTTTTCCTTTTCTTCCTCCCTCCCTCCTCCTCCTTCTCCCACTCTTTCTCTGTCTCTCTCTTTCCTTCCTTCCTTCCTTCCTTCCTTCCTTCCTTCCTTCCTTCCTTCCTGGGAATTGAACCAAGGGCCTTTGCATGGAGCTGCATCCCCAGAGGCCCTTTTATTTGATTAGGAACGCAGGCCACTAGGTGGTCACTTGGCTTGGAGTGGGCGCACAGGAGCCAGCTCCCCCACTCAGGGTCTGTCGGCACCGGAAGGTACTTCACAGACGCCCCAAGGCACGCAACTCCCACGCAGGTAACCAGGAGCCCAGACTGGTGGCCGGCAGGGCCGTGACTCCCACCTGCCCATGAGTACCTTCCCTGTCCCCGCCTCTACTCTGATTCATTCACTCAACAGCCAGAGTGATTTTTGTAGGCAGCAGATCTGATCACGTCTTTCTCCCCTCTGAAAGCTTCCAGTGGCTGCTCCACTGTACTTGGAGTAAAAATTGAACCTTTAACCAGGACCCACGGGTACACATGTGGCCCTGGCTCGTCCCCATCCCTCACTGCATGTCACCCCCCTGGCTTCTCACAGCCAGCTCAGCAGGCTTTTTCACTGCTGCGAACTCCCAGAGCTCCTTCCTGCCACAGGGCCTTTGCACTGTTGTTGCCTTTGGCTTCTCACACAGCTAAGCCCTTTCCACCTTAACTGCCTTCTTTGCAGAGGACACTGTCTCCATCCCCTGACCCAAAGCTCTGTTACAGTGCCTTGATTTTTTTCTTTCTAGGACTTATCCTAAGCTACAATTATTCAATTTATGCCCTGCTTCAGGAGATGGATGAGGTCTCAGCTTTGTGAAGCTTCCAGTCTTGTTGATTTCCGGATCTTTAATGCTGATCCCAGTACCTGACACAAAGGGCTTTGAGCAGTCTGCGTTCACTGAGTGACTGAATGAACACGGCTCCCCATACCCATCTTTTACAATGTTATCAGGGTCTCCCTAAAGCCCAGATTCTTTGAGAGGTTTACCTGTGCGATGCTCAGAATTACAGACTCACCAAACAGGTTGAAACTTATCAAATCTAGTAAAATATACACTTACTTGGACCACAGTTTTTAGTAGGTTGACTGCATGTCACTATTGGAATAGAATCAGACCTTTGAGAGAGAGAGAGAGAGTGTGTGCGTGTTACTTCTCTTAGTCTCTAAATAGCCCGAGCTACATTTTTTCTTTAGTCATAAAAGTAATAACTATTATATAGACTTCAAAACATCATGCTGGACATGATATATACATACAATTTTATCTGTCGATTGAGAAAATAAATACAAATAAATGCCAATGATCTGGACCGTGCTACTACTGGTACCTAATACGCCAACTGTGCTTTGCAGTGAGAAGAGCTGGGGATAATATCTAAAGGCCGCTTACAATAGAATCGGAGGCCCACTCTGACTCAGTGGGCCCAAGGTAGAAGGGCTTTGAAAGGTGCATTTTAAAGCACGAGAATCTGATACCCACAGAAGCTTTAGGATTTGTGTCCCAGTGGCTGGGACTCAGGCTTCAGGCTCAGAACTGAATGTCAGGCCCCATGCAATCCAAACGCTTCCTGGACGTGTGGTCTTGAGAGCTATTCTGAGCTGCCCTGATAAAGCACCCCCCCCCATCACGAGTGTAAAGTGTCCTTTTCTGATACTCAGTGAGTGTCAGGCACTGTGGTGAGCACTTTTCACAGGTGACTTCCACGCGGGTTTTTATAAAGCTCCAAACGCAAAGAAATCTTCTCATTGTGGATGGCGCTTTTGCTGCTAATTTCCAACAGAGTAGGCAGGAAATGAAGTAGCTGGAGTGTTTTGCCATCTCCAGAAATGAGGACAGACATGCAGGATGCTTAGCAAATGAAGGGACCTTGCCCTATGTCCTGCTCTGGCACTGAGGGCACAATGAATTATAACAACCACCCAGAGAATCGCATCCTGAGCCCCAGGCCAGTTGGCTTTTGCCTGGCACCTGTGTGAGGACTCTGCCACCAACAGGAGCATCCTTTCTGGCTCCCCTTGGGATGCAGGAAATAGCTGCTGGGGTGAGGGAAGGCAGAAGTCAGTTCACACCACGGCAGGCACAGGGACTCCACCCAAGTTAGTATCTTTCCCTCCCTGGGCCAGTTAGCTGGAGTGTTTGGAGGCTTCCCCAAGCAGAGCTGATCCCAATCACTAACTGGGATCTCTCAGGAAGCAGAGGCAGAAATGAATTGCGGGAAGTGAGTAGCACTTTCCTTAGATGATTGGCCTTACTTGAAAAGGCCTTTCGGGAAATTGTTGGCATTTATTTAATAAGAACTTCTTTGACCCCGGAGTTTCAGGGACAAACTGTGTAAGGAGCCAGTTGGTGAAATGGAGGGATAAGGCAGGCATAGAGGAGGCCACACATTTGCAGAGAGTTCCCTTTTGTGCCAAGACTGACACATTGTCTCCACCTCATCCTGGAGGCTGGGCTGAGGAGGAAGCAGAGCTAGCAGTGGGTGGATGGTGGCTCCACAGAGGGAAGGGCATCGACCATGCTACAGACGAGGAAACCAAGCCGGAGAAAGGCTGGGCAGCTTGTCCAAGGTTCCTCGGTGGAGACTCACACCTGGCTCATCTGATCTTTGGAGCAGTGAGTGCTCTTTGCATTTTATCTCAGATCCGTGGAAGGGGAGCTGCGGTTTCCCCTGTGCAGAATTTCCTTTCTGCTCATTTTATCTGCATATCTGCTGTAGGGAGAGTCAGCTGTGTGTTGCAAGAATGTTTCCCTGAGAGCTGGTTTTGTATCTGAGATCTCAGAAGCTTGGAGACACTCATTTCTAAACAGCCAAGACCATATATTTTTATGGGATTCCTGCTGAGCAGGCCAGCTAACAGGCTGGAGTAGTTCAACACGACCTGTGTGTTTTCTTTCCACTTAGTTTAAGGTCACTTTGGTAGGTGGTCACTGTGCTTTGAAATAATGCTAATTTCCACTTATACTGTATATCTTAAAGCAGTTAAATGCCTCACATGGAGCCTCCAAGCTGATTAGAACCAACAAAACACACTGAACTTTTTAGTAAACAATGAAATTGTTTTGTTTCCTTCTAACTCACTCTTTCTGCGCCTTTGAAAACACACTGGCACTGTGCACACTACCAGGAGCTATATAACCTGTAGCAGTTAAATTCTCAGCAGTTAAGGAATGCTAGGAATCACCAGGTTTCAGAGGTGTGCTGTTTTGATCCTTGCCACAAGGTGGCAACCTGTCCAAGGAAACAGACCAAAATCTAGCTCGATTATTTGAATGTTTACTGGACAATTTTAGCATGCTTGGCACTGTACTCAATACTTGGAAGATTTCCCCTCTGCCCTCAAGCCACTTACCAAAATCTGGGTTGAAAAGTCCCTTGAGTTAGACTGTTTCTCAGCCTCTGGATTTAATCAGCCTTTATATTTGTTAGGTCTGAAACCTCAAAAGTGTAAGGTGTAGAACAGAGAGAAAATAAATTTCATCAAGTCCTTCTATGTGCCAGGTACTGAGTCAGGCAATGTGCGTATACAATCCTCACTACACACCTGTGAAGAGAGGAGACACCATTCCATCTTACAGAAGTGGAAGCCAGACACACCCTAATACTTGAAATTCCACCCCCACAGAGCTGGGGTATAGTAGAGGCAGATTCCGACCCACCTGCTGCCACAATCTTTCCACTTTTTACTGTGTCTCACTGCAGGAAACTCATGGGACACATTAGCCCCAAGAAGTGGTCTAAAAATAGAACTAGCCACAAAAGCCACTGGGTATTTTCATGGGTATAATGGCCCCGGGGTGGTTATGAAGGAAGACAGTGTTTTGTTGGGTCACGTCTTGATCCTGTCATGGTGTTGCCAATGAACCAGGCTGCTCCCCACAAGCTTTGCTTTGAGAGAAGGCACCCTAAGATATCTCTTGTTTCAGCAGTAGACTGGCTGAAGCTTTAGCATCCAGGCATTCATTCTTGCTGATTAATTTTGCATATCAGCCATATCTATAAACTATGTATTTATGTGTGTATACACAGGCATATTTATATGTATAGATATGTACACATATATGTACAATGTAATATATACATGTTATATGGTATAATACATTTTGGATTTAGATATCCATATTTGATGGTGAAATCACTGAGGGCAGAGTTTGAATCTATTCAGCATACTGTATAGTCTGTTTTGCCCTTTGTATATCAATGGTAATTCTTTGAATTGCTTCTCATGCAAATGAGTCTACTGTGTTAGTGAAGATTCTCCAGAGAAATAGAAGCAGTAGGATTATCTACAGATCTTAGAAAGATATTTATTCTGAGAAATGAACTCACGTGATTACGGAGGCTGAGAAGTCCTAGGATCTGCTGTCTGCCAGCTGGAGGCCCGGGAAAGTGGACAGTGTTGTTCCAGCCCAAGCCAGAAAACTGGAGAACCAGGGAGGGGAATGGTGTTAAGCCTCAGTCAAGTTCAAAGGCCCAAGAACCATGAGTACCAGGGTCGAGGGCAGGAGAAAAATTAACATCTCAGCTCAAACAGAAATGGTGAACTCTTTCTTCCTCCACCATTTTGTCCTACTCAAGCCGTTCAGGGAATGTGTGATACCCACCTGCATTGGGGAGGGTGGCTCTTCTTTACCATCTACCAGCTGAAATGCTAGTCTCCTTGTGAATCACCGGCACACCCAGCCAGCTCTCTGGGCATCTCTCAGCGAAGTCATAGTGGCACATCAAGCCAGCCATCTTGTCTACCCTTTCTTGCTTTCACGTTTGAAAATCTTGCTTAAGCCTGAGTGCAGTGTGGGAACTGATGAAACTGTGATGACTCCAGAACTGGAGCCTGGGAAGAGGACTAAGGTGCAGGGAGAGCAGGAAGGGCATCGAAGGTGGCAGGGGAGACAGCAAGCTTCCCCACTGTCAGCTCGGTCCCACTGAGGGACCTTGGGAGGACAAGCTATGAGCTATGCCCTAGAATATGCATGGGGCATGGGGACTTCCTGCTACTGCAGCTGTCAGTCATTTGTGAAGAGCCAGGAGTAGGGGTGGGACATGGGGTTTAAATCAGAACCCGTGGCTTTCTATGCCTGTGAGCAAAGTCAGCTTCATAGCCCCATCAGATTCGGTCAGAGTTCCCACTGCTGGTTGCAGTAATAAAAGCACACGCGTGGTAGAGATGTCCACGGCCATCTGGGTGGAGCACTAGCACCTTCCCTTATACTTCGTGAGCTCTTGACATTGAAATTTTAAAGTTCATGGTTTCAAATACTTATGAAGGCTTATAACTCATAGCATTTTGCAGCTAGACTCTAGTCACTAGTGTAACTTAACAAGTCATTAGTTCACTCCCGGAAAATAAAGAACTCTAACCCATTCCTTTTCTGACCAAATCCTGAGAGATGGTACAGTTTGTCAAAGTTAATGCATTTTCTCCCTCTCTGGTTTCTGCCACCCTACCACAATTAGTTACCTGGATTTGCCATCAGACCAGGCGTGCACAGCACAAGAGTTGCTGTCCTCAGAAGGAAGTGGGGATGGTGGTGTGCTGCCGATATCAATAAGCAACCGCTAAGGTTCATAGGTACGAAGCAGATGAGAACCTTTGATCCCCCTTTGAGCCAGGGTCACTACCCTACTGTGAGTGGTGCATGAGCAGCAGAGTTGAGCTGAGCTACTGGGGCTGAATGTCAGCTTTCTGAGTGGCTAGTGGCTTCTAGGATTGGAACTTTTAATCTCTACCTCTGAGATACCCCTTTGGGTACTTTCCTTTGGGCCATGGTTGTTTGGCAGCCCGTTTCTGGAGGGCTGATCCAGAACTACACACCCCTACCATTCATGAAATGATAGGAAACACCATGAGTGAAGGGGGCTATGACTTCCTATGGCAGCTTCTCGTGATCCCATTGGGCTCCCAGATCACCCAGGAAGAGCTGCATGCGCACACCCTAGCAGTGCCAGCTCTACACTCTGCAGGTCAACTTGATGGGAAGCATTCAATGTCCCTGCAGTCCCAGGGGGGCTCAGGAGTCTTTGGCATGATCACTTTAGGGAGAGTAATTATACCTCTGTTCTCATCTCGGCATTTCCATTAGCTACTTTGTACTTAGCTTAAATGGCTTAAAGCTGCATGGAGCCTTCCCCTGCCCGATGACAGCTCTGTGCAGGTGTGGAGAGTCTGAGATGAACTGGGTGTTGGAAGGTCCTTGGCCTCCTTTCTGAGCCTGTCTTCTTCCCCCAGCCATGCAGGAAGTCCCACTCAGTATCTTAAAGCATGTGGATTGCTCCAAATTTATAAACGGATGCTACAGCAGCACAGGAGGCAGCCATAAACTTCAGGGGATAACTGGAGGCAAGTGTGGTATGTAAGCTGGAGGTCTCTGACATTCCCTCCTCTGACTTAGAAAGGAGATAGGGAGAATGTTAGCAAAATTTGAGCTTCTAAAAAGTATCTAAAGCAGGGAGTAGTAAGTGAGGTTGAGAAAATTCACGGGGCTTTGCGGCACTCAGGAACAAGTTACGGCAAAAGGCCATTAGCTCCTAGACCTCTGGGACCGTCGAGAGCTGGGCCCACGGCGGACAGGATGCTTGTGGTGGGAAAGGCATCTCGGAAGAAGGGCCGGTGCAGCTGACATGTGTTGAGTAACAGGGGTGAGCTGTTTTCAGAGCTGCTTTCAGGTGGGTGAACATCGTGGGAGAGTGGTATTGTACGGGTAGCAAGCCTGGAAAGAGTCTGAGGTGTTTGGTGATCAGAAAGAAGACCACATGGCAGGGGAGAGCCTTTGAGGCAGGAAGGAGGGAAGTTGATGCTGGAGGGCCAGGACGGGGCAGCCCGGCCCTTTTATTTTTGTCCTAACGCAGTGGGAACCCAGAACTGTTTTAAGGAAGAGACTAACTCTTTTCCCTGATCTTGGGTGGACTGCCCTCCACTGGCAGAGGCCGTTCCCCTGACCATTCCTGTGGATCTACTTTGAGGTCTACTGCCTTCTTCATGATGGCAGCTGCCTGGATCTCCTAGCAAAAGACTCTCTCCTGATGCTCCCATGGAGAGACTTTCTTCCCCAGCTGATTGCTCCCTCACCCAAGATGCCCTTGGCCTCACCACTGGCAGCCCATTCCAAGATGGTACCTCCGAACCATCTGATTGACCCTTTTCTCTCCTGTAGGATTGCTTGCTATCCCGGGCCCTAGGGACTTGTGTGTCCTGGGCTGCCCTTCCTGAAGTCTTTTCCCAGGCTGGGTATCCTTCCAGCAGGAATATATAATCATTCCTTAGTGGAATGTTTAAGATTACCATTGTAATTATTGGTGTAATAGTTCACAGAAGGATTATGCTAAGCATTTACCTAAATTATTTTACTTATCTAAGTCTACTATTAACCTCCACTTGAACTATGGAATATGCTGGGAAAGTTAGAATAAATTATTTAAGGGTGGGAACTACTATATGGCCAAGCAGGATTCAAACCCAGGTCTAGATCCTAAGCTCTGGACCAGTTTGCTGAATTATCTCATCCAGACACTGACACTGTGGCTCAGTATTCCTTGCTGTGCACACAGCTGGCATCTTCCAGGGCCATCAAGTCCCTCAGCCTCTGCCTTCCCGGATCTCCAGGTTCTGAGCACCAGTGGGACAACACTGCTGACCACCTCCAGTCACCTGAAGTCAGAGCCATCCTTGTCTTTCAAAGAACTAGAAGTTTGAATCCAAACTTCAGATTATCTGGTGCTAATCTGCCAGGGTCAAGAGCAAGAAGAAAAGAGAAAATCAGGGGAATTAGCAGCTTCTGATGTTTTAGGTCCAGTTGGAGATGAGGCATCATTTGTAAATTAAGTTTGCATCTCTTTGATCATTTTATAGGCAAGCAGTGCACTATTAGAAATTGTCAGTGTTTATTTGTACAGATGCAGCGGGGAGAAGCACAAATCTATGGGTCCTATTAGCCTAGCTGATAGACTGGTAAAGGAGGCTGCACCATCTGCCGTGCTTCTGAGTGCTTTTGGGATCACCGTTAACCTCATTTATGATAATATGAGAGGAAAGAGATCTCCCATTCAGGCTCAGTATTTATATTTGAGCCAAACATTGGCCCCCTCTTCTGGCCCAGGCCCTCCATGTACGCTTCTGTACCTTCAGTTTATTTACTTCCCAGAACACTTGTCAATTTAAGTTGTTTATATCTCCTGAGACCCTGTACTTACATCCTGGGGCATGATATCTCATCTGATGAGCAGGATCATGAGGCTCCTTTTGCAGTTGAGCAAAGGGGAAGTATTAGTAAATGTGGAACAGAGGTGCTGAGAAGCAATTAGCCCAAATGCTAATTTTAGCAGAAATAGATTTCTGACCCATCATTCTTTGCAAATGACGAGAATCCATGCAAGAGAACCCCTCTTGTGTTCAATATTTATGTCTGAGAGGGGTGGCCAAGGCAGGGAGGGGCTGGGTCCTGGGGAGCATTAGGGGATGCTTCCCTCTGAGCTGGTAGAGGAAGGATCACATTGCAAGGGACCTGAGTTTTCAACCCCATCTCTCTTTCCCAGAGGTGTGACCCCAGCCCATCTACTATCTTCTCAAGAGTGTGCAGAGTGTATATAAAATGAGAGAATAGTTTCTTGAGTGCCATTACTGAACTATGACTGATGTGCCAGGTATTGATTGTCTCTTGTGCCTGGACATAAGAGGATGCAACCATCCACTCAAGGAACACATTGTCAGTTAGAGGCATCACTGAGTCCTGCCAAGCGATGAGCTAGACCACGACAGAAACAATGTCAATATATCTTTATAATCAGGGCACATGGGATGAGGAAAGGGGCAGGAAGTGCCTAAGCTTGAAGGATAAAGAAAGAATTAAATAACAAACATGGAAATTGTAATAAGCACGTACTCTATACAACTTCTCCGTGCTTGAATAGAATTTCAATTTGGGTTATTCCTAGTCAGGATAGACTATGTTATAATGCAATAAAGGGAAATATAGTTTAGTGACTTTCCGTAATGAAAGTTTGACTTTGTTCTGGCCGGCATGAGTGTGTGTAGGAGGGGAGACTCTGCCAGTGCGGCCATCTGGAGTCCCTGCCCTTGGGAAGGTTCTGTGTCAACTCAGAATTTGTGATCCCCATGGCATGCGGTAGGAGCAAGCATTGCCTCTTAAAACATAAGTCTGGAAGACTCATGCTTACTTCCAATTACATTGTCTTGGCCAAAACAAGTCACCCAGCCATGCCTAACTTCAAGGGGGTCAAGGGAGGGAGACTCCGCCATAGGCTGGAAAGAGGAAAGAGACAAGAAATTTGTGAGTAGAGTAGCTGTAGTGTTGTCTGCAGCTAGTTCCTATAGAAATGCTGCTGTTTGAGAGTTAGAAAGTAAATGTTGGTTGATTTTTCCAAACTCATGTATCATATCTATAAATCTTACTTAAGACACAGTAACCTCATCCCTAGGTATCTGAGTCCTAGAGAAATTCTCATAGATATGCTAGTATAGACATCAAGGCACTGTTTGTTTCCACAAGGAATGCTGTCTTTCCTTTTCTAGAGATGGAAAATTGGATTAATTAAGATATGGTTGACACATACTGTGGAATATTGTAGAAGCCATAATAATTCCTTGCTTCCCCCATCCAAAAAATATCCATTCCTGATCGCTGGAGCCTGTGAATACTTTACCTTATGTGGGAAAGAAGAATTTGGGTTGCAACTGGAGGTAAGGTTACTAATCAGCTGATTTTAAAACTGATTATTTTTAATTATTCTGGTAGGCCCAGAAGGAGGGGAAAAATCAGTATCAGAATGAGACTTGACTTGCCTTTGCTGGTTCTTATTATGGGGAAAGCAGTCACAAGCTAGGGAATTCAGGCAGCCTTTAGGAGCTGGAAAAGGCAGGAAAACAGAATCTCCTTAAGAGTCACAGAGCTTGGAACACAAATTCCATGCTAGTAGGGAAGGTGGATCTGTGGACATCTTAATTTTAGCTCTGAAAGACCCATTTCAGACTTCTGACCCCCAGAACTATGAGGTAATCCATTCATAGTGTTTAAGTCACTAAGTTGGTGGCCATTTGTTATAGCAACTGTAGGAAAATAATGCAGATACTCTGCAGCATTCTGAATTAACTAATTAGACACATAAGAAATAGCATCCTGTACAGATTTTATAAAAATTCTAAGTAGGAAAGGTAAGAAACACAATATGAACCCAAAATCTTCAATGTAAATAAAGTATACATGCACATATATTAATTTACAATATCATAAGCATAATAAATAATAAAATATTTGTTAAATATCTTATAGTTTGGGTTTTGAGAAAGAAAATGGGAGTGGAAATCAGGGGCAAAAGGGGAAGAGAGAGAGAAAGAGAGAGAGAGAGAGAAAGAAAGAAAGAAAGAAAGAGGCAGACACAAATAGACAGCTTGATCCTGAACAAAGAAAACAGGCCTAATTGAGAAGTGCGATTTCATATAGACCTTTTATTTTTCTATCTCAGATGTAGGTAGCTGAGTTCCAGGATTTCTTAAAGCTCCAAGTCTCAAATATTTGCATGACTTGGAGGGGGACATTGAACTAGTGAAAAGTCTTTGGAATACTACTACTAATATTAATATCTTTCTTTACAAATGTGTTCCCCTTTGCTTAAGTTCATGAGTTTGGGCAGACATCTACCTCCTAAACCACTACAGCTCCAGCACCTGATGCAGAGCCTGGCACATAGTAGGCATTCTGGCCATAATGATGGAGAAATTAAATGAGACACAGAATGAGTGAATGAGAGACCGAGCTCAAGAGTGAGTGAACATTTAGATGCATCAACACCAAGAAACAGTGTTAATGGCCCAGTAACTTTGATCAGCTTATCAATTCACACCAATCCCTCGCCCAGCACCTGCTCAGGGTATGACCCAGAGAACGTGTTGCTGAGGGTTAGAAAAAAAAAGTAAGTGTTCAGTGTCTTCAATGATTTTTAAAAATGTCAATAGGCGATATCTTCCACATAGGAAGCAACACAGACAAAGAAAGATTCATCTTAAGAACAAAGGAGGCAATGATGAGAGAGAGATGATGAAGAACATTCTAGAAGCTAAGTGTAGTGGTTCAGAGGATCAGGTGTGTAAAGGGCTCACCTGGAGTATTTGAATTAATGTTCAACTCAAGGAAACCCTCTCAAGTTTGCTCCTCTCCCTTTGAAGACTGGTGCGAAGTGGAACTGGGAAAATAACAGAGCACTTCTGAGAATGAGGGGAGAGGAAGCCAGAACAGGAAGGAGAAGTGGCCCAGCTGGTGCTCTGGGGAGAGACAGGTTGCCTTTGAGGAAAATGAGTTGTCTCTCCCTGCCTTGGCCTGGTCCTGCCTGAAGGCTGTGGCCATCACTCAAGCCGGCTGGCCGCTTCCCTGTGGCCTGTTCACCAATTGGCCATTGTCAGGCAGCTCTGGTGAGCCCTGCTGGCTGCTAAACTTCCCTCCTGGAAAGAATCAGGGGAAGTCGACAGGCCCATAGATAAGGAGACAGCTTTGTTACCTTGGCCACAGCTCTTGGGAGGTTCCCCAGGATTTCCCTGGGCCATCTGAGCATCATGGGGAGATAAGAGGTCAGGTGTGGGTGTGTAGAAAACTCGAGAATCTGTCTGCGAGGTGACCATGGTGACCAAGGGAAGAAAAAAAAAACTTTCTGGGGTCGAGCCAAGATCTCTATTCTCGGTTAGTAATCGGGATTTTGGCACTCTTTCCATCTGGCGAAAAGTGTATCATCAGCATGAAGCAATAGCACAGATTCATCTCCTCAGCTCCCATCTCCTGAGTACCTTGGAAATTCGAGGAAGCTCTGTAGCAGTTATGGTGAAGTCCTGGAGCTGGGCGAGAAGGAAAACCCTAAAACCTTTCCCTCTTCCTCCCACTTGCTGAAATTAGCTTTCACTTTGAATCTGCTACTTCTCCTTGTCTGCCTCCTTCTCCTGGTCATTCTCTATTTTCATGACCCTCAAGCAGTAGTTCTTAACTAGAGTAAGTTTTCCCCTTCCTGGAGAAATTCGGAAATGTCTGGATTCATTTTTGGTTCTCAGCACTAGGGAATGCTATTGGCATCTAGCGGCTGAAGACCAGGGATGCTGCTGAACTTCCTACAGCGCCCAGGGTAGCCTCCTCCCCCGAGTCACCAGGCCCTTGATGTGTGGAGGCCGAGAGCCCTGTTCTATGTCTTGCTGGTTTCTATATCACCCTTCCTGATCCACCATTTCTATCTCCATTCATTACACCGCTTCTTTAAGACCCAGATTCTATTTTATTCCTGCATTAGTATGACAGTTTATTGAGTTTCTAGGACAGTTGATCTATGCAAGATGATATGTAGAAAATAATAGAAAAGGTAATAGTTAGAGTCATGGTATTAGCTTTCCTCTACTGGAAATGTTAGTAACTCCACAATATAGTATTCTAGTTATGCCTGAAAGCAAATCTATGACAGAGATGCTGTTATCCCCCACCCTGACTCTGCCTTTGGTTTTATGGATGAGGAAACTAAAACTCAGAGAAAATAAATTCTTGCTCAGTCCAGGTCATAAAGTTGTGGATCTCGGTTTTAAATTCCCACTTAGCCAAACTTCTCAGCTTTGTTTGTCGTACATTCCTTTGTAGTTTGTCCCGACTAATTTTGTCTTTTAATTTTGTTGTACTAACAACTTGGCATTTCCTGCTTCCTTTCTTCTCCCCAAGAAAGGCTTCCCTAATATTCACATTCCTTTCCCAGTCTTTTTTTCCCCAGGAGATTGAACCCAGGGCCTTTGCACTGAGCTACATCTCAAGGCCCTTGTTGATGTTTTTAAAAATTTATTTTGACATAGGCGCTTGCTAAGTTACTAAGCTGACAAGGCTGGGCTTGAACTTATGAGCCCCCTGCCTCAGCCCCCCAGAGTGCTACTACACCTGGCTTCCACTCTCAAGCCTAACCGCTGCTCCTGCAGGCTTCCCTGTCTTCTGCTACTGTCCCCAGCTCCCACTCCCTCTGCTTCCCTTGACCAGAAGGGCTGCCAGGTTTGAGAGCCATGACTGCAGGAGTGCATTTCAGACTCTGTAGCTGTGGGGGATAAATCGTCCCAGGGCCTCTCCTTGAATGTCCTGAATCAGATTCTGAAAGTAGAGCCTGAGAAACTGCCTGCTTTGAAAGCTGCAACATTGACCCTGAATACAAGCCATTGGTCTAATGATTGGTTAGCAGATAGAGGAACTGAAGCTTACAGGGGGAGAAGTAACTGGAACAAGTACTCAGTTCTCCTGACTGCTGTTCCAAGTCTCCATTCCTAGCGTGAGGACCTCTAATTCCTGTGTCTCTCCCCTAGCTTCAGATTGAGGAGAAGCTAAATAAATATTTCCTGCCCGAGTAACAAAAAAATCCTTAAACAAAAGCATTTTTGTCATTTTTGTCTCCTTTTGTCACCTCCTCCCCTAATCTGTTAAGTTTGGGCATTCTTTCACGTAATGACATTTAGTTCATAGCTCATTATTTTAAATGTCACTCTCCTCATTTTCTCCTGAAATTAAAGCACTGCATTTCTCTCACCACTACCGAGAAATGTTTATTTTCAGTCCTATTGAAATCTTTCAGATTCCTGAGGCTAATTAGAATGCAGTAAAAACCAGTAACATGCATTGGTTGCCACCAGCGTGTCAAAAATTGTGTTTCTGTTTTACGAGCATGATTTCTGATATCTGGAAAAATGCTGCAGTGGAGGTTTTTAATATTGATAAAAATGAGATGGGAAGGGGTTAAAATAATTTGCCTTTACAAGTCATGCATTGAGTAAATGCTGGGGATGGGCTTCAGCTCTGATGACAAAGCCTGTGATTGTTGCACATTGATTCTTAGTGGAATATAAATTCCCATAACTCATATCATGCCGATGGTCACTGCTATAGTCTGGATCTGGAACATAGCCCAAAGGCTCTTGTATTAAACATTTAGCCTCCATCTTGGTCCCGAGGGCTGTCAGTGGGACCTTTAAGAGGCAGAGCCTAATGGGAGGTCTTAGGTCATGCGGGTGGGCCCTTGAAGGGGACTGTGGGATACTTGTCTCTTTTTTTCACTTCCAAGCCACAAGGTGAGTGTTTTCTCTGTTGCATGGTCCGCCATGAGATGCTGTTTTACCACGTGTCCAGCAGCACTGGGCCAACTGACCATGGACCGAAACCTCCAAAATTGTGAAGCAATATAAAGGTTTCTTATTTTAACTCAGTTATCTCAGAAATTTTGTTACAGTGACAGAAAGCTAAGTAACACAATGGCTGTGTATCTCCTTTGTGCCTTGATTCCAACTGTATTTTTAGTATTTATTGCAAATAATCTTTGGTTTTTTAAACGTATGTCAGGTAGACCATAGTCAGGAAGATAAAATTATGTCTAAGTCTTTCAGACAGAGGAAAGATAATACAAGGATTTGCTTACACAGATGAAAGAAGAGCTGAGAAACTAAACAGAAAATGCATCTAGCAACATCTCTTCCACCCCATAGTGGAAGACTAATCGGAACAGTGCTGTTTTCAGAAGTCAGAAAGGGGGAGCAATACTCTGGCTTCTCCCTTTAGCGTTTGAACTCTAATTTTCTTTAAGAGCTTCTCCTTGGTAAAACCTGTCCGGAAGCCATGGAACATAAGAAATGTTATTTCCTGGAGTACAGAGGCAAACAGGGAATGGTGGAAAATGGACATAACAGAAAGGAGGCAAATGGTCACACAGGCAAGAGGAGCTAAGCTGTCCTGCTGCCCTCTATAACAGCGGAAGCAAGCACTACTGAGATCAGTGTGAGAGGCTTTAGCTTGAGTCCCGATCTTGCCATTTCTATAGCTGCCACTTGAGCTTTTTGGGCTTGATGGTTTCATTTTTGATAAACAAAGCCAATATTTCTTATATGACAGCATTGTTGTCAAGATGCAAAGGTATAAAGTGAAGAGCACAATTCTAACACAAAAAGTGCCCTAATCCTAAATAGAAACTTTTAGCTTATTGTATTTTTTAAAAATCTGCACACTGAGGATCCCACTGGAATTTTTCCAGGACCAGATGTGGCAGTGTATCCCAAGTAAACAGAAGGTGATGATAAACCCTCCTTTTTCGCTGTAGGCAAGGTCAAAAGCCTTTCAAAGGAGAGATTCGAGGAACTGTCCAGTTTCTGTCTTTTCTCCTCATGTTTCTTGTTCTCTCCCATTCTAACACACACACACACACACACACACACACACACAGACTTGGTCATGTACACTTTGCAATTTAAATTCTAGTTTTGAGGACCTAGTAGATTCTGACTGCTGTAGCATTTTCTGTACCTGAGTTCTTTCACTGACACCTTGAGTTGTCTTGTTCCCTCCTGGGTTTTAGGAGGAGTGTAAATCTGAGCCCACAAAGGAAGGAACTTCCAGCATCGTAATTCAAACTTACTCTGTCTGCCCCAGAGAGACACAGACAGTCTGACCCGCTGGTAAGGTTACCCGAAGTGCGAGTTTCCTGAGGATGCGTTTACTCTCATCCAAGAACAATACTCTCACTCCTGACCCTGACTGATGATAAAGATGGAAATAACTCATTAGCACTTGAGCAGACGTGCTCCGGACAGCCCAGGCGATGGGGGGCATTTCTCATTCAACTTGGTCCCCACAGAAACACTCAGGAAGCTGTTTTTTCAGGCTGCCTGACTGAAAGTTACATTTCAAACAGAGATGCTCTGCCTCCCCCAGGAAGACAGAAGACCCTGCTTCTGAAAAATGGCAAATAAGAAAAATAGAAAGGAAGGTCAGCCTGGGGGTATTTGAGTTAACATGAGCCCATGAAGATCAAATAGCATGTCACATCCCACGGCAGAAATCTCCTCAGATGTGAGACCCAGACTGCCAATAACTAGCTGAAGCCACATCTGAATACAAATTTAAATCACTGACTTGTGTTAGCTCTTTGTCACTATGACAAAATACCTTAAGATAAAAAGAGAAAAGAAAGATTTATTTCAGTTCCTGGTTTCAGAGGTGTCAGTCCATGTTTGGTTCCATTGCTTTAGGCCTGTGGTGAGGCAAAAACATCACAGCAGAAAGGGTTGGTACAGCAAAGCTGCTCACTTCACAGAAGCTAAGAAGCAGAGAGGGAAAGAACCAGAGGGGCCAAGATATGCGCTTCAAAGCATGTCCCCAGTGACCTACATTCTTCAATTGGGCCCCTGTCAGGAGCAATGCTACATAATTTTGGGGAAAAATCATTTGATTAGGCCTAGTTCTCCTGCCTACAGGCCAGCTGTGGCATTTCGAGACATAATTCCATTTTGGCCTCCGGTCACAACTGAGACCTCAGTGATCCGGTGATGCTGTGATGCTCCAGGACCTGCTGTCTTACAGCAGCTGAAGACATCCTGGGAGGAAAAACATCTTCATCGGCATAGTTCCTCATTGATCTAGGAATTCCACTCTCCCCAGTCATCTGTTACATGTGTTTCTCCCGATGTACTGAACTCTCTGCCCTGAGTCATTTGTTAAGTTGTTTCTCCACATGTACTGAATAAAAGGTGCAGCACGCTCAGGGGTGGGGTGGGGGTGCTTTCGTCTTTGCCGCCCAGAGCAGCACTGATCAGGCCCAAAGCTCAGCTTCTTCTCAGTCTCATTTTCCTACCTTTCCTGTACAATAAGTTAATTTGCCTCGTGCTGCCGTGCTCGCAGGAGACTAGGACTCACTGCAGAAGTTCTACTAATGTCCCCTTTCCCGGTTCCCTACAGGCCCCACCTCCTAATATCCTGTTCAGCTAAAACTCATCAACAGAGTGACTAACCCATTGATGAGCTTAGTGTCCTCCTGACCCAATCATCTCTAAATTCCACCTCTGAACATGCCTGTGCTGGCAATCAGACCCTCAATATGTGAATCTTTGGGGACACTTCATGTTTAAACCACAAGGATTCATCTGTTAATTAAAGAAATATTTAATGAGTGTATGCCATGTGCCAAACTGTCTTAGGTACTAGAGATATAATAGTGAATAAAAAGAGGAAACATCCCATGTTTGTAAAAGTTAGAGAAGAACAGTACAAAAAATATTCCATCTATTTGGTATTTTTAAGGGCTAAGGTGTAAAACTGGAGCAGCAAGGTTTGGGGATGCATGGCTGCAATTCCAGACAAGGTAGTCTCTTAAAGAGGGTGCTGAGAAGCCTTGAGAAGGTAAGAAGAGTGTGGGCATCTAGGAGAGTGGCCTGCACATAGAGGGACCCCCAGGTGGCAAGACTTACTGTGGTCCACGTCAGAGTGGGCAGGCTGGTGTTGCTGAGTCCTGTCACTTTCAAAAATGCCACCTCCAAAAGAAAGCTGTTGATACGTTATCCATTCACTGAACCAAAGTTTTTATATCTGCTGTGTGCCTGATGTGGATGGAGAATGTTAAAAATCTTTACGCATCATCAGACAGTTGGGGAAAATAACAGACTGGAAAGGTTATGAGTTATTTAACCAGTAGTTCCTGGAAATCTGTCACAACAGAGACTATAGTGGAAAATACAAGTATCTCGATTCTAGGGGATTAGAGTGACCCTCAAGGAGAGGTGTGTGCTTAGCACAGGAGAGGCCCTAAATTCAATCCCCAACACAAGGCAGGAGAAAAAAGGAGAGGGGCAGAGAGAGGGAGAAAGAAAGAAGAGAATAAGTATCAGTACCGTATTAGTTACTTTTTTCTCATTGCTGAGACAAAATACCTGACACCCCAAATTAGAAGGAGAAAGGGCTTATTTAGCTCATGGTCTCTAGGGTTTCAGTCCATAATCGGCTGGCTCTAAGGCAGGGTGGCTTGGCAGAGGAGAAACAGTTCATGGCATTCACATGGTAGCAAAAGCAACAAGGGAAGCTTACCAGTATCTTTTTATTCCATTCAGACTCCCGGGGTTAGAGCGGTGCTAAACCAGTCACAGTCACGCAGGCGTAGTGGTTTACTAGCCACACGCCCTTAACCCCAGCATCGCACATTCCAGATTCAGCCACTTCTGAAAAAGACTGCATGAGGCTTTGGGGGGGACATCTAGACACAAGCCATAGCAAGTACTTACAATCCATGGTGAGCCCTAAAACATCTGGTGTGGACAGAAGAAACAAGGCGCCAACATCCTCTCTTACAGAACCTTATGGTTGCATTAGAGACATCAGGACATACAGATGTGACCCCCAGGCACAAGCTGGTGACCCATCTGTAAAACATGGCAAGGCATTTCAGCCTTTCCTCTTTCCCGTCTTCTTCCTGGGCTGCAGTGTATGCTTACTCCCCCTTCCAGGGCTAGGCACAGGCACAAGTAATAAACAAGAGGAGGCTTTTGTAAGGCAACCAAAGCTGAAATTAGAGACAGGTGTTTCTAGCTTAATTGGACTTAAAATTATGCAAAGATTTACTCTACGGGAAATGTCTGATGGTCTCACAGGCAGTTACACTGGGGTGAGTTGGGGCTCTATCCTATACAGCAGGATCCCATGCTATGTCAGCCTGTGGGCTGTATTCAAGCGGGTCAAGACTCCAGTCATGTGTTCCACTGAAGGTAGACTTTGGTGGTCTACCCTTGCACTTGAATTCTTTGCAACTCCCCATTGACTTACTGAGTGGAGTGGATCAGCCAACACTACAATTTTGTCTGTTTTGCTTTGATGAACTACATCATCTTTCCCTTATAGTGTTAAAGGACATACACAATAAGAGAGTTACAAAGTAACTCAAACCAAAACTCACCTGAGACCACATCCTTGTTCAGCGCCATCCCCAACCTTGCTTCCTTCACTCTTACAGATTTTTTTTTCTGAAGAGAACTCCCTCAATAAATGATGCACTCCTGACTCTCAGTCTCAGGGTCTGCTTATAGCAGTGGTGGTGAACCTATGGCATGCATGTTCCAACAGGATATTTGTACCATTGAAAGCTCAAAAAGGGTCACCATCATTGGCTTATAGAGACCCCAGGCTAAGTCACTGTCTTCGTTAGGTATATTGTTGGGTAATAAATTACCCAAAACTTAGCTGCTAAAAGCAACAATAGGTATTCCTTTCTACTTTAGCTGAGGCTGAGTCATCTCAAGGTGTGGCTGAGTTGGGAGGGTCTGCTTCCAAGGGGTTCACTTGTAGGGCTGGAAACGTGGTGCAGGCTATTGGTAGAGGCTTTCATTCTTCTCCCTGTGTAGACCTCCCTATGGGCTGCCACAGTGTCCCCATCGAGTGACAGTTGACTTTCCCCAGCAGGAGTGATCTAAGAGAAGCAATGGAGAAGCACCATGATTTCTATGACCTCACTTGGGAAAGATAGCCCATCACTTCTGCAATATCCTGTTGATTACACAAGTCAGCCTAATTCATGTTCTGAGGAAACCACAGAAAACTATGAATGGGGACCCACCTTGGAGCCTGGCCACACACCACATAAAGTAGACTTAGTCTCTATTGTGCTCAGCCCATGATCTTCAGCTGTTTGCCTTTTTTGGGGCTTTCTATGTGTCTTCCAAGGATGTGTTGGTTTCGGTTTTTTCTCCATAATGGACATCTCAAACTCTAGATTGGGTGACTGAAATTATTGATCTCAACTGAAAACTTAACAGCATTCTCCATTATCCTAAGAGAAACAACAGTATGAGCAAAGCATTGTGCTTTGCTGGCTCTGCAAATGTCATCCTTTCTTGGTGTGTGTGCTAGTGGAGAATGAAATCTTATTCTCCCCTCAGATGCCTGTGTTCAGAAACAGTCAGTGTAGGCAACATTAACTGACTAGGGAATAAGCCATACAAGACTGAGGAGTTGGAAACTTGGGCCAGGAGCTGTATTTCTGCTGCAGATTTGAGGCCAGCATACAGATACAGCAGAACACTGCTAGCTTATTGCAAAACAGATACAATTCACTTCCACATTGCTTTATCATTTTCTTCTCTTGCAGAAATCTAGAGAAAAGGTTGCAAGAAAATCATATAAATCTGGTGTGGAGGTGGAAACATGGTCTGTAGCATTGCTGTGTGGCATGAATTATGAATTTTCAGCAAATGTAGTTATGTGTGGGTTTGGTTTACATCATGGGAGGCAATCTTTAATTTGCTCCTCCTTCTTTTCTCATCAGGGTCAGTCTTTCACAACCCCTTCTCCCTCATACGATAAGAAAGTCATGAGAGGTAGTAGGGCATAGGGTTTTGGTGTTGGGTGCACCTATGTTTATGTTTTGTTTTTTCTCCACTTACTTGCTACAGGATCTTGAAAAAATAAATCAACCTCTCTGTTTTCCTTGACCAGTCAGTGCCCACTTCCCAGAGTGCTCTGCAGATTCAGTGAGGTCCTGCCTGTGTCTGGACAGTGCCCTGCCATGGGAATCGCTTGGTAGGTGTGAGCTGCCATCTTTGGGGTCCACCCTCCACCTTTATCATTTCCTGTGGACCTGATAACAGTTGCAGTGCATCAGGGCAGAGCAGGGCTCCCCCGGGCCCTGGGTCATTTGTACTTCTGGCTTGGGACCTCTGAGCTTTGGGGCCACTGGTGTATGACTGGATGGCGAGAATTTCGTTACTCTCTCTCTCTCTCTTTCTTTTTTGTACCAGGGATCAAACTCGGGACCTTCTGCTTTCGAGGCAGGTGGCAGAACCACTGAGTTAAATCCCTGGCTGGTTTGCAAGAATTGATGTGCTCTCATCCCAGGACTGAGTTTAGAGATGTCATGTTGCTAGCTTGAAATCAGTTATGCTAAGCTTATTTGCACCATGGCAAGTGGCCCAAGAGAGAGAATTCACACTGTGACCCTACAAAACAGGGCTCTCATCTCGAGCCAGTTATTAGATTTACCAGCACATCTTTCCCCCAACTTCAGGAAAACCGCCTAAATTTCTACATTGCCTCCCTCCTTCCTGCTTCCCTTTCCAAATGCTTCTTTATTTCTTCCCTTCATTCTCTCTCCTGGACCACTGCAATAGCTCTTTTATTTTTTCCCCAAGCATTACTATTTTCCTCTCCATTTCTTTGCTACACCATGGTATCTGAGAACTATTCAAAAAGAGCTGATTTTCTCCTGCCCACTGATTCCTGCTCAGAATCCTTTCATTACATCAGTGGTTGTGTGATGCCTGCTCTTGATTTATCAGTAGAGAAAATGAAATTTAGAATATTTTTCTCCACTCTCTTCACTTGACAGGGCTAATGTGCATGGTGTGTGGGAACTTATGTGGAAAGAGCACGGGGCTTTAACACAAGAAAGAATTTCTGTTACTGTGTAACTATTTGACCTCTGGACACTACTTCCCATAGAGTCTGAAGGACATTAATACATATACAGTTCAGGGAACAATGACTGGCACACAATAAATGTCTGATTTGTTATGATTATCCCTCCTCACCATGTGCAGTCTCCTTTCCAACCTGTCCAGGTTCTTTTCATGTTCCTAGAAAGCATTCTGCTCAATAGGTCCCGATGCTATTTCCCAAGTTGGGGATATCCTATTCTCTCCCAATCTCTCTTCACATTCACCCCACCATACAAGATCAGAGTCTGGTCTTGCCTTATCCCAAAAGCCCTCCCTAACTTTCTCAGGCCTTCTTTCTATCTTCCCAGCTGAGGAAGGGGACCTATTTTGGGAGCCTGCTTACTGTGGATCAGCCATCAGTGGTCAGAAGGCTATTGTGGCTTCTGCTTTTCTGAAGATTATGGATTTATGCTGGGAGATGGTTAAGTGTTTGGCATTTTACAGTGGAAAGAGCACTGTGATGGAGAAGAATGTGTGTTGTCAGAAAGCAAGGGGGCAATCTAATTCATAGACGTACGTTTCAGAGATGTCCCGGGAGAAGTGGCATAAATGGAGAGAATTTAAAAATGTGACTGTCATACAAACGGAAATAGGAAGAGGTGTGTTAGGAAATGGATTATTCCAGCGGTAAAAAGAGCATGCAGGAAGACCCAGTGCTTAGAAATGTTGCTGTGATTCAGAGCAGCCGTTGAGAATTGCTTGGGGCGGCAGTGTAAAGTCCTGAGTTTGAAATGGTGCAGGAAAATACACTGAGATGGAGTTATCAGAGACCTAGGCTGCTATCTTGACATTTTGTTCTAAGAACCACAGGTGTTAAGTGGCAGCATTATGTGATTAGATCTCTATCCTTATGGATTATTGTTTTCCTCTATTATTCAGATTTATCTCATTTCTCTGAGTCCCAGTCTCTTCTCTCTAAAAAGGGGTAATAAGTTCATAATTTTGCTGAGAACACTATATGAGACAATGTGTGGGAAATAACATTATCATCCCTTAAAGCTGCCTATAATCAGAGGGATAATTAATTTCAGATGCAGGGTGTGGCCTCATGCATCTACATGCACTGGGAAAGTTGAGTTGACATCCTAGCATTTCCACTGCTTGAGAAAGTGGACTGATGTTTAGAAGCTGACATCATGATTTCCATTTCATAGATGAGCACAACATATAATGCATCAGGCTCTGATAAAGAAATACAGTGTGTGACCGACACAGAAGAGCGTTTCATGACTGCTAAATTCTATGTACCCACACCCAGCCCTCATCTAGTCTGCCTTCTTTATATAAGGGCAAAACATATATCTACATCTTGAGAAGCTGAAACAATTAACTAGCATAGGACTGGGCACAAGAAATTAAATTTCATGACAATATTAAAATAGATGGTGCCATACAGACTGTCTCTGCTACTCTGTTTAACATTGAACCAACGAAGCCAAAGCTCCTGCCCTTGATTTTCTCACACACACAAGCACACACGCTGTGTCAGAGTTGATGCACTGTCCTTGGAGGGATGGCCCAGTGTCATTCTCCTCAATATGCTTATCTCTTCTGAAAGCAAACACAGGCTCCACATGGCCAGCATCCCCGGTCCTTTGATAAATAGATAACCTTGCATCTGTGGTACAATTTCAGGTAACAGTAAGATGTACTCTGTGGTTTGAGAGTCAACCAGGGCTTATGGAAGGAGTCCTTTACTTTGGAAAATGTTACCTAAGCTTTTCGAGGACCCAGATCGCTACTAGAAATGTTAAAGCTTCCTGCTTTATTGCTAGGGACTTTCCACTGAATTACACAAACAATCTGGCATGTGTATTGTAAAATTCATGGCTTTCATCTTCTGGGACCAGATAAGGCTAGCTCAAGGCTAGTTAAAAACAACTGATTGGAGTGATTACTCTTCCCACATCTAGTTCCAAGAGTAGTTTAGCATATCAGTCTGTGGTTTGTGCTCAGCAATGTAATTTGGAAGCAGGATTGCCCTCTCCTTATAGGAGAGATATCATAGAGATAATGGGGGGTACTTAGAGTCAGGGATTTTTTTTTTTTGTACTGAGGATCGAACTCGGGACCTTGCACTTTCGAGGCTGGCGGTGGCACCACTGAGCTAAATCCCTGGCCCAAGCCATGGAGTTTTTAAGTACCTGAGAACTGCAAGAGTCCTTGGAAATACTGGCCAAGTAGAGAAATGGGTTCATGAGCTTCCAGATTTGTTTCAAGTGTGATGTTTTCTAAACTGTGGCTTACCATGGGATTGAACTTTATGTTGGAAGTCTGGGATTACTTAACAGTTGGGTCATCTAAAAGCACCTCTCAGATTTTTATCAATGACTTCTCCCTGCCTCTGCAGCTCCTTCCATTTGTTCTGCAGAGGTTGGGTATTTCCTGTCTCTAGTTGGTAGGGAAAAGTGCAGATGTCATGACAGCCGGTGAGTCAGAGTGAAAGTAAGGACAGGTTAATTGAGGCAGAATTGCGGAATGGAAGTGTTTACTCAGGTTAAAGAGCAGAGTCTCCCAGCTTCTCTTTCCTGCTGTGATCCCCAGCCCGTTATGGTGAGCGACACAGAAACAGGTGTGCGCACCTTCTTCTTATCCCTTCCCTCACTCTTTGTGATAAGGATGGAAACTGTCCTCTGCGAAGAAGCAAGACTGTTAGCACTCGAGGCGGAGAGACAGCTCACACCTACCTGCTTTCATTACACTCGCGTGTTAGGACTGCCACTGACTGGGTCTTCACGGAAGTCAGGACTGTGGAACAGCAGAGGGATTACACTGTGCTGAGTTATGCAGCTCAGCCCCTAGGGGTACATAAGCAGGATTAAAGAAGGACCTCAGAAAATGGAAGGATATAAGAAACACAAAAGTATTTCACCAAAAAAGAACTATAACTGGTTGATGACATGGACCCAAGTTCAACTTCATGAGTAAATGAAAGATAATATATGTAAACTATATTATTATAATTATTGTTGTTATTACTATTATTTTATAGTACTGGGGACTGAACCCAGGACCTTTGCACTGAGCTACATCACCAGGCCATTTTTTTTTTATTTCGAGACACACTCTTACTAAGTCACTAAGTAATTTGAGCACCAAATTCTGCTCAAACTTGTGATCTTTCTGCCCCAGCCTCCCAGACTGTTGGGATTATAGGGCTGTGGCACTGCACACAGCTGAACTGTGATGTTTACATTTTATTTGCTTTTTTTGGGGGGAGCAGGGTCTCCCTTTGTAGTTCAGGCTGGCCCTGAACTCACCGTGTAGCCCAGGCTGCCCTTGAACTTGAGGTGATCCTCCTGCCTCTGCCTTCCGAGTGCTGGGACTACAGGCGTGTATCACCATGCTGGGCAAAACTGTTATATTTTGTATATCACTTGGCCAAGATTTTTTCATTAATGAAATTTCCTAAGGCTGGCAAGAATAAAATAAAATAGCCACATTCATACATTACAGGACACTAATATCTTAGCTATCTATTTTCTATCTGAAGGATTAGGAAAAAAAATTCTCAGGTTAATAAACTATTTTTAATTGGCAAAAAGGGGAGATAATCTGAATTACCCACAGCAAAGGGATAGTTAAGTGGCTGATAATGGATAAAAATGAGGTATTCTCCCAAATGAGACTTATGGAGAACTCATAATAACATAACAATGTTCTTAAAAATATTAAATGAAATATTTAAGAGAAAGTGGATATATAAGTATAATCAACATTATTTAAAATGCACAGAATAAAGCATAAAGCATCAATATGTTGCTAAGGGTTATCTGCAGTGTTTAATAATTAAACAGTGGTTGTGGTTTTGATGGAACTGTGTCTACAGACCAAGGCTATGTGAGAAACATCCACGTGGGAACTCCAAGGTACTGTAACCTCGGGTCTCCCAGTTGATCTAGAATTAATTTAGAATTATTTTTGATGATTCAGATTCCTATTACCAAAGCTTATTTCAAGACTTTTTTCCCCCAGCACCGGAAATTGAACCAAAGGGCCCTCTACCACTGACTTACATCCCCAGCCCTTTTCTATTTGTTTTTTAAATTTTGAGATAGGGTCTTGCTAAGTGGTCCAGGCTGACCATGAATTTGCAATCTTCCTACCTCAGCCTCCCAAGTAAAGTAGCTGGATTACGATGTGCACCACCAGTGAAAGACTTTCATTGTGCAAGTGACAGGCGTTTTTAAGTCTTTTTTTTTTTTTTTTTTGGTACCGGGGATCGAACTTGAGACCTTGTGCTTGTGAGGCAGTCACTGGAACCACTGAGCTAAATCCCCAGTCAAGGCGTTTTTAAGTTTGCTGTTCAAGCCAACAAGCAAATAGGTTGTCATTTGCATTAAGCTAAATCTGCCCCAATCTGGTCTTCCTGAGCGAGGATCTGAATGGAGAGAGCCACTGTTTGGAGTAAAGGAACACTCAGAATGAATTTTCTTGCTCAGAGTTACAGATCAAAAGGCCAAAAATATATCTAGGGGGTGGAGAATGGGGATTACAATTGATTGAAAATGAAAGCCATTACCATCTTTCTTTTCCACTTCACGCTTTGTTTCCTCTTTCATGGAGTTGGACGAGGAGGTAGCCTGGTTCCAGGACTGGCCCTGCTCTTTGCTTACTGCACGAGCCTGGTTCTGCAGTACTGAGGTCTCCTCTCTCCGGGGCTCAGTTTTTTCATTTGTAAAATGTATAGAGTCCACTCCCAACAGCTGGAGATGGAGCCCCGGCCAGGTGGGTTGAACAGCAACATTTCCTAAGATAAACAAGAGGCCACAAAATAATCCACGTATTTTTGTGTTTATTCTGCTGCAATAGAACTACATCCTGGGAAGTCTGCACAGCAGTTGGATGCACTGTAATCAAATTTTGGCATGGAATGTGGAGACGTGCGGCTCCTCCTGTTGCAGAAACACAGGGTGTTTAATTGATTTCCAGGGGCTCATCCAGACTGTGCACCCTTCATCTCTGGGGTTTGAATCCCCAGTTATTTTCCCCTGAGCTCTGCTGTTCCAAGTGGGCAGCCATGTCTGAGATTTCCCAGGCTTCCTTGTGGCACACAGGGAAACAGGCTCAGCTTTGTCTTTCTTTGCTAGGCCAGGACCTTGGTACTGTGGCTTGCATGTCACACAAAGCACATGACATTTCCTCAAGTGTGAGGGATTCTGGGGCAGGGGAGGTTCTGGTATCTATTAATATTCACACAGCCCCAACCCCTGCCATCAGCCCCAAGCCCAGGGTCCACTGAGAATTTTCCTGGTGCTAAGTTGTTAACTACATCACCAACTACTACTACTACAATGCATGATTCATAATTGATATTAGGGATCCAAACACTACCAGCAATGATACTAATAAATAAGGAAATGGAATAAATATAAGAAAAGGAAAAAATGGAAACAAAGTCTTTGTAAATAGGGAGGGGTGGAGGGGGTGAAGGGAGGGCAGGGGAAGGGGGAAAAAACCAAGAACCAAGATACATTACGTAAAGGTGCAAATCTCCAATGATGAATGCCGTTATGTTGTATACCCAAAATGTACCAATAAAATTAATTTTAAAAAGAAAAGGAAAAAGTTAATTAAATCACTTATGGTTTCATAGATGCAAGCCACTGCAACTTCTTGGGTAATTAGCAGATAGGAATGTGCTACATGTCTGTGAGCTGGCTCATAACACTGAAGGGAGAATTAGACCATCAGAGCTCAGCCAAGACAGAACTAAACTTTCTTTAGATGGGAGGTTGAGAAAACAGGGAGCGATGCACTGTGTGGCTTCTCTGGGGTCACACTGTTGCTAGACTCATCTCCATCCATTCTATCTGGTCAAATCATCTGGAAGCAAAAGAGTAAATAGTGCTGTGTGCATTTTCTGATTCACTGCACAGGAAAAGAAACCGAACTCTTACCTTTCTGACCATTTGTGTCAACACCTATGTGAAGACGTGTGTCTGCACTTTATAGGTGCTATTCCTCATCCTCAGCATAGAGATTCAAAGAAAAATTTTTAATTAATTTTATTGGTACATTTTAGGTATACAATACAATGATATTCACCATTAAAGATTTGTACCTTTACTTGATATATCTTGATTTTTATTTTTTCCCCCTTCCCCTGCCCTGCCTTCAACCCCTTCATCCCTCCATCCCTCCCTATTTACAAAGACTTTGTTTCTGTTTTTTCCTTTTCTCATATGTTTTCCATTCCCTTCTTTCCTTTCCCCTACCCCTCCCACTTCCCCTTCCCCTTTAGACCTTTTCTTCCTATTTCACATTACCTGTTATACCTTTTGATCCTTATCTACACTTTCAGTTTCTCACACCGGAGAAACTATTTGCTATTTACACACGTGTGTCCTATTTATTTCACTTAAGAGGACGGCCTCAATATGCATCCATTTAGCTATAAATGCCTCTAATTTCTCATTCTTTATGGCTGAGTAGTACTCCATTTCATTAAAAAACACAAGAAATATTAATATATCTTTTCTGCAAATGCAGCCTCAGAGGTTCAGTGCAGTTTAGTTAACTTGCACGGGGTCACACAGCAAGGCTGCATCTTCCCGATTCCACAGTCTGCTGGGGAAGGCCACCCTCCCTGGTTCTCAATGCAGCAACCTGCCTGCCTGCCCACCAGGAACAGCGACGAAGCAAAACGGAGCTGCAGGGCACTCTTCTCCTCACAGCCCAACCTCCTCCCACCAGCAGGTTGTGGCCATGTGAGCAGCCCTCACTGCTCACACTCTGAGTCCTACACTTGCTTTGCTCTTCAGACTTGAAACCTACACTGTCATCCCCACAAAGACCTCGGCTCTTTTGGCTGGCAGATGTTCTGGCCTCCCAGGCTGGTGATGACCACACCCTGGGACAGGGAGGCACATTGGCCCCTGGTTCCCTGAGTGGACATCAGCTACACAGTTTCCCTATTTCTCAGTCACTCCGTTCCCACTTCCTGCCAGCTCTGCTCTTCCACCTCTCTTACCACCCATCACTTCACAGGGCAACTAGGCTTCCATTAGGTGTCATCAGACACAATCTGCCACTGTTCTTCCTCACCCCTTTGCATCCAGTCTCTCTCCCTTTCACATCCTGAGCAGGGAGTTTGTCCTCTCTGCTGGCAAATGGGGTGCCAGGAGGACCCCATACAGCAGGGCCCTCAGCACACCCACACCCTGCAGGGTGCTAGGCTGGCTCTCCTGTCCCTCCCTGGGCTGCTTATTGCTCCTGTCTCCTGCTGCAGCCCCTGGGGACCCCACAGTTCCTCTTCTCTGCTCTGCTTCTTTTTTCAAAAGGGAAAATATGAACGCAGCACCCCTCTGACTGCCACTTCCCACCCTCTGAAATCCTACCCCTATTCCAGGACGAGCTCAATACCACTTTTTCCACAGCGTCTGCCCTCATCTTTGTGGTCAAAAATTAGTCTCTCTCTCTGGGCTCCTATGAACATTTTCTGTTTTCCTTACAAGACACACGATGTCTGCTTTGTGTCAGGACTGTGGTCCCTCCACCTCGCTGGACCAGTGATTCTCAGCGAGGGTTCTGGGGTCCCCTGGCGGAGCCTCCCGGGGGTTGGGGAGGCTTCTGTTGGGACTCAGGATCTTGTTGCTGTCCAGCATTTATTCCTGTGCCTTCCAGAAACGGTGTCCTCATTTCCTGCAGGGGATTTCCCTGATTTGCATTCACCCCTGTAGGACAGGCATGGGAGAGGCTTTGTCTCTTCCTTGAGTGATAGGCAGGTGACACGAGCCAGTCTGTCCCTGGCACTCTGAATTGTGGGGTCACAAAAGGACTGGAAAACGACTCTCTGAGCACTTGTCCAATAGTTCCTCCAACTTCGAGCCACCATTGCTTTTCTGGCTTATATTTACGGTCTGAATGGAGCTCTCCTACCTCTTACCCTGGGAACCTGTGGATTCTCATAGGATGGAAGGGAAGGAAGCTGCACAGGGGGCTTCCGTAACCAGTGTCTGCTTTCATTGCCTCCAACATGAGGAATAAAAGTAGACTTACCAAATCACAGTATTTGGGATGAGGACCAAGGGATCTGCACATTTATAAGAACTTCCCTGGGGATTTATTTTTTTTTTAATAAATGTTTTGTTTGGCATGGTTTTAAGTTTACGGAAAAGTGGTAGAATTCCCTTATTCCCCACACATTTCCCCCATGCTAATAACATTTAGGGTGCCCATGAGTTCCCATAACCTAAAATACCCACTATGGTGTGTTCGTCAAAACGAAGAAGCTGGCATTGGTACATTACTGTGATCCAGATTCCAGTCTGTGCCTTAGCTGTTTTCCCATGAATGTCCTCTTGCTATTGAAAGGTCTGGTTCAGGGTACCATATTACATTGGCTTGTCATGTCTCCCAGCCTCCTTGGCTCTGCCATGGTTTCTCAGTCTTATTTTTTATGACCGTCAGTCTTAAGGAGTATTTCCTGGTATATTAGTCAGACTTCCCATTATGAGGACACAATTCCCAACACTCACAAATTGAAGGAGGAGAGGTTTGATTTGGCTTATGGTTTCAGGGGATTCAGTTCATAGTCATCAGTCTTCAAGACAGAAACATCATGGCAGAAGACTATGGTATAGCAGAGCTGTTTAGTTCATGGCATCTGGGGAGCACAGCAGGGGAGCTGTGCCAGAGAGGAATAGGTGGGTATCAGATATAGACTCCATGTTCACACCTCCTCAACCCCAGTCAAACACACCCAGATGTATGCTTTACTAATCCTCTTGGTGTTTTCTTAATCCAATCAGGCTGATGTATCATGATTAACAGTGACAGCTGGGTATCCTGTGGGATGGCCTCATTTCTCTTAATAATTTGGACATGGTGCCAGACTATATACAGGTGAAGGACAGGGCTGTCTACCTTGCCACCAGCATATTCCACCTGCTCCAGTGCATGCCCAGCACTCTGGGAACCAGGTCTTGCTACTCCCTGCATTCTGTAACACACCGTTTATCAATGTAAATGTATGCTGGGAATCGGAGGATCCCCTTCCATGGATGGAAATGAGTGCATTTGACCTTGGTACGCTTTTCAGAAAGAAATAATTGTGCAATATCAAAGACAAACCTAATTGTGACCATTGACCACTGTTTGATACCTGGCTTTCAGCTCATTCATGGGTGTGCTGCTCAGGGTCCAATTACATTAAAGAAAGGAAGAAATGCAGGGGATGCTGGGGGGCTCTTATGCAAGCTGTGAAGATAGACTTTTGCTCCAGGCATGTTTATAAATTTAAAAATATTTCAGATGCTTTTCAGATGCTGCTTATTCTGGTTCAGTGATCAGGGGGAATGCATGGGGTGGGGGACGGATGAGGTTTCATCTTGGCAAAGGGCTGGATTTGAACAGGAAGCCTTCACTCTGCCACAGGAGGAGTGGTGCTTTGCTGGGTGCTCTTCCACAGAGCGGGTGGACACACTCAGTTCAGACACTAAGGGGATATAGCAGCCAGAGAAAGCGTTTACTCAGTGTGGTCTGCAGCCTTTTCCTACCTTGATAAGTTTATCCATACCCGGGTCCCTAATGCTGCTACCATTCTAAAAAACAGATAATTTTCATTCCACTTTACAAGGTATGATGAATGTGTAACTTTTGAGAAGTGCATTACTGAAAAGACACATTGCCATGAACTGCCCTCAGAATACTCCTCCTCACTTTAAACACACTTATCTCACCATTCTTGCCCCTTTCTAAAGCAGTTCTGGGTGTTTGTAATTGTTTTTAATTGTGCCCTTGTGGCTGCCTCCATGTCCTGAATCAATTCAAAATGTTTACCTTTCATTACCATTTTGATTTTGGGGAAGAGCCAGAAGTTAGACAGTGTCAGATCTGGTGGAGAAGGTGGATGAGGACACAGGTAATGTTTTTATGAGCCTGCTTTTCCCCTGGATGGCACATGACAACAGCATTCACTGTATTTTTGATCCAGTTTGGAAAGAGAGTAAAAAAACAGGACTTCCAGAACTGTCTCAGAAAGTGGCAAGAACAATGGGCTAAGTGTGATGGGGTCAGGGTTATTCTGAGGTGCTTCATGGCAATGTGTCTTTTCTGTAATAATTTTTAAGAATTTAAGCATTTTTTTGTATTCTTTTATTGGTACATTGTAGGTATACAACACAAGTTACATTTCTCATTGGAAATTGTACCTTTACATAATGCATCTTGGTTCTTATTTTTTCCCCATTCCTAGCCCTCCCTTCAC
>NW_004624746.1:9404718-9430554 GCF_000247695.1 Heterocephalus glaber
TGGACCAGGAACAGTGGGACGACAGCTCAGAAGCCCCTACCTCTGGGCCAGGAACAGTGGGACTCAGTACCTTGGTCTGGTGGTCTGGTGGTCTGGTGTCCTCTGCATCTTTGTAGTGTGGAATCAGGTGGCTGCCTGTCTGCAGCAGGGTGATTCAGTGTCTTCTGTGCGACTCAGGACCTCGGTAGGGCGTGCACAGACCTACCTGTCTGCAGTGGGCTGATTCGGCGTGTGTTCTGCATAACTCGAATTTAAGCATTTCTATGTTGATCATATCTCATGCATTGGCAGCGATGCAAGGATAAAGGGTGGAGCAGCCAAGGAAAATGCTCAAGGTCACCAGGCTGGAAGCAGCATAGCCAGATAGAACTTTCATTCCACGCTGCTCAATTCGCTGCTTTCTTCATCGCTCTTCAGAGACCCTAAAAGCTACCCACTTTCTCTCCACGTGTGAATTTTTGCTATTAAACCAACAATATTTTTGCCATTAAATACGCTTCACATCCAGCATTATGTAGGACAGTATCTCTCAAAATGCAGTCCACAGGACAAGTGTGTCCCAACCCCAGGGAGGAACTTGTTGAAAATGCTGATTCTGGCTGGGCATGGTGGTGCACACCTGTAATCCCAGGACTCAGGAGGCTGAGGCAGGGGGATCACCACAAATTTAAGGCCAGCCTGGGCTGCGTAGTGAATTCAAGGCCAGCCTGAAATACATGGCAAGACCTTGTCATGAAGAAGAAGGAAAAAGAGGAGAAGGAGAAGGAGGGGGAGGAAGAGGAAGAGGAGGAAAAGGAAGAAGAGGAGGAAGAGGATGATGATGATGATGATGTAGCAGCAGCAACAGTGGCTGATTAGACCTCCTGAAATGGATTGCTGAAGTCTGAGCACCTCAGCTGTCGGGAGGTATGTGGGACTTGCAGCCAGGGAGCTAGTCTAGTTTCAGTTCTGGGACTTTCTAGCTGGTTCATCTTGGGCAAATGGAAGCCTCAGTTGTGAAATAAATGGGGAGTTTCTCACATCACATAGCACCTGATAGGTTAGGAGTAAATAAGCCGGGCATAGTGGCACACGCCTGTAACCTCAGGGGAGGCTGAGGCAGGACGATTACAAGTTTGAGCCCAGCCTGGGCAACTTAGTGACTTAGTGAGACCTTGCCTCAGAAAGGGGCTGGAGATGTAGCAAAGGCCTTGGGTTCAGTCCCCATTGAGAGAGAGAGAGAGTGAGAGAGAGAGAGAGAGAGAGAGAGAGAGAGACAGAGACAGAGACAGAGACAGAGACAGAGACAGAGACAGAGACAGAGAATGAATGAGGACAGGAGCCTGCTCTCCTGAGAAACAAGGCATCTTGCAGTTTAAAATACATAGGAGAGGGCCGGGGATTTAGCTTAGTGTTTTTGCTGCTTGCTGTGCAAATGCAAGGACCCGAGTTCGATCCCCAGTAACAAAAAAAATTAAATAAATAATAAAATACATAGGAGGGAGAAATTCATATCAAGACATCATGACACTTGAATGTCACCTGTTTCTCATCTGGTGGCAGGAAGTTTACTTGTGACTTTATACAATCACACAGTGCCGTGGGCTTGAGAAAAATCCTAGAGGGTTTTGTTTTTAAAGGAAAGGGTTGACATAAAAACAGAAGCCAGGAAGAGAAGTCACAGCTTGAACACTACTGGCTCCAATCGAGGGTTCTCTGTCTCAGCACGGCTGCTGTTTAGGGCCTGAAGAGTCTCTGCTCTGAGGTGCCCTGTGCTGAGTTGCTGAGTGCGGGAGAGTGCAGACTTTGTCCCTCAGCTCCCTCCCTTAGATGCCTGCAGGCCCTGGCCCCTGGTCCTGACAAGCAGACTGGGCTCTCAGACCCCCAATGTCCCTAGGGGGAATGTTGGCCTGGATTGAGAGCTGCTGCTGTTGAGGAATGGATTCGAATCCTGACTCTACCACTTACCCACCATCGCTGTGAACTTTGCCAACGCATTCAACATGCACAACATCTCAATTTTCTTAGTTATAAATGCAGAGTCCCTACCTTATCCAGTGGCTATAAGGATTATGTGAACAAATGCAGAGTAGCAAAAATCTTGGCTCTGTTGTGGGCATGCACAAATTGTGTGTGTGTATGTGTGTATGTGTGTGTGTGTGGGGGGGTTAATAAATCTTTGAGAATTATCAGACTTTAGAAAATCAAAAAACATATTTCTACTTTTCTTCCTTTTTACACACATGGATTTTCAAAATCTGATTGCTCTTAACTGTCAGTCAGAAGCCAATGAACTGAGGCTATTAATACTGGGAGGGGCCACAGAAATTGTCTGAGCTGGATCAGAGATACTATGTTACCCTGGCCCCAGGTAACTGCTGATACCTGATGTGCTGTACCATGGAACTACAGAGACTCCAGTGGATGAAATTAAACCAGACTTAAAGAAAATCAAAGTATGCTGGCCCTGGGCATTGACTCCCAAAGCATCTCTTCCGAGTGGCTTGGAAACTCTTTCTGGGCACCTCTGGCACCTCACCTGCAGAGCAGGCTGCTGTTCTGGACCCAGCTTGTTTATTTTTCTCCAGGCTTCAAGCAGAGTCATTCATCTCGTGTGAATGTGAACCTGCTGGCTGCACCCACAGACAGTTGAGACAGAGCCGATGTTTGGGTTAGCTCTCCCCTGGCCTGGCTGTTCCAAGGCAGAATCTGTAGACAGCCTATCTTTCAAGAGAATGGGAGGTTTAAACATTTGGGACAAATTAAGTTGTGTGACAAAAGCAAAACAGTCCTCCATTAAGATGAAGTGCTCCGTAAGTGCTGTTCTGTTTCCAACCCAGACAGAACATTTCTCCTCCCCGTCTGCTCTGATGGGGCAGTGGAGCCCAGGGTGTGAGCAAAATCGGGCTCTCCTTGGGCCAGCTCTGTGGAGCTGAGAGATTGGTCCATGATAAGCATCTCAGCTGGGCGTGAACTTGACCTGAACCTGGAGATTTCCACCTTCTGCCATTGCTTCGGGGGTCTTTGGTACCCCCCTCCCATCATTTGAATACTTTGTCTTCTACTGTTTCTCCCTGAACAGTATACATAATACACAGCTTGATACTTTTCTGGCAAGGGCCCAGTTTTCATGAATACTAATCAGTCATTCAAATCCTCGCTTCTAGAATCACTGCTATATATTTTCAGGGAAGGTTGTGTGCTGCCTGCAGTTGGAATGAACATCATAGGGAATCAGGTTGATGGATAGCTACTTCCCTCAAACTCTGGTAGCTTCCCATGGTGACAGGATCATCAGAGGTCCCTTTTCATTTGATTAAATATTTCCAAGGACATGATGCTCGCCACCTTGCAAAACGATGTCTTGCTTGTGGGATGGTGTCAATCATGGCAGCCATGCTTGTGTCCTGCCAAATGCTTGCTGGCATCTGGGACTGTAATATTTATGTTCATCCATTGACTATCTGGTCCATCCTCGCTCCCTCAGATGTAAGCAGCATGAGGACAGAGCTTCTCACTGTATGTTTGGAATCCCTTGAGGTTCTCATGGAGTACAACTTGAATCAAAAGAGGAATAAGTGAGTTAAATCATTCTCTACCTGAGCCAGACTGTTCTTCCAGTGAGAAGAGCCAATGTCCATATTTGTATTTTACTCTGAGCATTTCATCTGGGGGATGAGGCACAGTAAACCTCAAGATATGAGATCAGACAGACAGACAGATGGATGTTAAAATCCCACCCAGTCCATTTGCCTTAGGGGCCTTAGGTAATTGATGTTTCTGAGGTGTGATTGCATCCATCTGGAAAATAAATTCCACTATTAAAAAGTGCCAGATACACACACTGTTGAGAATAGAAGATTTTTCTAAAGTACTTAAGGTGCCTGGCACATGGTAGGTGTTCAGCAAGTATGATTTTTAATAACTTGGAGAAGCCCAGGTGATTCTTACCAGCACGGTCACCAGTGTGGTCCATGTGATCTTTATTGTTCTGCAATGACATTTTGGTGTATCAAGCATCTTCAGAAGTGTGGCCAAGGAAGGAGGTGGTGTCAACATGGTGGGACCCCTGTACTTTGGCCAGTGGTCCTACTTATTCTAGAATGTTTGATCTCAACATACTTTTATTTTCTTTTACTCTTACTTGTGGCCACCTGGTTTTTAAAATTGTTTATTCCTCTAAATGTGCCTGGCTCCTGGATATTATACAATATCATACAAATGCATTTCTTTTTCTCTCTCTTGTTGTCTCCTTCCCTCCCTCCCTCTCTCCAGGATTTTTCTGTCACTGCCCTAAATTAGGAACAAATCATCATCAGTTTAAATCTCCCAATTTAATAAACACCAGATCTACCAAATGTCAGAGAGCCTAGCCTTTTGCAAAGTCTTTAACTTGTGGCTCATATTTGATACTAAGGAAAAATGTGGTCAAGGCCATGAAATAAGAGGGGAGTTTGTGGGAGGAGATGAGTTACTCACTAGGCCAAGAATGTGAGGACAAGATTTTGGGGCTGATTTCTACCAAACAGCTGGATCATAGATGAGCCTTCTGGTTTCTGAGGGCCCCACCAGGGGTCTTGAGCTCTGATTAGGATGACTCAGCCTTCTGCTTGATGGTGAGTGGTTAGCTGTTGAGCAACACAGATTTTCTCCACTAAGAATTTTCCACAGTAAGAGGGTGTCAGCTTTGAGAGCCCAGGAAATGTCATCTTTGTCTTCATTTTGACAGTTTTAACCAAAAAGCTACATAGATATTTTAACCATGACTTCATACGACATCAAAAGTGTGTTTCTTTTTCTTTTTGCTGGTGGTGATCACAGGAAGATCTTTTAAAGGGGAGGAGTGGGCTGGGGAAAAAAGCCAAGAGTTGAACCTAGGCCTGGATCTTCCATTAACTTATTATGGGTCATGAAAGAAGTTCCTTCTAGCTTGGGGTCCTCATTTCCTCATCTATGATGTGAGGAAGGCCTCAGATTGGTCATTTCACCAATATGGTCTGGGAAGCATTGGGCGGCTTCTCTATATGGGCCTTCCTACCTCACAGCTATGTTCTAGCCAGAAAGAGTCTAATGTTTTTGGCTGATGAACAGTTCCCCAGAGACTCCTGGCACCTGTGTGTATGTGACCTTCCATGGCAAAGGAGACTTTGCAGATGTGACCAAATGAAGGATTTTGAGGTGAGAGATTAGCCTGCATTACCAGGTACATTTAGCATAATCGTAGATCTTTTAATGAGAGTGAGGTAGGAGAGTCAGAGCGGGAGAAGGAGATGTGATTGAACAAGCAGGGGACAGAGAGAGAGAGAGAGAGAAGGGGTCACAAGCCAAGGAATGCAAGTGGCCTAGAAGCTTGAAAAGATGAGGAGGCAGAACCTCTGCCTGAACCTCCTGGAGGAGTGCAGCCTTGCCACCATCTTGATTTTAGAACTTCTAACTCCACACCATGCATTGGTACTGTCGTCAGCCCCAATATTTGTGGTAATTGTTACTGCAGCCATAGGAGACAGATACACCAACCTATATTTGATTGACCCATTGAGATTTTACATAAGACTTCATCTGAGGGAAGATTTCAGTGGTTAAAAATGTTGACCAACTGGGACAGTTAGTCCCTGAGGTTAATTTCAGTTTGAAAAGACTATGAGTGACCCCTTAATATCAAAAGGCAATTCTAGAACAAAGAATGTGATGCTTGCAGTCCCTGTGGAGACTCACAGCATTCTTCAATGGTCCACCCATTTTACCACAGCCTTCTCCATAACACTGGGCAGGGTCTCCACAAGACTGCAGGGTTGGAAAGGCAAGGCTTCCTCTCTTCTGCCCACCACAGTGTTCCCTACGTTTTCCCTATTACACATGCTCAGTAAGTTAATTTTGGAATAAGTAAATGAATAAAACACCAGTGTCTGTAGTAGGAATGCAAATGGTATGGTGGTTACCTTGGAAGATAGGTTGGCAATTTCTTACAAAATAAAAAATAATCTTACCATAAGACCTAGCTAGCCTGCTCCTTGGTATTTACACAACTGAGTTGGAAACTTATGTTCACACAAAAACTTGCACATGGACATTTATAGGAGCTTTATTCATAATTGTCAAAACTTGGAAGCAACCAAGACGTCTTTTAGTAGGCAAATGGATAAATAAACCATGGTACATGAAGACAATGAACTATTATTGAGCACTAAAAATTAATCAGCTATCAAGCTATGAAAACATAAGGAAGAAACTTGAATGCATACAGCTAAGTGAAATAAGCCAATCTGAAAAGAGAACCTACTGTATAACTCTAACTATGTGACATTCTGGAAAAGGCAGATTGTAGAGATAGTATAAAGATTAGTAATCACCAAGGGCTGAGGGAAGGAAGGATGACCATGTGGAGCACAGAAGATTTTTAAGGGAGTAAAACTACTAATATATGGTGAATGTTTAAATAAAAATCACTACAGTAAAAGATATATTGCTATTAATTTTCCTTAAAATAACCCCCTTTGCTTTGAACACACTTATCCCAGCATTCTTGCCACTTTCTGAAGCAGTTCTGGAAGTCCTCTTTCATGAGTGTCTTCATAAGTTCTGGTAAAAAATAGAGTGAATGATGCTGCTAAGAGCCATCCAATGAGAGGTGGGCTTGTAAAAAATTAAAATGTGTCCTCATCCACCTTATTCGCTAGATCTGGAGTCTGTGACTCCTGGGTCTTCTCCAAAATCAAGATGACGAGGACAGGTAAATGTTTCAGATTGATTCAGGACATCTAGGCAGCTCATGAAAGAGGACTTAAAGAACTTCTCTGAGGCAGTGGCAAGAATGAAGTGACACATATATTCAAAGCAGAGGGGAGTAATTTGAGGGAGATTAATGGCAATGTGTCTTTTACTGTAATAAATTTTAAAAAATATTAAAATATTCACTGTATTTTTTGATCATACCCTATACATATTATCACACATTTGTCAGGACCCATAGAATGCCCAGCACCAAGACTGAGTCCTGATGTGAGCTATGGCCTTTGAGTGAGGATGATATGTCACTGAAGATCCATCAGTTATAGCAGATGTGGGTGGGACATGGCTAGTGGAGTGTGCGTGTGTGTGTGTGTGTGTGTGTGTGTGTGTTTGTGCATGCATAGGGAGTATGTAGGAAATCTCTACTTTCTGTTCAAGTTTGCTGTTCACCTAGAAACGCTCTAAAAATAACATCTATAAAAATCTTTAAAGACCACAGTAGGCCACTAGTCTACCAGTAATTTTCTAAGCAGACTACACTTTTTGCGCTTATGCTTTGCAAGCATTGTTCTCCGACCAGGGTCTTCCCTTCACTGTTCTCCGAATAGCTCTTCCTTATTGTCCAAGGACCCTCTGAGGACATTGGTGACTCTCCCTTTCCACTCACACCCATGATGTCCCATGCCATTTTGTCCCCAGCACCTCTTGAGCTAACCTCTACCTTGGTACTGGTTCATGCTCAGTGTCATTTTGTGCTTATTCATGCAACCTGTGGAGCTACGAGTTCTTGAAGGATCAAAATATCTTTTTTAAAATCTGTATTCCTAAGATCCGGCGTGGCTCCTCACATGTGGCGGGAATCCACAAATATTTACTGGCCGAATGATTGAGATTAAAAGACCTGAATGTACTTGGCAGCATCTGCCCGCTTTGCCAAAACTTCTCTCTCTTTCCTTTTTCAAGCTCCCAAATCTCTTCCACAACTATTTTCCTCATATTTCTTTATTTAGTTCAGTTGTATCTGTGTCAGATTGTTTCGTCTTCCAGATCTGAGGTGAAAATACAGATTTCTGCTCTCAACCAAGACATTCCCCAACCTTCAGAATCTTGGAAATAATAAAAGTGGTTACTTAAAGGAGTATGTCCTAAATGGTTGAGGCTGATGTTGAACTGAACATCCACAATTTTCCTGACCAGCATTGAAATTCTTTATTTTCATTCTCATCTTCAGGAATGGTATTTGTCATTGTAAAAATTGAATCCTTCTAGCATGATGTGGCGTAAATACACGCCCATGCAGTAAGGTCATGCTAGTATATCCTCTTTGGGATGAGTGATTGGAGTTGAGAATACATCATGGCAAAATGCAAGGAATGTGCAGACACCGAAAAATGAGGGACAACATCCATAAAAAGTCATTGGAATACTGGAAGTAGCTCACTAAAAGGTCAGGTGGGCATCTCTCCATGGGGACTCCTGTTCCATTTGCCTACAGGTAACATCTCACCAATAGTACACATCCTATCACCTTCAGTCTTCCCCCTAGTATATGTATACTATACTCCCAAGGTATAGCAGGAAATAATGACCAGTTGTAACAGGTTTATGTGAGACTTAGCTCATTTGTCCCCTACTGCAAGATCAATTTTGATGACAGGAGGTGAGAAAGGGTCCTTGAGAGAAAAAATGCCCTTGGAGGAAAAGGTCCATAAGGGATAGGGAGGGTAGGAAGGGAATTTGACAAAGCAAACATTAAGGTACCTCAATGTCTATTCATATATTTAATTCAAAAGTTCTAAATGCTATTGAGTAGGTGAAAACTCATGTTCCTGTTGTTCAGAGGTGTCACAGAACCTGAAAGGTGGAATGCAATAAGGAAAAGTCAACGTGTGGGGTAGTCCTTCTCAGATGGGATGTGGTTTACTTACTACTGATGGTGTGGAGCTATGGAAGGAATCAGGATGAGAAGTTGGAGCTTCCCGCTCTACCAGCAGGTAGAGATATGAGCACCGTGGGTCCAAACGGCCCACTGCTGACATGGGGTAAATAGTGGATGTATGAGATGTGATCCCAGAGAGAAATGGATCCAGTAGGAGTCAGACAAACGTGAATAGGAGCTGATGGGTGCCTATCACTGGAGGTGTGCAGGCAGACATGGAGGAAATGACTTGCTGAAAGAAGAAGTGTGGGTACAGACATGTGACAGCTCTTCTCATGATAGGTTCTCACGAGGCAGGCTCTGCAGTGGTCCAGGAAGAGTCCAGAAGTCAAAGTCCTTCCTGGTATCCCTCTTCTCTGAATCATGCCAAAGGCTTACCCAATATGAAATTAGCCATGCTTTTAGGCCAGCAAAGACTCTAATCTTGGTTCCTCCGATCACCATCTAAGGATCTTTTGGGGAAACCAAGACCCAGGAAGGTTAAACAACAGGTTAAATAAGACCAAGTTTAAACATGTGCATGGTGCACACAGTAGCCCCTCAAACAATATCACTGTCTTTGTATATACAACTCAAGTGCCAGCTGCTCACATTGAGCATTTCTGTGGCCCTGGCTCCTTAACAAGTCATACCCAGGTCATACGTAGGTAGGGCTTCACCTCCTTTTGATGGTGATATCTGGGCTACAGAAATCAAGGTGGGAATGACTAAGTTTTGTCTCAGCCCAGCCCCCTGACTTCACCCAACTGGCTCTCCATGGCTGTTTCTCTTCATTCATGTGACAGTACAGAGATAGTGTTGTTCTTTCCAAAATATTTTAGTGTTATCTTAATGTTTTCCTGTGTATTATTAAATGCTATTACTCTACAATGTCAAGAAATCAGAAGGAACCTCAGGGTAATGCTCTATTCTAATGAGATTTATTTATTTTAGTCCTTCACCAGGATAGAAAAACACTTAAACATTTAAAAACCTGTTTTCAACAGGATGAAGGGCTGAAAAAAGATCTTTCCTCTGGTAAATTTACTTGAATCCTTCTACAGTGGAAAACCTGGCTATCAGTCTGCCTACCTTTCTAACTATGTGCTTGTCTGTCTGTTTGCCTCCTTCTCTCATACAGAGATAATGTAAACTGATCATTCAATCATTCTCATTGCTTCAGAAAGTACATACTTTCTGTCATGATTCAAGGGCATAGCATGAAAGTAGCTCTAAAATATCTTTAACTAAATGTTAAGTCAATTTTTTCCTTATTTTCTTGCCTACTTTTTGACAAAGGTTGAATAGTGATAACTTTTTGTTAGATTTTGATTCATCACATCCACTTACACTGGATTGGAGACCTCACTTGTAAATTGTCTCTTCCACTAGACATATATGCAGTTTTTAATTCTCTTCTTAATAATGAATTATCATCTTTATTTCCTGTTTCTTCCAAGAAAATTTGAGGTGGTCTTTAACTTTGGTTCCTCTCCTTCCTTCACTTGATTCCACTCCTAACTTACTTTCAACACTGCAGCGTTGAACTTGAGGATTTTCAGCCTCTATTTAAATAACAATTTAAATTTAACTGACTGCCTTAATATTTAGAGACCTGTAAATAAATTACTTAAAAGAAACTTGGAAAAGGAAGCAGTGGTCACTGAAGGCCCATACAGAGTCAGTCATTTTCAATTAATTTTGCTTTCCATGCTTCAGAATAGGGCTACTGGAGGGAGAGAAATAAATGCTGAGGCCATAGTGTCTTTGGTTTTCAGAAAGGCATATGATAGTCATCGTGAAAATCAGAAAAATATGCCTGGATTATGGCACATTGAGCAAAGGAGTTGCTGTCCAAAATGAGGTTGATGGACCACAAGTAACTGGAGGTGTTTGAACAAAACCACTGAATTGGAGCCTTGCAAAAGAATTAGAATGTCTGATGGGATTTTGGCCCAGGTAGGCCTCTAATCTTCCCTCTGTTCCTGAGAGCCTATGTTCCTGTGAAAATATATATTCAATCCACATTCCAGAATTCTGATATAGGACCAAAAGGAAAAAATAAGAAACAAAGAACGTACGTGACCCCACAACAACAGCAATTCTTTAGCCTTTAGGACTTTATTAGCTTAATTCCCGCCAGTTATTTTTTTACAGCTTTCATGAATCTAATTCAAAACATATTGCAAAGCCGAGTCTTTGCTGGGCTTGAGAATGTAACTAATAAAAAGGCAAATACACCACGGTTGCCAAACACTGCAAAATGCTGCGAAAGAAAAGTGTATGACACCAGCTCTAATGCGAGAAATTGTAGAGCCTTATTTTTGTTCTCCCTGTGATAGGAAACATAAGGGCTTTTTTCGTGCTCTTGGAGAAAGACCCTTGCAATACTTAACAGTGATTTAAAAAATATCATTATTATCAAATGAGAAGAACCTTCACATTGTGGCAGTGAACTATGTATAAACCAGGCCCTGCCCTTTTCCTTGGGGACCTCCAGGCAAGGTGATTCCTTTCAAACTTAATGTCCTCTGGCAGCTAGCAAAACCTCAAAGCCCATTGAAGACCCAAAAGCTCATGTAGGGGTTTCCAAGATGATGCTGAGATGCAGGTGGCTGCAGGAATGAAGTCACACGGGCTGAGTGGGTGGGCCTGGGGGGAAAGAACCTTGTGTTCTTTGACAGTTTAGCACTTCCTTCTTCCCTCTCTCTTGCACCAATTAATGCAGGTATGGACAGGTGAACCAGTGCCCCATTCCCTAAAGACTTATGGAAGCCCGCAGACAGGAAACACAATACCTATTCCTATTGCAAACTGATGAGTACTTTTGCCAAGTGACTGATAGTTCTTTTCGCTCACTCCTCAAGCTAGATCCCATAAGCATGTTCACAGTCAAGTTTTTAGTTTTTAAAAATTATACGCATTTTAGTACCCTTCCCATAACTGGCAAATGAGAAGTCCGCATGGATCATATTTCCTTGCTAAGTTTTATGGAGTTCTGAGAGTAATTCTGGGCTGTCTGGAGAGCTGGAATTGACCACCTGCTTTTCCTGGTATCGAGACAAGTCTCCTTAGTGTGGCTTCTGGGTGGCCGTCTCTGCAGACCATCTTTTAGCATCTCACACTTGCCCTGCTGCTTCTGTAGACAGGCTTTTCTACACATGCTGCTCCATTCAGCGGCTAGTCTCTCCTCTTCACCTGGTCACCTCCAGTGCGTGCCTCAGGCATCAGCAAAACCCTCCTCTTGCCACCCTATCAGGCACACTCTCTTTGCGCCAGGACTACTGTGGCTGCTCTCCAATACTTCCTGTTCTCTTGATCAACAGTCTTCACTTCAGTTATGCCATAATTGACAGGAAGGCTTCTGTCCTTTTGCATATTGTAGCCCCAACACCTTACAGTGTTATCAGCATATGCCAAAAGCTCAGTAAACATTTGTTGACCAAATGAATGGATGTGCTCTAGGCTCAGCTTCACAACTGCCACCAACTGGTAGATGTATATTTCCCAAGGCTTTGCTTTTATTCCACAATGGGGATAGGGATACCTCTACTTCCTACCTCAGACTTTTCAATGAAATTGTATGAAATATTGCAAAGCATTTGACATATTGTGGACACCCAAATATTGGCTGATAAGTGGCTGGATTTTGAAATATTCAGTAGCAACTCACATTTGTGCTGCTCCTTTCACTTTATATTTTTTCTTCACCCATGATCCATCTTATCTTGGGTCATCCCTTTCATTTTCACCAAAACTTCACTCCTTGATATTTTGCTACAAAAGTCCTCCTTGTCTGCTAGACATGCCTTATAGTAATGTTAATAATATATTGCATTTGTGTGTTTCTCATGAGTTTATTAATTGCTTAGCAGCACTCTCTATACATTTCCATCAGCAGAATGGATATAAAGAACTAATGATTCATGTAATGGAATATTCTGCAACAACCAGAACAAATGACAAAGCTGCCATAACAGCGTTGTTGAATCTAACAAGTATATTGAGTGGAGAGAGCTCAAGATACATGTGAAGAGGGAGCTTCTGGATCATGTTCTAGTTTTTATCTGGTTATATTTGTGTACTCAGGGTGGGGAAATTCACCGAGCTGTGTGCTTCAGAACGGCATACTCTTTTGTATATATATTTTACCACAATGAAAGCATACATATTTTTATCTCAATGACACATTTATGAATTACTTCTTCATATGTGATTTGATACACTTTCTACCTTAACTGGGTGAGACTTGATGGTGCCAGAGTTCTTAATTCCATCTTAGAGGAGAAGAAAATGATACTTGGAGAGTAAATGCTTTTATGGAACTCACATCTATAGTGCAAACTATAGATAAGATCAAAACCAGGTGTTCTTGGTCTATAACTCACTCTGATAGATGATATTATCTTCAGGAGGTAGCAAGGTACTATCTAAAGGTGCACATCTGTCCAAGGCACATGTGAAACAAGGTGAGTGAGGGAAGCCTTACATAACTGCTGAGCATTTAATTTTGGCTTGGGCACCTTTCTGAGATGCCCCAAAGCACAGCGTGCAGGTGGCCATCTGCTTTGCCGTCCCTCATTTCTAGCTCAGTTCTTAGAAGGATATGTATCATGGTGACACTACTCCTTGAACCATCTCCCACAGCTGCTGACGGCTCTATAAGGGATGCAGATGAGTTCCAAAGACTGAGACGATGTCACTGAGGACATGTGTAGAATAGGACTCAGCCTAGCAGATGTTAAGCAGCTGGACCCTCTCTAGCACAGCCAGATCGACCCCAGATGAACTGATCTACTTTGTATTCCTCGGTTCAGCACCTGAGGTGCTAATCCTTGCAATGGGAAGGCAAAGCCCTGACTCACACCTCATCACACAGGGCTTAATGGGAGAGAAGAAATTTAACAGGGCTCTTTAGAGACACAAAGGTCTCAGTGGTTGGTGGGAAGAAAAAGGTTACAGATGTAAGTACACTGAAAAAATGGTTCGAGTTCCCAGGAAAACTGGCTCAGGATTCTAGGGTTTCATAAGACACATAAAGGGACAAGAAGAGACATGAAAAGTTTGGTTCTGAAGAGAGAAAATGAGAAGTTATTTTAGGCTTCAGAGCTTGAGTCTATCAGCTCCAGGGCTAGAGCACAAGACCTCTGAACTTCCAGACCTTCTGTGTTCTTCAACTTTTGTGTGACCTCCAGCAAGTTGACTCACCTCTCTGGCCCTGGGTATTTTGCTTGGTACTTGAGTTGTGACCATGCCCCTGTTGAAATTCAACAATGCATCCTATCAACCAAAGCCTCTTTGTGGATAAGGGACAGAAAAACAAGTCAAAGGGATCATAAAAATACGTTCCATTGAAGGAAAAATGAACCTTCCACACTTTGCTTTGCAAAACAATGGACATATACCTTAAAATGTTTGACAGATCACATTTAAATAGAATCCTTACAAAGATAATACACAACATTCTTCTGACTCCCCGTTTTTAGGCATTGGGATGATTTTTATTTGCTTTAGTATTACATGATTTTCTTACTATTTTTCTAAAGTTGCATTGTGTCACGGGACTTGACTTGGACCCATTTTTTGTGTTGGCTTCGAGGAAGAACGATTTTTTTTATATAAATTGAGGTTTCCTGAAATCTGGTTTTATTTTCCTAATAAAAGCAGAACAACCCATACTTGATTTTCTTCTCTTATATGTCTTTTTGTTCTTTGTGGATGTTAATAAAATGTTCCTATGTAATAGAGAAAAATGTGCTTATGCCCCTCACAGAAGTTCACTAATCAGAGTTCATATTGCTTTCACACAAATATTCCAGTCCGCCAGGTTTTCAATGTATTTGGACCAACCTAGCGCACGTTTGGGGACATTCAGCTTAGGGTTTGAGACTAGAGCTCCTTAGCTCTTGTCCTTATGGCTCACATATTGCAAAGCTTGTGTTCTTACCTCTGCATGGCTTCAATGAGCATGATAGACACAAAAGCATCAGCTGCAGAAAGTGGTTCTCCTCTGATGGACTACTGCTTATTTTGGCTACGTCTCTCCCTTGCAATCTCATATTTTACAGAGTACATACTTTCCTGTGAGTTTCAGACAGCAGCATCACCAACTGAGCAAAAGTTAGGAGGGCAATCTCTGACAGTGGTAAATTTGATTGAGCTTCAAAAAACCCCAACCAACACACACCATATGCTGCCATCTGAAGGAAGACTTATTTCATGGTTTCAACTTTATGGCCTTGGGTTTCAGCATGACATGACTGATGTGGAAGGGAAGTGCATTTGGATGATAAGACGAGGATAATTTGTTCTGGGAAATTATTTGCAATTGTGATAAATAATCCCTGGCACACAATAACAGAAAATCTCAGCCCTTGAACTGAATTATATATGCTTGTGTCTCATAAACAAGGTAGAAAATACATTTTTTAAACCACTGTGTTCGCAAAGTCCTCTCATTTCCAATCTACCCTTGTTAATAATAATAAAGAAGCATGCTCCCAAGCTTAGAAATCACATTAATCTCCCCACGTGTGACCTGATTATGCACTTTGGGGAGAATGGATGGGATGCAGTTGCCTTTGTGTGTGTTATGTGTTGTTGCTCATTTTCCTTTTGGTGGACAGCTCAAAAATGCAGTCTGAGAGGATGATGGAGAAACCAGTAAGATTAAAAATGAGTGTTTCAAGAAAATTGGACCTTTTGTGATTAATCACTAAAACAATGATGGAATGAAGAGATAAGGGTTTTTCTCTTCCCCCTATAGTCAGAGAAGGTGAGAAGAGAGTAATCTTTCTGTCCTTACTCATGAACCTTACCATAATATCTGGAAAAGTTGATGGGGGAGATTTAACAGGACGTTCCTTCTGAGATCCTGTGCTTATAAATGTTACAGAGTTGGCTTTTCCAGGAAGGGGAGGTTATCCAAGGGTTGGTGGACAAGGGAATGGCTATATACAAGAAAGAATGTGAGGATTCCTCCAGGAGGGGATGGGAACGGGAATGCGGAAAGAGAATGGTGGAGAGAAGCAGAAGAAAGACAAGAGAAGCAGGCAAGGGGGCTTCTTGCCTCCCTAGAAGACTGCCCGCTTAGGAGGACAAACTACCCATAGTACATGGTGACTAAGTTATATCCACGGCAGTTGGATGCTACGTTTGCGACACATGAGGGTTTCTGTGGTCCAGTGTGAGGTCGACAGATAACCTGTGGAGTCTATCGTGCACTGCTGTACCAAGCTGCTCACAGATGGCCAGTCCTCGCAGCAGCAAAGGGACCCAGTTGAAGGGGGAAGAGCGGTCATGCAAACCATCATGGCGAACACAATCCCCTCAGCACTCCAGTCCCTGGCTGTCCCTCCTTCATGGCAGATCTACATCTATCTATTGATTATTTGAAGATGCTGTATAGAATTATGTCTCTGGATGGAATTCTTCTCATATCAACCAAACTTTGAAACCTGTTGCAATTGAACCGTATTTTTCAGACACAGGAAATATGAAAGAGCTGCCCCTGCCCATACAGTGGACAAAGGGAGTATCAAGGCACTAAAAGAGTCACAGCTTAAGGCAAAGGGAGGAGGAGAGGCACAGGTGAGACAAATGATAGTGTCTGGATCCCTCATGAAATCACTTAGTGCTTGAAAAACTCTACTTCCTCCGCCAGCTTACCTGCTGATAAAACTCTTTCCACATGTGTTTATCAAGCGGCCACAACTATTGAAATTCCATTCTATGTGACGCAAAAAGCTGACACGGTAGAATTTCTACTTCAGGGAACTTAGGGTGAAATACTTTCAAGTTCATTCTGCAATCTTGCCAAGCGGAAAGATGACATGGAGATGAGTATACAAAAGATCACCCTAGTGTTTCATGGTAAGTTTGAAGGCAAGGAGAGCACCAGGGAAGCATGAGAAGAGAGGAGATTGAGCTGAGCCCTGAAGAGTTGCTAAGGTTTGCCTAGAGCCTAGAATTTTCAAATTAGGGGAAAGTCTGAGGCCCTCCCATCCAACTTCTGTGCAACCGCAGGAAGTTCCAGGGTGTCATCAACCCAGGGATTATCTGCTCGAGCTCCCAAGCAACCTAGATGGTGATATTTCTGGGTACCATGTTAAATCCTTGCCTTATATTATCTTCTACTCATGACGCCTTGTAAAGCTATGATGATCTCACTTAATAGGAAGGCAAAGACCAGGATGCTCAGGGCCCTGTAGAACTGGGTGAACTGTAACGTTAAGTTTTGTGATAGAGCTGAGTAATTAAGAGCTGATGCTTTGGAATCAGTCCTGTGCTTGAATGCTCACTTTGCCCTTTCAAAGTCTAGCAATTTATAGAACTACTCAGAGCCTCAATTTGCTGGTGTATAAAATGTGAATCATCATGATACATCCAGAGTAAAGTTATGAGAATTAACTCAGAGTACAAGAGAGTGTTGTGAAGCACTTGACTTGGGGATGTTTTTGACACAGTTAGTGGTGTGTATTCAATATCAGGGGAAAGAGAAGAGAACATGGACTAGTGGGCCTGACTTTCATGTGGCTTTGAAGAGAAAAGTGCCATGAGGAACAAGATTCAGGATCAGATGCCAGGTCTAGGCATTCAATCTTGGGTATTGGCCGCAGTGATGAGGTTGACTTTGTTCACATGTTTTGCACAGGGCTTCTCAGCCTCAGCGGTACTGATATTATGGGTTGGATACATTCTCTTTGGTGGGGATTTGTAGGCAGGAGGCTGTCCTGTGCATTATAGGAGAGGTAGCTCTCTTTCTAGTCATTAGACACCAATAGCATGTGTCTTCTATTTGTAGCAATCAAAGCACCTCTAGGCTCTGCCACGTGTCCCATGGGAAGCGCACCCAACCCTGGTTGAGAAGCACTGGTCTGGCCATGGCCTGTGCTCCTTTCTTCTACCACAGCAGTGCCTGAGGCTCCCTGCGAGGACCATGGCCCAGACACTTGGAGGAGATCACAGCTGGAAATCCTTGCCGGACTTCACCAGGAATACATAACAGCTCAATTCAAGGCTGTCTTTGCCTCTCAATTCCCATGATTGTACAGTGTTTGCTTTCAGTTTTCAGCTCCAGGAATTTGTCTTTTCTCACTGGCCAAAGCCAGAGCTCAGAGCAACCATCAGAAAAAAGGTTAACACGTAACGTCTGTGTGCTGAAGCTATGCAATCACAGGTATATACAATCACAAGGTATATGTGTCCCTAGTACAGTTCGAAATTATTCTATGACCCAAGTTAAAGACAACACAGTTTATGTTTCTTACTATAAGAATTTCATGGGGAATATTTTTCTTCATTTTCTTGTCTTTTCTAGGTGCTACGGAAAGTATCATTCTTTGTTTTCATGTCCTGTCTTTCTTCTCTCTGTGTCATTTTAAATAATCATGGGGAATTGCAATGGGAGGTTAGGGAAGTCTTAACAAGGTCACCTGGTTTAGATGTGTCTGTGTGGACATGTAGTGCAGCCTAACTGGGGGGTCTGGGGGTGCCCTTCAGGGTAGGTCCCTGCATATTCTTGTTGAGGGGAACAAAACTTTAATGTACATTTGGGGAGGAGCTCCAGTGCTCTGATATTAATTAAGCACCAAGCTAAGCATCTCTGTCCATTGTCTTATTTAACCCTCCCAACAGCATTATGTGAAATAAAATAATTGATTGTAATTGCACATAGAGAAAGTGAACAAGGCTGAGAGAATTCACCGAACCTGTATCACACAGTTCACCATCCCAGGGGAGAGTCAGCCCTAGGCGCTCTGATGCCAAAGCCCATTCCCTTCACAGCAGCCAGAAGGACTGCTATGTAGACAGGGACTGACATGGTAGGATTTTATTCAGCCTGCTTACATCCTTCCTTTCCTTGACTCTAAATGGCATGCAGAGCCTTCCACCCATAAGTACCCCTCTCTAAAGGTTCATCCCGGAGCACCAGACAGTAAATTTTGCTAAAGCAAAGGAGGCTTGAAGATGACCTAGTAGTCAGGTCCAGGCTTTCTGCATCTCAACTGAATTTGTGCACTCCAGCTCCAGGATTCACTGATAATGGGTAGCTGGGGGAAGTGGTGGGGCAGATAGAAAAGCAAGGGTCTGGAATTTAGATCCAGGTCTGTATGGCTCTGGACATTTTATCATCTTTGAAATGAGAAGAGGCTCTGGCCCTCTGTGCCAACCACCCCCGCCCCCTTTCCTTGGTGAGAAATGGAGGAAGCTTTGCAGATGATTTGTCACCGGGAGCTGAAGCTAACCACCTCCATGAAAGTAATGCTCAAATTGAAAGCTGCAATAATATCTTGGCCAAAGAGAGAAGACTCCAGTTTCATCAGAAAGGTAGAGTATGAATTCTACTGGTTCTGGGAAAAGTAGTGGGACAGTCTCAAGCGTTTCAGAATTGTTGGAACTTTATGAGGAAGATCCTGAAGAAATTCTTCATAATCTGATTTGGACGAGATGAACCCGATATTGCTTCTAAAATTCCTTCCAGATTTTTAAATTCATCATCAGTTGCCAGAGGAATAGATATTAAAATATTCTTGAGTGCTCAAATGCAAGGGATGGAAGTAGAGAACCCAAATTATGCTTTAACAAGCCGTTTTCATCAAATTGAAGCACTTACTACTGTGGGCAGTGCGTTTTCTTCTTTATACTCCCAAGTCTCTGGGACTTCCCTGCAGAGAACTGGAAGTATGTCCTCAGTGACCTCTACCAAGGAGACAGATGCACCTCCACCTTTAACCCGAAGTAACACTGCAAATCATTTAAGGAAAACACTATCAAAACTAAACTTATGTGTTGAGAAAGGAGAAGGTAGTAGTCCTTCCCCTGCAACTGAAAAAGGAAAGATTCTCAGTGTTTCACTAATGGAAGAAAGTGGCAATAAAAATGATCAAAAGTCCCAAAAAGTTTTAAAGCAGAAGGACTCATCTTCTGTGTTGGCTACAGTTAAAGAAGAAGTCTCAGGTAATTCAGAACCTTCTATGGAGAGTGCTGACCCTGGCAAGCTTTCAGATGAAGCAAACTAATGTTAACCAAGAAAGTGACTGGGCAAAGTAAAGAAACTCAAAATCATGAGAGTAAACTGCACAAGGAATCTGGCATTATAGAACCTGACTTAGGTAGTGATTTCAATGTGTCCAGCCAAGGTGAGCTGGAAAACAGTAGTGGTCTGAAACACATCCCTGTGTCCACACCTGAAAAAGCACCTTGTGTACTGTTGACCATCCCCTCCATAAGGAATATAATGACCCAACAGAAGGACTCCTTCGAAATGGAAGAGGTTGAGAGCACAGAGGGAGAAGCCCCTCGTGTCCTGGCCTCTTATCAGCTGGGCCTCACCAAGTCCAAAGCAGATCATATGTTGTGCACTGCAAGTCAGCATTCTGATAGCAGTGGTTTTGCTGAAGATTCCACAGACTGCCTTCCTTTAATCATCTTCAGGTCCAGGAGCCCTTGCAAGCCATGGGAAGTAGTGCTGGTTGTGACAGTGAGAAGACAGTCACATCATTTGGTGAAGACCTTGATACACCAACAGCACAAGACCAGTCTTATTTTAATGAGTCAGAAGATGAGTTGCCAAACACAGCAGCAGTTTCTGACAAAAGAAAGCCAGATAGCCAGGGTTTCCCTCAGTGCAGGCCTGAGGAGAGTGTGGGACCTGAACCACCCTCCCATAGTCCAGGGGATCGTGTGACTGAAGTCAACGAGGTGGAAGAGGGCTCATCTCCAGCACAGTCAGTGGAGCTGCTGAGGAAAGCAAGCGGTGAAACTGATGTCGACAGAAGCAGCGTGTGTGAATTTCCTCAGCACACCACATACCATATCCTGAAATCATTGGCTTCCTTTGAAGCTAAGTGCAGTGACCTAAGCTCTGAAAGTACAACGAGGCTGCCCTCTTCTGTGGACAGAGTTAATACAGCTTTGCAGAGAGCACAAATGAAGGTTTGCAGCCTGTCTAATCAAAGAGTAGGGCGGAGACTGATAAAATCCAAGCATCTGTTAAAACAAAGGCACTTACTTGCAAAAGTCCCAGTAAGGGTTGTGTCCTCCGAACGTCCGGTTATCTCCCGGAAAAGAGACCAGGTGCAGCCCACTTTCCTTCACCTATAAATACACACCCGAAGAGGAACAGGAATTGGAAAAAGGGGCAGCTGCACCTGACAGTCAGTCTTTAGTCAAATCCACCACTTCCATCTCTCTGGCACCCTCGAAGAAGGACAAAGAGGCTTCCCCGAGTGAGGTGGCCCAGCTGGAGGAACGCCGTCATAGCAGGACTCCTGTCTGTTCCCACCTTGCTGCACCGCCGATATCTCAGTCCACCTGCTCCTTCACACTCTTCAAGAGTGGCAGGACAGGCCCCCGTGTGAGCACATGAGAACACTGAGGCCCCACCGTGTCCCCAACATCCCGGTGGCCACCTGCTCTGCCTTTGCTTCCCCTCTCGGGTGTTCCTACTCACACAGCCATGCTGCCTACCTGTACCCAGCATGCTCTGGGAACCCTCCTTCTGCCATAGAAATGCAGTTGTGAAGAGTGTTGTATCATATTAGAAACTCGCTACAGAATCTTTCACAGTCCCCTGTGATGAGACGACCTGACCTCGATACTGCTCCATACAGTACTCAGAAATCATCTGTTCTACCTCTTCATGAAAATACTTTTCAGGAGCTTCAAGGAATGAGGCGGAGCCTGAATTTGTTTAGAACACAAATGATGGATTTAGAATTGGCAATGCTGCGCCAGCAAACCTTGGTTTATCAACATATGACTGAGGAGGAAAGGTATGAAGTTGATCAGCTGCAGAGTCTGAGAAACTTGGTCTGAATGGAGCTGCAGGACCTGGAGCTGCAGCTGGAAGAGCAATTGCTGAGCCTGGGCGAGCAGCTGCAGGCGGTGCGGGTGCCCTCGAGCTTCAGTTCCCCCTTGCTGGGAATGTTCAGCAGTAGAAGTGCTGATAACCTGCCCTTCTCCATTGAATGCAATGGAACCGGTGACTGAAATGATACCCAAACAGTCCTACCTGAAGTCTGAATTGGGTCTGGGACTTGGAGAAATGGGATTTGAAATTCCCCCGGAGAAAGCTCAGAGTTTGTTTTCTCCCCAGTCAAGTCAGAATCGTCTTCTGCGTGTTCTAGTCCCTCCCACCACATCAGCAGAAGAACCGCAGTGCCTCCTGGTGACGCCAGAGGCAGACGCAAGGCCCAGTCAATGGCCAGACAGAAAGTGTTCCCGGCTTCAGGGGCCCTGAGGCCCACTGCTCCTTCCAGAACAGGCTCCCTGCAGACAACACCGGAACTGGAGAGTTTGGAGGAAGCTGGTACAGCTGAAGAAGGTGCACGGGTTGCAGGACCTAACTCTGACGTGGAAGAAGAGTGTGGAAAGCTCTCAGCCAGGCCAGCTGCTGAGGAAAGGCAGAGAAATGTGGAGCAGGATGAGTGGCAGCAGGTCCTACGGGAGATTAAAGAGTCTATTGTTGGTGAAATCAGAGGTGAAATTGTAAGTGGACTTTTGGCAGCAGTATCTTCAAACAAAGCATCAAGTTCTAAGCCAGATAGTCATTAAATGGAATCTTCAGATTGGCCTGGACCCTGATAGCTGATTAACTTTGGAGTTATTTGTGATGTACCCTGGTGGGCTTTTCTTCACAAGCTGCTTTTGGCAGAGGTGGGCTGCTATATACAGTGTACAGTGTGTGATCCCTCTGCAGCTGTCTTTTAAAAATATGTAGACACTTAGGCACTGTGCTATTTCTTCAACCTAGCTTCTTACGACACTGACCTCTATGAGGTATTTACTGTGCAATAACTGATTCATTTTTTGAGAGCTTGAAGCAACTAATGATTTTCCCTCCACTGCTGTTAATTAGTGTCACTTACAAGAAGGCAAACTGTTGTGTTGTAAAAATTGTTCTTAATTCTCGAGGAGGCTACTAATAGCAGTAGTAGAGAATTACATGAGGTTACCTACAACTACTTAATGTTCTTACACTGTAAGCCTTGTTGCTTTACCCAAAGCAAATATAATTTTATTACAGCTTACGTAGTATTTTTCTTTTGGAAATATGCCTTATGTTAAACACTATGCACTTTTTGCATTGTCCAGTCTTCTTATTTTAAGGAGCTGTTTCTTCTGTCTTGTAGACTAAATAGTAGAACATTGTCAAAATAATGGGGTCTATGACTTGAATGGATAGAAATGAATAAGCTAGTTTTGTGTTTTTCAAAGCGGAAGTAATTTAGATGTGTTCTCCTTATACATAAATATTTTAATTCAGTTTTAACCAGTGAAAACTCTTTGTTTTTATGAAAGAAAAAGAAAATGGTTTCCTCTTTGGTTTTATATGTGTTCAATGAATGTGTAAAGTAACAACAACAACAACAATAACAACAAAAACAGAAAAAGAAATGAGAAGAATGATTCCATTTCATTAGCTGGGAAATGATCTGAGGCAAGGAAATGTCCCAGAAATGGTTCTTTGTGTCCTGCTTCACCTGGTTGTTATGATCAGGCATCTATACATGTTTCTCCAGCCACCTCTTCACACCTGTGGATTAAGCCCTAGCCCTGCAGGCCAGGGATGGTACATTAATGCCACCTAAGATCTGAGTAGTTACTCTGGGTGCTTCCAAACAGCAGGCACTTTTCCCATGGTGCACCATCCTCTCAAACTTTATTCCCTTCCACATTTAGAGGACTCTTTCTCCCAAGTCTGGCCACTTGACCACTCTTTCTCTGGGTTCTCTCCTCTCTGCTTCAGGCCTGGAAGTGTCTCTGCTTGGCACCCAAAAACACGTTTGCTTTCCCATTTTTGAGATTAGAATTAGTCAAAATTGATGTTAATCATCGCTTTGTTCCCCTTGTGTTTATTCATATTTCAATTAACAAAGGAACCTGGTTTTTGTTTCATGATTGTGACCGCAGGAATCAGAGAAGAAATGATGTCTCCTGGTGCAAACTGGAGTAGGCATGGTTCAACCAAGAAGTATTTCCATTTTATTTTGGTTTAATAGAACAAACATTTCCAAGCATGACATATGCTTTTGCATATGCATAACTCTAATCACTTGATGTTTTTCAACACACACAGTACTCTAATGGAGGGTGAATGGGCAAGATCTTTCAGTATTTCCATTTTGAGATGAGGAAGCAGACAGGAGAGGTGAAATAACTTGTCCGAGCTCACAGAGGATCTGAACTCCTAAGTCTGTGATCTTAATCTCTATAATATGCAGGGTTGGAAAAGATGGCTCTGTGAAAAGACTCACAGTGCTTTAAACTCTACTAATTTATTGCCAGATGTAAAATGTGATTTAAGTACCTTATTAAAAATAAAATCGCATGAAATTTAGACCTGCTGGGTTATTCTGTTTCTAAGGAAGTGTGCTTCTTTATGTGTTTGAGCTGGCTCTGAGTGCTTCTACCAGGGGAGCAGTTGGGACCTGCAGACCACCCTGAGGTTCCTTCAGCTCTGTGTGTCTGGGGGAGGAAGCGCAGGTCACTCCTGCTGAAGGTCTTGTGTTGAATTACTCTTGATACCTTCTTTCCTCAGGCTTGAAATGGAAATAGAGGACCCCTTTCTCCCCGTCCCTCTTTTCCTTGTCCCCAGCCAAACACACTTTCAGAAGTAGCATGCATTCCCACCCCTCCCCTATGCCCTCAGTATCCTTCCTTTCCCTTCCTGGACAGACCTGGTAAAGCAGATTCATGGATTTTGTCAGTGGATTTATTTATTCTTTTAAATTAATTTTATTGGTACATTTTAGATATACATAATGATAACATTCATCATGTGGAATTTGTTCCTGTATATCATCTGGATTCTCCTTTTGCTCCCCTTTACCTCCCTTTTTTTCAACCCCTCTTCCCTTTCTCATTTACGAAAGCTCTGTTTCCATTTTTTCCTTCTATTTTCTTTTTTTCCCTTTCCCTTCCCCGCTCCCCCTTTGTCTGTGGGTTTAATTAGTTGGTCATTTTAAAAGCTCAAAGCACTTAAACACTTAAGTACAACAAAATATGATGAAATGCTTATGTATTTGAATGTTAAAAGTGATGTGTTTATTGTAAGTGGTTAGAAAAAATTAAAGAGTCCAAGAAGAGATTAGGATTGATCATAGTCCAACCAACAAGAAATTTCATTGCTAACATGTGGGGGTGCCCCTCAGCCACCTCAGGTTTTCTCTATCTTCTCTCCTCTCCCTCCCCATCTCTTTCAGGACATGTGTATTACACAATTTTGTATGTTATACATATTATCCTCATGTGTAAACTGGTTTCAATCTGATTTTTTATCCAATGTTTGATGAAGAGTCATTTCCTAATGTCATTAAAGAGTCTCTTAATACATCCCCCTAGATGGGTACCCGAATAGATGAATCACAAGTTTTAAACTATTGCTTTACTTGTTAGATAGCTTACTTCCTGTATTTATGTCAAAATAATAAACATTTTTCTACATATGTTTTTGTCTGAATTTTTACCTTCTTTCTTGGTCTGCATAAATATTTTTGTTGCAAAGTAGAGAGAGGTGTAGGTATAATTTTCTTAGGATACAGAAATTTGGGGGAAAACAAGGGCATGTGAGTTCTCTGAAGGGCTTCCATGAATCATGAAATTTTCCCCCAGATAATTTGGTGCCATTTCTCACCCCCTGAGGACAGAGTAACATGATCTCTTCTTAGGTTCCTTCGCCAAAACTTAAACTATTTCAACCCTTAAAAACCTAGTGTATTTGATAACTGAAAATTTAATTTAGTGATTTTCATTTGCTAAAAATTCCTGGTGAGATTGTATATTTATTCATACCATTAGTCACTTTTGATTTATATTTCTTATTTGTAATTTAAAGTTTTATTTGATTTTTTAAAATTAATTTTATTGGTACATTTTAGGCATACAATATAATGACATTCATCATTGGAAATTTGCACCTTTACATAATCTCTCTTGGTTCTTATTATTCCCCCTTCCCCTGCCTTCCCTTGAACCCCTCCATCCTTCCCTACTTACAAAAACTTTGTTTCCAATTTTTCCTTTTCTCATATTAACTCCATTCCCTTCTTTCCTTACCACTCCCACTCCCACTTCCCCTTCCCCTTTGCCCCCTTTCTTCCTGTTTCACATTATCTATTATACCTTTTAGTCCTTATTTATACTTTCAGTTTCTCACAACAGAGAAACTATTTGGTATTTACACATGTATGTCCTATTTATTTCAC
>NW_004624746.1:9434944-9479879 GCF_000247695.1 Heterocephalus glaber
TTAAAGCAATTTTTCTTTTCCTGGTCACTAATTGCAATCTTATCTTCTATATCTGAAATTCTGTCCTCACATTGGCTCATTCTACTGTGTAAACTTTCAGTGAGTTTTTAATCTCCTAGAAGTCTGTTCGCATCTATTTTATGGATTCCATTTGTTTCCTATGTTGGGATTCCATCATGTTCCTCAGCTCTTCTATTTTTTTTCTGTGTCCTCTCTAAATTTATTAATCATGTCTTGCACTATGGGCACAATCTTTGCTGTTATGTGAGAAATTATTTCTGATTTCGTTTTCCATATCCTTTTTGTTGCCAGTTCGGGGAGTCCAGGTGGTTGGTATCAGACTGTTCCATCTTGTTTCCCTTTGGGGTTGCTTTAGGTGATCTGGAAATCTGGTTTTGAGACATGTTTATGTGTCTTCTCATTTCAATGGGGGAGGAGGGGCATGCTGCTGGTGCCTGAGCAGCTCACCTCCTCGGCCTTGGGCAGGGCTCTACTCCTCTGCATTGGGGGTGGTGGTATGGCAGGTCAAAAGGCTCACCTCCTCAGTGCTGAGTGGGGATCTGTTCCTCTGCACTGGGGGCAGTGGTACGGCAGCCTGAGAGGCTCAGCTGCTTGGTGCTGGGGGCCTCTGCTCCTCTCTAAAGTTTTATTTTATAATAGTCATTTGTGTATGTGAAATTTTCACATTCTTGGTCAGGGTTTTCTTTTTCACTGATTTACTGAGCCTTTTTCTTCCATTTTCATGAATGTGCTTTCTAGTTTATTTACATATTATGTCTTTAATCTGTAAATTTGGAGACAGGGTCTTGCTTTTGCTTTCCCGGCTGGCCTCAGACTCATGATCCTCCTGATTCAGCCTCCCAAGTAGCTGAAATTACAGGGGTGTGCTTTATCTATTAACTTTTAACATATTTTTAAGATCAGATGGTCCACCAATAGTCTCCCATATTAGACTAAAAATATTAAGGCTTAGGAATGTCTTGGTAAAATTTAAAAACAGATAATTTTTCATCATCTTTTTAAAAATAGCTATATGCCAGACATTGTAATCTGTGTTGATGATCCCATATGTTTTAGGAAATCCATGTGTTTTATGCTATATGTCTATTCATCTTTTCAGTTTGTCATTTTGGAGATGTTCTTAATCTTTCTGCAGACTTTTCTAATGATAGTAGTCATATATTTTAATTTCCCAATGCATTTCTTTTTTTGTACAGGTTTTATGGCTATTAAAGTTTCCAGTCTCTCTCAAATATAAATAAGAATTTGCTTTTTAAGTTATCTTCTGTTCCCTGCATTCTTTTTCTTTTCTCCAAGGTAATTCTTTCTCTTTTTCTCTTCTGTAATTTTTATGTTAAATCCTTAACTATCTAATGATTGACATGTGACATAGGTTTAGTGTTCTGTGTATCATTGTGGAGCTGTGGACAGGTGAGCTTTTCAGTGTGTGATCAATGAGTAACAAGCCATCATATTGGGAAGAACTACATAATATAAAATCATAATGAATAGGTTTTCTGTGTTGGGTAGATGATATCTGTCCATTGAATTTGATGTCCTTTTCTATCACCCATCTCTCTGCTTTGAACTCAATTTCTTGCTCCATCTCTCAATGATACTATACCTGGTATTTATGAGTCCTAGGACCCCATAGGGTTCTGCCAGGACTTCTCACTTTATAGGGGTCCCACTCACACCTGGGCTGTACCTTCTCTCAACCTCCACAGCAGGTGTCTTTGAGTTGATAATTTATTTTCTACCATACTCAAAAGATCTGGATATGATTGAGTTTCAACTCCCCTTAGTGGTGATCTTGATAACATCACAACTCTCTTTTGCACTGTTTGTTTCTTTAAACCCCAGCCCCTCATTCCTGTTCCTTGGGATTTCAAGCTATCTCAAGTCTCTGTCTCAGGTTTCACAAGATTCTTCAAAAATTGCCCTTCCATCCTCTCTTCTTTCTGTTTTTACCTCTTTTCTTTCCTCTTCCTTTTCTTTCTTTCATTTTCTTTCCTCTTCTTTCCTCTTCCTTTTGTGTGCTCTTTGCAACCTGCTCTGCTTCCTGGCCACCATGAACTGAGCAACTTTGCTCCACCACACCCTTCTGCCATGGTGTTTCTGCCTTAGAACCAGCCAACCATGGACTGAAACTTCTGCAACCATGAGCCAAAGTAACCTTTCCTCCTTTAAATTGTGAGTTCCAGGTGTTTTGTCCTAGTAATGGGAAAGTTGGCTAACAAGAGAGCTTTTGACTATGTATGTTACTAACCTATTGATATTTTTTTCTTTGCATTTCTTAAATTGCTTGCCAGCTCAGAATGCATGTTGCTGTTTGCTATTTTAGGTATTGGATTCATGTCAGTTTCTGTGGAGAAAGCAAAGATTTTTCACTCACTTTGCTTGGCTCAGAAAATGTGTGTTGAATAAAAGAATATATTCTTCATGCCCTTGAGCCAAAGACCACCTACTACACACCTATAATTGACAAAGTTGAGTTTACAAAATTGCACTAATGACAGAGAGCACAGGCTATCTGAAACTGTAGGTATTTTTTAGTAAAAAGGTGTTTGGAAGGATATATTGTAGGCTGTGTTAGATAATTTGGGGGACGGCTCTAGGAAGTAATCTTTACTTTGGACAGGGTGCTAGAAGAATATAAAGGAAATTCTATGATTCAGCATCTTAATTATTTCTAGCTAGAAGCCAGATAGAACAAAACAAAGCCCTAACTGTAATAATAGGTAAAGAAGTGACAGTAGCAGTTACAATGTAGCCAAGAATTTTATCTTTGAAACTGGTTATTAGTTGGTTTGGGCAGTACTTTTGTTTTTTATCTTTGTTTAGCAAGGATTATGGTGTGATTTTATCTTTGTCTTGTTCCATTATGGCCATTTTTATTACAGCCTTTCTCAGTGTTAATATTCTGTGAAATTATGTTTTTTTTAGGAAGATATTACAAACTATCTGTGGGTTCTGGGCTCCCCTTCCCAACAAGGAGACTTGGCTGATATTGTCAGGCCAGTCCACAGCTGTCAGGACTTGCCCTTTTTTTTTCTTCAGACTTTTTAAGATTCCTCACAGATTGTAGTGTAGTACAATTTCCAATAGTTTTTCCAGGGCCATATGGATACTAACAAACTTTAGTATTTATTCACTCGGGTTTTAAAGTCCAGTTTGTCACTTGCTAACTATGTCTCAACTATATTAAGTTCTCCTAGGCTATTGGTGATACCAATGAAAATGGTGATAATGATCCTCATAGAAATGTTATGCAAGATCATAATTGATATAATAAAATATTTAAAGAACCAGAAAGGCTATTTGATTTCTAATAAGTACATACGCAACATGTACACTCTTTCCATCCTTTATGTTTTGATAAGAACATTCTTCTGAAAAACCACTTTTCATGAAGGACTTACCTGATTCTGAATCTCTGTGAATACACCCCCAAAACTCAAGTAAATATGCTCACATGTTCCCCTCCACCCCTACAAGCTTTCTTCATCTTCCTCTCAGTCTTGTTCATGTGCCTTGTTTTCATTTTGACACATAGTTGGAAGCCTGAGATCTTTTCTTTCCCCCCAACTCAGATTTGTATTACATATGAAATGTTTTGAATCAGTATTTTTTCTTTTTCTTTAGAAAGCTGGTAATAATTAATCCTGCTGTACTAGTAACAATGGAAAAAATTGCTAGAAATTTTAGAAGCTGCAAAAAATCCAAACAGTCTAAAGCGTTCTCTCAAAATAATGCAATTGTCACAATAATGTGTTATATTTAGCTTTATGCATTGACTTCTCAGGGATAATTCTGGCAAATTAAAAAAATACAGAAAATTTTAGAAGAATGGTGTGATACTACAACTTTATGATGGAATTTCACACATATCCCACATTTGCTCGGATGCCTGCTTAGTTTGGAATCCTGTGGACACAGACTCTGGGCAAGGACTTGAGTGGAAATAGTTGCCTTAGGAGAGGAAAGAAACAGCAGTAGAAAGATGGGCAGGTGAAATAGAAAAGGGGAAGCAGTTATTAAAGGACATAGTTTCAAGCAAGTAATCCTTGGGACCACTGGGCTCTAATGTCTCTGGGGAACCCTGGGAGCCAGTAAAGAATAACACCTCCATGTAACTCCTGAGAAGGGAGCAGCTGGTGTATTGATTCACGCACACCTGTCAAGGGGTGGTTGAGCGATGCCCCTGAGGGGATTTGTCTTCCTGTACTTCTGGCCTGTACATTTATAGGTGGGAAAGCAATGTGGGCTTCTGCAGCCAGAGAAGGACCTTGGACTGAATCCAGGGAGCACTGGGGTGATTGGTGAGCACATGTGATTGGTCACCAACAGTACAGTGAATGCTTGACCCAAATTTTAATTTGACACGAATGTGTGCCATCATCTGAATGTGTGTTTCCCCTCTAAATCCATCTGTTGAAATCTATTCACCACTGTGATGGTATCAGGAAGTGGGGTCTTTGGGAGGTGATTAGGTCATGAAGGTGGAGCCTACATGAATAGGACCAGTACCCTTATAAAAGAGGCACTAAGGAGCTCATTAGTCCCTTCTACCACATGAGAACACAAGGAGAATCTAGAAGTCTGCATTCTGGCCAGGAACCCCCCTGCCCCAAACCCAGCCATACTGGGACTCTGACCTTGATCTGTGAGAAGTACACTTCTGTTGTTTATGAGCCATCCAGCCTAAGGTATTTTGTTATAGTATCCCAAGGTAAGATAATGTGGTATAACAGAAATGTCTTGTTTTCAAAAGCAAATAGGATCCCAAGATATAGTTTAAGGAAACAAAACAAGTTAGTGAGAAAGACATGGCCACCTTCTTGTGATGGTTGTGTTGCTTGAATCCTTTAGGCTCTGGTTTTCTTATACTTTCCAATGATCGAATGAGAGGGTACCAAACCTATGATAGAGTAAGGTACTTGGTACACATTTAAGAAATTGTCATTTATTTCACATTTTGTTCTCAATAAAGAAAAGTTATTTGGCCTCACTTGCTTTCAGAAATTGCTTGATTGCAAACTAAGAGAAAACAGAGTTTGAAGTGGTGATATTTACCTGCACTGGAGTGGTTGTAGAATCATTTGCTACCCATGCAATACAGAGAGGACATCTTGGTGCCAAGAGGTGATGGACCCCATACCATTTCCTTGGCTGCTGCTACTTCCAGTTGCACAGACTTTCAATTACTAGCACTTCTAATGTATTAGCTCTTACTACCTTTACTAATATTAGTATTGTGAGTGTGACTATGATGTCAGTGACTATTACTATGATTGTTATTATTGCTACAAAACTGGTACTGCTATTGTTGTGCTATTACTACTCTGTGGCCAACACTGCTGTTACTATTACTACTACTGGTTCTGCTGTTGCTGTTACTATTGCTTCTGCTACCATTTCCAGTTGCTAGAATATTGTTAGAGCAGTGTCTGGTAGAGAGATACTGATGGATAGCACATGCAGATTGTTTACATGTTTAGGCCCTTTATCCTTACAGAATCATTCCCAAGCAGGCATTGTTTTTGCTCCATCTTACAGACAAGAGGGAAGAGTGAGAGATGTTAAATAACTTGCCTGCCACCAAAGAGGCAGAGTCAGGCTTACACATTTTAGATCTGCTTAGCTCCTAACCACTATCCTCTATGACACTTTTTTGCAAAATCTCACTGATATTTTCCATTTATAGCAGAAGGCCACACTACATGAGTACACAGCACAGGACTGAGTGTGCCGAGATGAGTATTGGTGGTATAATTCTCTGACATTTAATGCATCCACTTTCAGATGAAGGAACATGAGAACAAGAAAACCACAGAGCTCAAAAGTTTGGTGCAAGCACGACACACATTCTCTTGAATGAATCTTTTCATCTCCCTGAACCTCAGTTTCCAGACGTATTGCATTGAAATAATAACACCTGACTTCTAGAGCAGTCTTGAGGATCAAGGATATCTTTGTGAAAGGGTTTTGTAAATAACAAGCATTTTAATCATGAGCTATTGCTACTCTAATAAATTTTGAGGCTGTGTGATTATACAAAAAAAGTTAAGTAAAGCTCATAAATAAAAGCAATTGATTGTTTTAAATAATATATTTTGGTTTTGCTGCTTCATTTATTGTTCCATGGTCAATTGTCAGGTGAAAAATATGTAGAGACAGGGTTCTCCAATGTCCCTGGGGGTCATGTGCACTGTAATGATGACTGAATGAAGCAGAGAAGGTGCTGTGTCTTCCTTTCCAATTCCTGGCTTCTCTTGTCCTCATTTCATTGGTGTGAGGTTGTTTAGTCTCATCTTATACCTTGACCTACTGGCTTCTTCCTAACCTGGGCTTAGGCTTTTCCCTTCTCAGACTTCCTTGTGTGGAGAAATTTTAAAAGTTTCAAAAAGATCTGGGTAGAGTAAGAGTCAGAGCTCCTGGTGCTTTGCATAATTTAATCATGATTTATTGGGTGAATGAATAACTCTTGGATTATTCCATCAAGAAGGCACTTAATTTCTTCTCTCCTCCACTTTCAAACAACCTTATATTAGCTGACTGAGTGCAGATATAGCATCAGAAAACTGTATAATATATTCATTTATTTCATGTGCAGACCCTATCTTCCAGTCTGTACAGAATCTGTGGTGAGATAGTGAAAGAACTTGCCCCAGTCTCACTATGCAGGAACACTGGGTCACAAGAAATAGATTTTATGGCTCCCTCAGCTGGCTACCCTTTCCCTATGATCTGTAAAGGAATTTGTCTGGAACACTTCAACTTCTCTCTCTCTCTCTCTTTCTCCTCTGTGAAGATTTGGACCATTTAGCTGCTTTGTTCCTCTTCTTAGTGTCCCAGCCCCTTGCGTCTCATCCATCATTAGACTTTGGACAGGGGTGGGTTGTGGTGTAAACTGAGGTCTATGGTTGTCTGGTTCATATGCAAGATCCAATCAGAATGCCAAATGGACCTTCAGTGAGCACACTTATTTCCTTCTCAGGCTAAAGGAATCATTTGTTCACTTCTGTCTTAGTTATTTGCTTTACCTTCTCCTCTCTTCCTCAAACCTTGATTTTGTCTAATGAAAAATGCCTATGAAAGCTTGAAGAGGTGTAGTGACTAGCGCTGACTAAATACAGGGTAATTATTTCATTTACCCTTGCTCAATGAGCAAGGGTAAATGAAACCTTAGTTTTCAGGGTTCAGAACATTCTGCAGATCCCATAGAGGAGGCTTTTCATCCTGTGCTTCTATCCCTGGGAAGGCCTGGATTAATACCTGAGTCATTTCAGGTTGGAGTGATTTTAGTTAGATTTTGTTGAATTCAAGTCATGACTGAACAAAATGAAGAAGTGATTTCAACTTGTGTAAGTGAGTAACGACCTCATCTTTTCTGGGCACATGTAATTTTTATTAGATGTGGATGGTGTTGATCATTGATGATATTTGGAGACTTAAATTCTGTTCCTGATTTTCATCTCAAGAAAGTGTCCCACTGTGTGGTTTGGCCACCACCAAAATGTTGTTTCTGGAGTTCAGAGGCTGAACCTGCACACACCACAGTGAATTGCCAAGAACCTGATTTGGGCAGATGGACTGAAGTGTCTATCATGCCAAATACTGAGATCTGTCTTGTGTTTTCCCTGTATCATAGAAAGGCAGGCCCAGACTTCTCACTATTAAATTTTATTCCAGCTGTGTCCAACCAAGGAGACATTTAACTCTTGAAGTAGGATCATATGTTAGATAGTTTGGGCCTCTGAGCACAGTACTTTATTTTAGCCTAAGATGAAACATATATCAGTGTAATTGAGTAAAATCAGATACAAGGAATGACTGAAATGCAGAATGGATGTTTAAATTTAAAATATTTATTGCAGTAAAAGACACAGTATTAATCCCCCTAAAAATACTCCCTTTCTCTTTGAACACACTTTTCCCATTGCTCTTGTCATTTTCTGAAGCAGTTCTGGGAATTCTCTTTCATGAGTCTCTTTATGAGGTATAATAAAAAATATACTGAATGGTACTGCCAAGTGCCATCCATAGGAAAGGCAGGCTTATAAAAATATTAATGCTGGCAGGGTTGCGGGGAGAAAGGAACCACTCCACGGTTGGTGGGAGTGCAGACTGGTGCAACCACTGTGGAAATCAGTGTGGAGATTCCTCAGAAACTAGGGTTAGGGATCTCATTTGACCCAGCTATTCCTCTTCTGGGTATCTTTCCAAAAGAACTAAAAACATCATACCATAACAATATATGTGTACCCATGTTTATAGCGGCACAGTTTGTAATAGCTGAATCTTGGAAACAACACAAATGCTCATCAACTAATGTATGGATAAAGAAGATATGGTTTTTCTATACAATGGAGTACTACTCAGCCATAAAGAAAGATAAACTTGTGACATTTATAGCTAAATGGATGCATCTTGAAGCTATACTCTTAAGTAAAATAAATTGGACACACGTGTAAAAATTGCATTGTGTCTATGATGTAATAAATTGAAAATGTAAATAGGGGCCAGAAGGCATAATAGACAATATAAAATAAGGAAAAAATCGTTCAATGGGAAGGGAGAACTAGAGAGGGGGGAGGGGGAAAGGAAGGAAGGAAAAAAAAATGAGAAAAGAAGGAAATAATGACTTTTGTAAATAAGGAAGGGGAAGAGGGGTTGAAGAGAGGGGAGGTGAATGGGGAAAAAAGGGAATGAAGATATATCATGTAAATTCCCTATGATGAATGTGATCATTCTGTAAATCTAAATTGTACCAATAAAATTAAAAAAGAAAAAAGTTTGTCTTCATCCACTTTATTCACTGGATCTGGTACCATGCAACCTCTGGCTCTTCCTTGAAGTCAAAATGGCGGTGAAAAATAAATGTTTTGAATCCATTCAGGATGTTAAGGCAGCCACAACAGTGCAACTGAAAATGTTCATGAAAAAGGACTTCCAGGACTGTTTTCAGAAAATGACATGAATGATAGGATTGAAGCAAGATGGAATATTTTAAGGGGAGGGTAATGACAATGTATATTTTATTATAATAATTTAAAAACATAAACATTCACCATATTTTTATCACACATCATATATTAAGGAAAGCATGTTTTTTTAACTTCTACTTATTTGGACCAACCAATTATAGATAATTAAATAATCTATCCTCTTGTAGCTAAGATATATTTATAACCTCAGATCTTCAGGCTAAAAATTAAATCTTTTTATAGAAAGTGCTGAGAGGATACATGAATACCTTTAGAAGAATGATTAATGAACAAAACATTTAACAAAAACCTTCCTTGAAAGCATGAAAACCTTTATTACCAAATGTTGAGATCTGAGTGATTTCAGCTTTGAAATGCAGTATGTATATAAGCTTTAGATCTAAGCAGTTCTGTATAGAAAGTCTCACAAAAATACCTATTGAGGTATTTTTCCTTTATCAGAATTATTCATAAAGAAACTAAGTTCTGTGTTGAATGCTGCCATAGCCTGAAGCGTGATTTAAGGACAAACAGGCAAAACTGGTTATGCACTTTGGCAATTATTCTCAAGTCAGTTTGTGTCTGTGTGGCCACATGCTCTGCTTAGCTCCTCTGTCGTATCTCCTTGCTTTTCTTAGCTTCTGCACCCAGCGAACAAAGCAGCCAAGCGTCTCCTGGGCGTGCAGCTGCTCTGTGATGCTTCTCCTTTCATTCTCAGTGTTTTCCTCACCCAGATCTCCTACCCCTGAATTATAACCTCACTTGACTGTTGAGTTGTAAATCACAGGTGGAACAGTTCAAAGAACATGAAGGGTAATGGAAGACACTGTTCTACCCCGGCTACCAATTTGTCTTGCACTTTATTAGGAGGCACCATAGAGGGAACCGCTCTGAGATCTTGCAAAGCCCGGGGAGTTAGTGTAGGATGTGGAAAGGTCTGTGTGCCAAGAAATGGGGCTGAGTTTAAGTGCAATTTTATGACTTGGCTCTACTGAGCTTCTCTGAGACCCTGCATATTTCAGCAGGTAAGAACTTGGCTTCCACTTGTGCTGAGAATCAAGACATGCTGAGGGTCTCAGCAGCCTGCTAGCCAAGTCAAAGACTCTGAAATGGTAGGTTTCCAGGTCCTGGTAAATGTGATTAATTGTGATAGCTCACTACATCCCTAACCATCCTTCCATCTTTGATATGAATAGTGTTAACTGATCATCGGTAATAATAATAATAATAATAATAATAATAATAATAATTAGCATTTATGGAGTGCTTTTTGTAGTCTCTCAGATTATTCTAAAGTATTGTGCTTTAGAATAAATGCCTTCTGCTCTGTATGTTATTTACACACTAAGAAAGGAACTAATATTTTCTCCATTTTACACAGAAAGAAACTGAAGCTCGCAGGTATCAGTGTATTTACCCAAATTTACTATGGTAATAGTATTAGGAGATGGAGCTTTTCGGGCCATGGCCAGGGGCCATGGAGTGGAGACCTCATGAATGGGATTAGTGCAATTTGAAAGAGGCCTCAGAGAGCTGCCTTGATGTTTCCACCATATAAGGACACCGGAAGAAAGTGCCACCTGTGAACTGGGAAATGGGACCTTACCAAACACCTGTGCCAGTGCCTTTACCATGGACTTACCAACCTCCAGAACTGCCAGGAATACCTTTCTGTCTGTCGTTTATAAGCTATCCAACTTGTGGCATTTTGTTACAGCAACCTCATGGACCAAGACCCACTCATTCTGAAACATCAATAGAACATCCCCATGCTTCAACCTCTATACACAGTGTCTTGTTTAACTCGGATGGTCAGCCTGTGAAATAGGTGTTAAGGTGTTCATGCTGCAGAAAAATAACTAAGAGTACTTTCTCTACTCTCATTCCTGGTCAGAGATGACCAATGGCTCTTGTGACCCAAGCTTCAGTTCATCTAAGAGAAGGACTCTCCTTGGCATATCAGCACACATCCATTCTCATATCCCCATTTGTTAAGCTTTTTATTTATTGTCTGGACAACCTTTGATAAAACCTTGGCTGATCATCTCAGAGTTGATTGATTATTTTTCATGCACTTTGTATATTATTCACTTGGCACTTAATATATAAAGATATGCTTTTGCCAAGAACCACGTGTGGAAGACATAGGCAACACCTGATTCCTTTCTACACAGTGGTTTAGAGTATCCCGATGTGTCAAATCCTTGTATTTTGAGAAGTGCAACTCAGGTCATTTAGAGGTGTCTTCAATTAAGGGAAAATGAAAACACTGGAGTCCATGTTCTACCCTCTGTCTCCTCTTCATCCCACCTAGAAGTTTGTTTTGAACTCTGCTCTTGGATTATTCACATTCTGCCAGCTCTCCTCTCTAGCAATGAAGTATCAGTACAAGTTTCAGATCAGCATTTAGAGGTAGTAAGTCATTTTTCCTACTGCTTTTCTTGGATTCTCCCAGCAGGCTGCGCAAGAGGAATTTCCCCTGAAGCATAATTTATAGTCCTCTCACAGATGATGGATTTACAGTTTGGTGTTGAAAATGGCGTGCGCGTCCTAGCTACCATTTGTTTGGAAGTTGCATGTGGGAAAAAGAAAGGATGTGTATTTAAAATGAGTCTAAGCTTATATTTAGCCTAGCTTTGAGTTTCAGGGATTATAAATTATTTATATTACAATTATACTATTGGTTTAACAAACTGCTAATATTTTAAATATTTTTATAGCTCCTTTGCTATTTTGAAGAGAAACCATTTAAACATGCAGAGTCAATTATAGATTTTTACTTTTGTAGATTACAATAAGAAAGAATACCGAGAATATCTTTGATGTTAAAGTTTAAAAACATGGTATATAAAACACTTTAGATAACATTTCCTTTGATATTTCTTGTGATTGAATTCTATTAATTTTTTTATATTCTTCAAGCAATCTAGGGAAAAATTCATGTTTCCTAGTGTATCATGGAGCTTGCCCATAACAGATAATATATTACTTGATGTTCAAAAATTTTTAAGAGAAAACTTTAGCTAGGAAGTGAATGTCTGTATATTGCAGTTCAGTGATGGCGAACCTTTTAGAGCTTTCAATGATACAAAGAGCCCGCTGTGGCACACATGCCATAGGTTTCCCACCACTGTTGTAATTCATTTCTTCTATTTATTCCCTGAATGAAATGGGGAATTGCTCTTAGAAAATATATGGCCCTTTCCCACTGCACCACCTGGTAGGCAGTGAATGCATCTCATAAGATTGGATATAGCACATCCAGATGATGCTAAATTATCTTGCACCAGTGGGAAACACAATCTTCATTCCTTTCTTTCTCTTATCATCCTAATAGGAATCATTCTAGGCTAGGGTTTGTCAACTTACCTCAACCCTGTTGAAATTATGGATCATTTCTTCCTATTTTGCATTATCAATTATTCATTTTAATCATTGGTACATTTTAGGTATACAATATAATGACATTCATTATTGGAAATTTGCACCTTTACATAATCTCTCTTGGTTCTTATTTTTCACCCTTGCCCAGCCCTCCCTTCAACCCCTCCATTCCTCCCTATTTACAAAGATTTTGTTCCTATTTTTCCATTTTCTCATATTAATCCCATTCCCTTCTATCCTTTCTCCTAGCCCTCAAAGGGGTAGGGGTAGTGGGAGGGGCAGGGGAAAGGAAAGAAGGGAAAGGAAAAATGCTGAGAAATGGAAAAAATGGAAATAAAGTCTTTGTAAATAGGGAAGGGTGGAGGGGGTGAAGGGAGGGCTAGGAATGGGGAAAAAATAAGAACCAAGATGCATTATATAAAGGTACAATTCCCAATGAGAAAATGTAATTGTGTTGTATATCTACAATGTACCAATAAAAGAATTTAACAACAACAACAAAAAGAAATTATGGATCAGCTAATTCTTTGGCAGAGGGGGCTGTTCTACACAACATCCCTGGCCTCTACTCACTACATGACAGTAGCACTTCCTTCTCTTGAGTTGTGACAATGAAAATGTCCTTAGATATTGGCAGATGTCCACACATTTCCAAAAACCAAGCTTGATTGAGAACCACTCTTCTAAGCTCTTCCTGTCTCACCACTTTGGGTTAGGAAGGACAGCATGAAAGAACCTGCTTGTTGGGACTGCTGATGAGCAGAACTCCTGCGGTTAGGGTCCACGAGTTAATTATCTCTTTCAGGTAATTGCTGATGGGAGAAGACACTGTGGCAAATGGAAGCAGTGCTGTCTTTGGAGGGGCATCCCCTTACTCTAATTGCCAAGCCTCTAGCAGTTCTCCTGACCTTTATGAGACTGTGTTTCCTTTTCTATAACCTAGAGATAATAATCACTGCTCTGATGTAGCTGGTGTACACTCCAGTGCAAACATGGACTAAAATAATGTTTATGAAAATCCTTACAAACTTGAAGTCATTGCACTCAATGTAATAATAGGTTGTTAAAGCAAGAGATGATGACAAGACATTTGTGGATGTGCTCTGTAGAAATTGTTCACATGCCTAAATTATTCTACAGTATCCCTGTAGCTCAGAAGCAAGCATGTTCCTGTGAGTGCGTGTCATTTGATGAATATACGAGTTGGACCACTATTTCGAAAATTTGAAAAAAGAATTGGTTAAGTCTGAATTTGACAACTCATTTCAGGAGGTCCACACATGGCTTTTATGTGTCTCAAGGTAAGGAAATCAGGCTGGAAGGATCCACAATGGAAAGTGTTTCCAAAATTGGAGAGTGAACTTACAGTGTACTGTAGGAGCTCCAAAGAAGCTCTTTGTGGACTCTTCTAGGTCATTTACAGATTAAGTCACTGATGACTTGATTGGGGCTTTTTAAAATTACAACAAACAGTTTTTATGAAGCTATAAAAGAGAAATTACTTCCACTTTCTGGATTAGCAAACAGTTGCTTAGGAAAGCCAAATGTCATGCAATTTGAGGTTCACAGACACAATTGGGTCTCGATACCAAGACTACTTCTTCCAACTTTAGTTTCTACCCTCATCTTCTGAAAAGAATGAAAGAGAAAATACCCTGATTTTGCCACTTCTCAATTAATTTAAAATTTGTAGAAAACTTCTAAGGAGTGCTTACCAGTGTGAATCCATCACCATCATTTCACAGAGCTATTTGCTCACATTTCTTGGCCTTCTTCCTCATCCAAACCGATTAAATTCTTATTCAGCCCAGCCAACCTTGGGCATCACTTCTAAGAGGGGCTGTTCTCTTCTCTCAGCTCCCAGGGAACCTGTACTTATTCTTCTTTATGACAGCCCATGTTCTGTCATGAATTTGAGGGTATTAAGCTTTCAGAAAGGCAACTGGCACAGAATAAGGAGTTAACAAATTAAAGCATACAGGAGTTAATGAATATAGAAGAGGAGCTCGATGGATTTTGCTCAACTGATTTGATAAAATCGAAGTAAATGAGGAAAGCTAATTGGTGGACAGATGTACCAACTAGCTTTCAAAGAGTTTAAGAAGTTGGCTCGGAGAAGGCATGTAATTTTCATGTTCATGTGCCTTTAAGAGAACCAGTCCGCTAAACCCAAAGCAACCAGGATGCTAATTAACTCTGATTAGAGAATTTACTTTCAGTACTTTGTAGAGGGATAGATAATTGTAATGTTTGTAGGGAACAAATTACTTATTATCTCTCTGAGGCATTCCCACTTGGCCAAGAGTTCTTTGATCATGGGGACATATACACACAGGCGATCATGTATTAGTTTTACATATGAAAGCCTCGAGTTTCTTTAATCCCTATGGGACAGCAAGATTTATCAGTGGAAAACAGATCTGAACTCTCCTGACCTCACCTTGACACAGAAATCCTTAATTTGGGTATAACGACAGGCTGGAAAGAGCAAATGCTTTTAACTAACGTCAACACACTCTGGCACTCTTTGTAATTAATCAGGGCAGAAAATTTGCAGACAAGAGAGTAACGTAGGCTGCTGCAAGTCATATTCCTGTCTAATCAGCAATAGCACACACTTTTTCTTCACTCCACTTGGCGTTTGAAAAGCACCATCATTTGGAAATGACAACTGCTATTGTTGAGAATCATTGGAAACTTGGTCAGCCTTTGAAGATTCAGTGTTTATTGTTGCAGGGAAGGAATGGTAATGTGCTTTGGTTTCAATTAGTTATCCCAAATAATTCCCCCCCAAGAAACCACTAAATCCAGCCCGCGTACTGTGACAAAGCCTGTCTCTATTAAATCTATGTATTATTTTATAACAAGGGAGTGTACAAGCATGAAAAATGATGGTGGAGAATATAAATATAAAACCCAAGTGTAAGAATTGGAGTGCAAAAGTGAATGATTTTATTAGTGCAGCATAAAGGAGGTGACTTCACATTCCCAGCACGTGGGATAAAAGTCTCCATTGTAGTGAGAAGCAGCTATTGCCAGAACAGTCAGGGCCCTTCCATATTTTCATCATGAATTGCTAACCTTAAAGGGAACATTTTCAAATGAAAAGGGGCTAGCCTTTTAAAGTGAATCAGAACAGCAAAGAATAAATCTCATTTTGTTAATAGGAAATTTATTTTTAAATAGCTCTCATTAGACAAAACAGGAAGGAGGACAAAGCTGGTAGGAGACTTCAGGGAACCCAAATGTTGACATGAAGGAAGCTATGCAAACACTCTGAGCCCCAGGCTCTTCATTTTTAAGATGGGGACCCATATACCTACTCTGTAGGTTTCTGCAGGAACCCATAAAGGATCAGAATATAGTAGGTACTATTATGTTTTTTAGAACTGTCAGGCCCGCTCCTATTCAAAAGAGGCAGTAGCTGTGAGAATAGAAAGGAGTATGTAGGCTAGAAATATTGGAAAATAGGTGTTGTGAAATCAAATGTTTTGTAAAATGGTTCTATAGAAGAGGGTGATGTTTAAAATATTTAACAATGGATATGACAATAGCACCAACCAAAATGGGTAGAAGGCACCTCTATGATTTGGAATGGGGGTCACTATTCCAAAGTCTAACCCTTTGTGTGCTGGGTCATGGAAATATTGCTTGGTGCAGCTGGAGCAGGTAGGGGCTGCATAGGGGTGGAAGGGCCCTGGGGGAAATGGGTGGCTATCGAGCCTTTTGGGTTGCATCACATATAGAAGCATCCCAATACCCAAACAGGAAGGACAACAATGCAATACTAAGGCCTATGAACCTGACTGTATGAAACTGGCCGTGACATCACTAGTACTCAGGTGATGTAAGATCAGGTGATTTGTGCTGGATAAGCTGGGCTCCATGCATCTGGGGTTCTTGAAGGCAGGACCTCAGCTCCATTCACAGGGCAGCATCTACATAGTGCCAGTTTCTGTGCTGGGATTCAAATCTGACTCTGCTGTGACTCTGCTTCGCTATGAAGCAAAACCAGACCTGTCCTGGGCTGCATGTCTTTTACCTATATGTGGTAAAAATCCAGAAACCCAATGGTTCAGCCTTGTAGCAGAAGCACCTTCAGAAACCTCAGTGCATCATGCACGAGAATTATTGGTATCTGTTGAAGGATGCTGATGGGACTCAAATATATGGGCCACAATCATGTTTAGTCCTATCTCCTCTTCCAGTCAACTTTCTCATTGTTATGGCTTGTGTCTCCCAAAGGCCTCATGCAATCATAGGTGGGGATTTTTCCAGAGGTGGCTGAATCTAGAGTGTGTGATTGACTTATGGTGCAATGGTAGGATTATGGTGCTAGGATTAACAGTGGTTGATTTCTAAATCAGTCCACTGATTGGTTTGGAACTGTTCTAATCCTGGTAGCCTGGATACAATATAATGGACAGAAAGAGGCTTGCTTGTTCCTTGCTTTGCTACCTTCCGCCCACCATGAACTTTCTCCTCTGTGACACCCCTCTGCCATGCCACCCTGCCTTGGAGCCACCCAATTATAGACTGAAAGCTCTACAAACTGTGAGCCAAATAAAACTTTTCTCCTTTACTCATGGGTATCTGGTATTTTGTCTCAACAATAAGAAAAGCAACTAGAATACTCATATACTTTAGCATCATTCCCTGCATGTGTTTGTGCACACAAGGGCTCAGGTACTATAGGGAGGAGTCTTTCTCTACTCCACTGTGCTCAGCATTTTTCCTATTTCTTTTCAGCATTTATCATTTAACTTAAATAAACCTCTGATGAGCAAGCATTTTTGAAAAGAAGAAATCAAAGAACTTTCTTTGGCTAGTTGAGTGAAAAAGGAAGACTGAACATACATTAAAAAATACATGGTTTATTTACATACAAAACTCTAATGTTCTCAGGTTCAGTGATCACTTAGATATCTTTTATAGGTAAATTTAAATCAGAATATCATTGAGATTCTTAAAAAGATGTTTGACTGTAGTAAATGGAAATATAAAATAAATATATTCATGTATTGGAAAATTCAATATTTTGAGGGTCTCTCCAAATTGCATTCTCCAAAATGATCTTTAGAATTAATGCAATACCAATAAAAATCCCAAAATATCTCCTCCTTTACCTCTTTCTCCTCTTCTTCCTCTTTCTCTGCCTCTTTTTCCTTCTTGAGAAATGGACAGGCCACCATTATACTTTTATGGTATTCAAATGTAAAGTGCTCATAATAGCCAAAGCAATTTTGAAAAAGAACAAAGTTGGGTGACATATCACATTTTTTCAAGAACCACCAAAAAGCTATTATGGGCAAGACATGTGGTATTAGTGTAAAGCTAGAGTTACATACATCAACCAAGTAGAAATTTGAATCTGGAAATTGTTCCACACAACTAAAGGAACTAGGGTAATGCAATGGAGAAAATGTACACTTCACAAAAAATACTGAGGGTACACTATTTTTTGTGTGTCCAAATGGCATGAAGATAAAGTATCCTGACCCTGATCTCATATCATATACAAAAATTAATCCAAATCATAGACTTAGATATAAAATCTAAGGTAGAAGATAAAACACAGAAAACCTGTGTGAACTGGGAAAAAGTAAGGATTTATTACATGATGGATAAAAATCATAAGCTATAAAACATTTTAAAATATAAGTTGAACTTTATTAGAATTGAAAATGTTTGTTCTTTGAAAGGCACCAATAATAAAAACTGATCCTCAGATTTGGCAAAAGTATAACATGTTTATCTTGCAAGGAACTAGTGAGTAGAATATTTAGAGACTCTTATTCTAAATGAGAAGATGAATAACATAATTAAAATAGGGAAATATTTGAACTGACATGTCATAGAAGATATGTGAATGGTTAACAAGAATATGAAAGGATACTCAACACTATTAATCATCAGGAAAGTGCAAATTAATACCTAAATGAAGCAAGTCTACCTACCCACTGAATGTCTGAGAGATTAAAAAGAGTAACCATCTCAAGTGCTGGTAAAGATGGGAAGCCACTGAAATATTCATACCTGCCTGATGGGAGGATAAAATGCTACAACTAATTTTGAATACTGGTAGTTGCTTGAAAAGCTAACTATGTACTTAACATAGAACTCAGAAATTCTAAAAGAGAAATGAAAGCAAATGTTCATGCAGAGATTTACATGCCAGTGTTCAGAGTAGATAGCCCCAAACTGGAGACAGTTCATGAACTGATGACTGGATAAACAAAATGTAGAATATCCATACAATAGAATACTATACAGACAGAATAAAAAATGAAATATGGAGACATGTTTCAGCAATGAGCAAAGCTCAAAATCAAGCTAACTAGAAGAACCCTAATAATAATGGCTACATACTGTATAATTTCATTTATTGGAAGTGTCTAGAAAGGGCAGATTTATCAAGGAAGAAAAGCAAACTGGCCTAGAGCTAGGGGCTAACAGTTGACTGTAAGAAGAATGAGGGAAGATTTTATATGACACAGCTTACAGGTCCTGCCTGGGCCACAATAAGTGAAAAGAAGTTGTCTTGGGCCACATATAAAATATATAGTATATATTTTAATGTGTATAAGTAACAAAATGTCTGCTCTTAAAAAATGTTATTATAACACAATTGTGTCTAAACTGTAGGCCACGGGTTGAACATGATCTATATGATCATTATTGAGATGTTTAACTAAATCTATAAACTCATTCAACTGCTTTTATTGTATATAAATTGTATCTCATCAAAGTATTCAGGAATACAGGAATAAATAGTGAATAATGAGCACTGCATTTAACACTATTGCAAAAGAATGCAATATATGTGTTACACAGCAAGTACCTGGAAAATATAGATCATGCATCTCTAATATGATCCCTTAAAAGCCTCGGGTCTTGGAGCATTTGAGATTTTCGGATTAGCAATGCTCAACTGGTAAAGTCCATTCAAATATTCCAAAATCTGACAAAAGTCAAAAACCTCTGGTCCTGCGATTTTTAGATAAGGGACTCTCAACCCACTGTAGACTCTCAACATTTCTTTCCTTCCCCTATTTCTCCTCCTTTCCCTTGTCCTCCTCTTCCTCTCTTACTTTCTTTTTCCATTCTGCCCATACTTGTATTTTCTGCTCAGCGATTCCTATTATTTCCCATGCGACAACTCACCAGTGCCAACCTTTGCTAACATGTGAGTGGCCATGTTCTGTTACCTGTGGTTGCTTCAGAGGTGCCTTAGTGAGAAACCCTCAAGACGATCTGTCCGTGGCTTTTCTGAGGGATTGGTCCCTCAAGATGGAATTTTTTCTATACAGTGGACTTTGGAAGAAAGCTGTTATTAATTAGCCCATTGTATTTTGGGCTGGAGAAATGTTGTAACCATTTATTTAGTAGAAAAACAAACATAAATCTCTAGATAGGCACTCAGTATTAATCAGACAAGTGGAATTCCAAGCTTTATCCCTCATGTTTAGTCTTTGTTGCTACAGGAGGCAGGGCAGCATTGATGGAAAGAGCATCACCCTTTCAGTGCAGCAGACCTCGGTTTGAAAAATAACACTACTTGTTAGTAATGTGACAGGGAGCTCCTAACCTTACATTCTTGCTACAGTTTGATGTTTGGAAATGAGGCAAGAAGGAGAGATATGACCTAGACTGAAAGAGGTTCCTACTCTGAAGTAAACAAAGTAGTTTCAGCCTCCTGGATAAAACTAGACACTCTTGTCTGGGGTTCGAACTAACTAGGAAATATATGGTTATTTTAATGCAACCTTACCTGGGATCTGCTTTTGTTTATTCTTTAGTAAGTATGGGAAAGCAGGCTCAATCAAGAGTGAATTATAGGTTAAGGAACTATCTGGCTGGCTGCTTTGGACTCTAGTTACCTAAATCAATGGCCAGAGCTAAAAGTCCAGAAGTTCTCAGACATTACATTTATAAGGCACCAGCCTGTCCTTAGAAAGGTCTCTTTGCAGATATTATTCTGTTTAATTATCACAAAGGCCCAGTTAGGAGGGGATCAAAGGATTCCACTCATCTATGTTTCAAAGGCAAAGGAATAGATGCCTGGCTATGTCAAGTGGTTGATCAAGATTTATAGCTGATTAGTGGAAAAGAGTAGCCCCAAATTCTTATCTTCAGTGTAGTCCTTTTCCATTGAGTGATACTGTCTGTCCCCTGAAAAATGCAGTACTTAGGGTCAGGCTTTGTCTTAGTCTTTGCAGCCAACTGTGGCCCTTGGGGTGAGGTTGAGGACTGGAATAGTTTGAATCTGGAGTGTGCCCCCAAAGGCTCGTGTATTGAAAGCTTCATCTCTAGTTGGTGGCACCACTGGGAGGTGGTGGAAAGTTTAGGAGCTGTGACTTAGTTAGAGAATATAGGTCACCAGCGTAGGCCCATGAAGGGAATATTGGGACCCTGCTCACTTGTCTTTCTCTTTGCTTTCCAACCACCATCATGTAAGCAGCCTTTCTTTGTCACTCAGTTCCACCACCATGATGTTCTCCCTCACCATCGACCCCTAGCAATGGAGCCAGGCAATCATGGACTGAAACCTCTGAAGCCATGACCCAAAAGAAATCTTTCCTCTATTGAATGATTTCCTCAGGCATTTTGTCACAGCGATGGAAAGCTGACCAAAACACACACTTATAGATCTGGTTCACGCTTAAACTTCAGGTTATCTTACCTCTCAGATGCACAAACATCTTGTGGAGAGCACATATCAGATCTTCATGGAGCAGTCTGATTTATGGAAAAGTCCATGAGGGTTTGAGAATAGATAGACCCATGCAATGTCTCTGTTATGATGATTTTTACTTGGGTGATTTTTTTTGCAAACTTTTTATTGTTCAACCACTGTTTCCTCATCATTCAAAATAAGTCTCTGTAAGTGGAACAATGACATATACACAATTCCTGGCCTGTAGTAATTACCAAAAAATGATGATTTGCTTTTCTCTCTTCCTTTCCTGGGCTGTTTTGGCCCAGTTTTGCCCATGTTATAAGGGAAAGAATGGTCAATAGAAGGATGATGAAGTCAGCAGAGGAACCAAGAGGAAAGCAGGGATCTCTTTTAGTGTTTTTCAAGAGATCTTCGCACTTAATCATGGTTAGTTTTTAATCACAGTTGATAAATTTGAAAACATTTTAAAATTCAAAAACATCTTGTTAGCCAGGTGCAGTGACACATGTCCAGCGTCTCAGCACTCTGGGAGGCTGAGGCAAGAGCTCTGGCAAGTTCAAGACCAATTGAACAATTTAGCGACTTAACAAAACATAAAAAGGGTTGGGGAGGGGCTGGGGATTTAGCTCAGTGGTTCCACCACCTGCCTCGCCAGCACAAGGACCTGAGTTCGATCCCCAGTACCAAAAAAAAAAAAAAAGCGCTGAGGATATAGCTCCATCCTTAGTACAGTAAAACAAAACAAAAACTAAAGACAAACAAATAAGCAAGAAACCCCACAACTTCTTTTAATTATCAAAGCAGAGATGGAGGCAAAATAAGACCACCGGTTTATTTTTAGCTCTTATTCAAAACATAGCCTTTGTTTATTCTTGCTTTGACTGCAAAATGAACATGTCCTTCTGGTCATATAAACTTTGAAAACATAACTATTGCTCCCTCTCCAGGGAAGGCCTATCAAAATTCCTGCGGGGTCTTGGGTATAAATGTTATCTCATGTGCTGGAGGAGCTTTAGAGGTTATACAGCACAATCCTTTCATTTCACAGATGAAGAAACTGGAACATGAGAAAAAGAAATGTCATTTCAAGTTCACCCAGGGAGAACCCAGCATAATCTTTCAGTTCCCCTCAAAACTTCTCCTGTAGACATGCTCATTACGGCACTTGCCTGGTTGAATGAAAATCCCAGAGGTGCTCTCTTTGACATCATTCCATACGCCTTCGTAGTAACTATCAAAATGGGAACTTATCCATATAAAACAAAGCTATTTGGAAGAAGTTTAGAGGTAGGAGTTTTACTTATATCAAAGAATGATTTTTATGCACAGTTGATTTGCTTGGAAAACCCTTTCTTTCTGATGGAAAGTCCACAGATGGGATTATAAACCCCTGAAATTAAATGCAAAATTTCCCATGTGTTTTGGATGAGTGGGTGGGTAGATGACTCTAAAACCTCCAGAGTCATCCAAACACAAGATCCCTTCAAAGGCTCTTATACACAGGGACAAAGGAATGATTTCTTGACTGTCCTTGTTTTTTAATTGAAAACTTTCAGACTTTTATTAGACAGGCATATGTTCTAATTGTGTGTGGTCATCAGTGGAGGCAGGGAGCACACAGTCAAATCCATTTTAACCCATCTCTTCCTCTGTGGGGTGGTTGGTCAGGATCCCAGAGCAGGACAAATGTGGGGCAATGATCTCAGGGAAACATCACTAAATTTCCAGTTTTCCTTTGTGGACTCAAGCACAACACATAGGTCAAGGACTTTGGCCTTCAAATGGGAAGGGTGAAGCTGACATTGAACATTAACATAAAACACTCACATGTTAGCATACATTGCCCAAGTATGGTATTTCTTGATTCCTACTTTAGTTCAAAATCAGTATTCCATTGCTAAATTGGCTATCTACTACTTATCTGCCAGCGTGGCTATGTGGGAGGGGCAGAATATCTCAAATATTTCCCATGGGTAAAGATGTTGCCACTTATTGACATGTTTAGCTGGGCCATAGTAGGGGGAAGCAGAGAAAGACTGTGTAATCAGCAGTTTCCACAGTTTCTCAAGTTCTTGCTTAGAGTCTGAGCTTATATAGCTTTACTACCATTCATGTTCATTTCTTAGAAAGCGTGGAAGAATCTAGTGGAATCGTCTGTCCTCCCACTCATGTCCTTCCTGCCATTTCAGCATCCTCATTCCTGATAGAGATGATCAGTTTCATGCCCTTGGCTCTCCTGAGATCATTCAAGAATGTATGGCCTTGCCATTATTGCCTTACCCACTCCTCCTTCACTGCTTTCTCTACTCTTCCTTCTTAAGGCAATGTTTTGAGGGTAATGTTATACTACAAAGGATTTGGTATTGATCTGGTGACTTTAAAACCTTACCCTTGTGCAATGTGTGAAGTGTGTGTGTGTGTGTGAACTTTGTGGACACCTCTGACTTTCTTAATGTAAGATTTCCCTGCAGTTCCCTGTTCTTGTCAAAATAAGAACAAATGTAGCATAATACTCTTTGGGAACAATGAGTCCACAGATATTTATGGCACCTGATATTCTTATCAGTAATGGCTGGAGCTGTGAGAAATGAAGATGAACCAGACATGCTTATGCTGCTAGAGGGATCACAATTTCGCTTCCTCTCTCTCATCATTTGCCAAGAACTCAGTATGGACAAGGTACTGGGAATATGAGGCAAACTCTACAAGTCTCACCTTCTACCCAGTGGCTCTTATGGTCAGACATTTTAGGACTGTGGGATTGCATAGTCTAGGTTTGCCAAGTATGAAATGTAATTAACATTTCTTATTAGAAGTTTTAAAATGTAAGAAAAGGACAGCCTGTTTTCCTTGCCTAGTGGTCATTATGAAAAATGCTAATGTGGGGGAGGGCTTGTTGAAGAATGATGGTCTCGTCTGGAGGGTCTGCCAAAGTCAGCAGAGATCTGGCCTCAGAAACCTGTGCTTTGACTTATCCTACTAGCTCTACTCTACCCTCCCGACCTGCACATCCACTTTCCAACCTCTCAAACTATCAGGAGCCCTGGCCTCTGCTTTATTGGCTGGGCTGGGTTTCTCTTTACACGCAAGCTTCTGGAAAGTACCTGATGGTGTAGCTTGGGTCCTGGGTCCTGTATAAAATGCAGTGCACTTGTTAATTATTCATCATGAAGTCTTTGGCTGAAGGACTTGCCAACACATGGATCAACTTTACCATGAGAACATTTCCTCTTGCCAAAGTATAGGATGTCAGCTCCACAGCTGCAGCCTTCATGAGCAAATGTCTCTTATATTGCCCTAAACCACTGGAGAGGGACTGTGGTGCTAGGTGCGAGGAATAGGACAAAGGAGAGAGTTGAAACATCCAACTGACACAGAGGATATGCTCTGAATACCAACATAGGCTTGGTTGTCTGGATGCCACCTACTTCCTACATCATATGTCATGTCTTCTCATGGCCCTCTCAGCTTTTTCCATTTTGAACTATGTCAGTCATATTTTTGCTCAGTGGTACAACTTTCCATCCATGGTACCTTTTTCTGGATTTCTACTTCTTCCAGATATTCCTTGGCCAACTTTGTATTGTTCTTCATGATGTTCTCAACATATTTTCTGTTAAGAAGCTTTCCAGAACTTCCAGATGGGATGAATATGCCCCTTTCAGCTCTCAGAACCCTTTGTTTCTATCCCTTTGTAAAATTTATTCAACACACTTAAGGCAATTGTTAATTTTTCTTTAAAAGTTCAATGAAAGAGACTCGGTCCTCATTACAGAGCTAAGAAAGTTCTTGTTGGATAAGATACTAGAAAATATCTTGGAGTACACAAGATTCAGAGATTAAGTTCTACAGCTGTGTGATTTGGAGTAAGTTACTTAACATCTCTAAATCTGCTTCCTCATTTTTAAAATGGTGATGGTGCCACCTTATTTATAAGATTATTATAAAGGTTAAAAAGGGATAATTGGTACAATAAACCTGCTAAATGTTATTTGTAGATATTGGTGACCTAGTTGCATGAAGTGGGTATCAACAATTTCAAAAATAGTGTACGTTGCTGTTTACAAGGAAAGTAAAATAAATTTGCAAATGTGGACATTACAAAAGCTGATCCAAAGGTTTACAGAAAGAAGTTCCAACTATTTAGTCTGTTCATACAATTTACCTTTACACCATTATCTTGTTAATTCTCACAATCACCTTACAAGGTAAGAGTTAACATCTCCATTATATGTATGAGAAGACAGAGTTTCGAGGAGAGTCCCTAAAGACCACAAATGTTATAGACTGAGAATTTGAATGCATGTTTGTCTAGTTTACTATTTCACGATAGAGTGATTTTTTTACTACTCTCCTCCCAAGAAACCCACAGAAATATTTGCAGACATTTGTCACTGTCACAAACTGCATGGGAGCGGGTTGCTAGCATATGGATGGAGGCCAAGGAAGCTGTAAACATCCTCCAATGTACAGGTTGGCCCTCACAATGAAAAATTATCCAACTCAAAATGTCAATAGTGTTGAAGTTGGAAAAACTTGGTCTAGTCCCACTGTATCAAGTTTTCCTTTCGTTCATCCCAAAGATAAAATGATATTTAATTTTTGTGGTTTTGATGACATAGAGTCATGTAAGAGGCCATTTAAGAAAGGGTCGTATGCCAATAATTTCAAGTAACTCTGTACCCTATAAAAAGTGAGGGACAGGAAATAGCTGTGTAGACATGCACTGAATAACCCCAAGGGAACTTTGATCTGTTTGTGGTTCAAAAGCCTCACATCCAAGGATTTGGATATAAGAGGGAGGTGGAGGTTGGGGGTGGAAGGAATGAGGGGCTTCCCCTTCTTGCCCTACTTAGTTGCTGGTCACTGATCTCCTAAGATTAATTTTCTACATCCATAAAATGGGGGTATTAGTGCACAGCTCAAAGAGTTGCACGAGGACTGTGTGAAATAATGCACAGTTTATAAGCTATGCACAGAGTAGGTGTTCAATGTTTCAAAACATTTAGGTTCTCTTTGAATGTGGTTAGTTACTTCATGTTCTGCACGTAAGTGGCAGAACCTGGATTCATAGCCAAGGTTACCCCTACAGTCTGTGCTCTTCTGTTCTTCTAGCTTCCTCACACTCAACTTAGCTAAGAGAGGGGGTCCCTTTGGAGATCACTATGCCAGCCTTCCCAGCCCCACCACTTCTCAACAGGGTAGTAACAGACAGTGTTTCATGCGGGTAAAATTCCCGCGCATTCCCTTTCCCACGGTGTGATTCAAACACAGCGAAAGCTGCTGATGCTGAATGCCACGCAGAGGAAATGCAAGCTCATAAAAACACCATGGTGCATCCTCATCCACATTATTCATCAAATCTAGTGCTGTGAAACCTCTGACTTCTGTAAAGTCAAAATAGCTATAATTGGGAAATATTTCTAATCCAACCAGGACAGTGAGGCAGCCATGACAACACAACTAAAGACCCTCAGGAAAGAGAACTTCCAGATCTCCTTCAGAAAGTGACAATAACAATAAGATAAATGTGTTTAAATTTTAAACATTCACTATATTTTTGTCATATTATAATAGCTGCAGGGAAATTATATTGTTCACAAAGTCGAACACCTCATCATTAATAAATGCTGTGGTTTCAACAGTGTTTCCCCCAAAAGATATACCCAAACCCTAACCCTGGTATCTATGGATGTGACCTAATTTTGAAATAGGGATTTTAATGATAGAATTGAGATATAAGTCAAAATGGTCATATTGGAGTTGATCATGCCACTGTATGAAGATGAGAAGAGATGAAGGCAGACATGTAGGGAGAAGGCCATGTGAAGACCAGACTTAGAGAGGAGAAGACCATGTGATGATGAGGAAGAGACTGGAATATGAAGGCACAAGTCAGGCAATGCCAAGGTGGCCTGGACCCAACAAGAGATAAGAGATAGCCTGGCGCTGCCCACACCTTAAATTTAGACTGACTTCTGGCCTCCAGAACTCTGAGGGAATACATTGGTGGTGTTTTAAGCTACGTAGTTCACTGGACACTGTGAGAGCAGATCTAGGATGCAAATACAGTGGTTCATTAGTTCCAGTGTATGCACAACTGATTGCAATCAAGCCACTCTTCCAGAAGGGCTCCATAGCACTATTTCTCCAATGAGGATTTAGTCAGAAATCAATACACCTTGGAGAAGAGCAGTCGCACTGCCCTAGTGGCTACATCAACAACAGCAGGCCCATATTTGCAGCCTGGCCTCGGCCCTGAAGGTAGCACAAGCTAAGATATATCTCTTGGCTGTGTGAAAGGCATTCCCACTGCCTGAGCTTCTGGTGCCATGTCTTCCTTGTTCCAAAAGAACAAGTGACTCGGGTCATTCCCAGGTCCTCACATCTCCTGCCTTGGAAAAGGGGAAGAATGGGGTTATACAGACTGCATCCTCTCTGTGGGGAGGTTTGGATTACCCCAACATGGACTTCAGATGATTAAGGAAAAAAAAATAAAGTTCCATTTGCCCCAGAGTGCTTCTTTGCTTGAACAAGTGTTCCTCGTTAATGAAACAAGGGTGATTTCTTTCTTTTTTCTTTTTACTCTGAGTGGCAACTGCCTCCTCTTACTAGTGCAAAGTTCTTTGTTTAAAGAATTGTTCTAAAGAATTGAAAGGTAATATGTTTCCAGAGTAGTGGCGAATTCCCTGGTGGCAAGAGACAGATGAGTCTCCCAGGTGTGGTCACCATGGGTGTGGGTGCAAACCCACTTGGGCAGCAGCTCTGTGACCTACATGGGTTAGTTATCTTCCTGAGAGCACCAAGTCCTTGTTTGTAGATGTATTTTCAATCTTCAGTGAAATAATGTACATAAGCATCTGCCATTCAGAGGTCAGGCGTTATTTCTCCAGCTCAGTGCCCTCCTTGTGATATAGACACATGGTGGTCTTGGGATGGATGATGGAGTTCATTCAGGACCTGAGCCTGGTAGCCATGGCCCAGTGGCTGTCTGTAATATATCCTAGTAGCACTGCCCAAGGGCACACAAAGTCCCTGAGCACTCATGTGACAAATGAAGGCTTCTTGACTTTGTTTTGGTGCTAAAGACAGGTAGGACGGTACCCACTTGGATTTCTTTGTCCATTCTGCTTACCCAGGAAGGTTTCTCTGGTGAGGGCTGACATTTTACACTACGAGCAAGATAGCAAGTTAGTCTCCCCCAGCTTCATGGGCGCTGGCAGAAGACATGAGATCCCTGGGTCAGAACCTAAGGACTGAATGTACTACTCCTGGCATGTAAGTCGTATGAGCAGTGCATGTGTCCTGGTTCTTTGTCCTGTTCCCCTGCAGGACAATGCAGATGGTAGAGGATGTCACAGAGGAGGACCTTTGCCTTAGGGAATCAGAATCTTTTACACTTGAACAGTAAACATGTTTCCCTGTTGTTCTGGTGGGAGATACTATTTCTTTTTTTTTTTGATTGGGTTCTTTTTTATTAATATATATGAATTATAAACACTAATAGGGTTCAGTTTGATATTTCAGCACATATATACAGTGTGCACTGATCAAATTCAGTTTCCTTTTATTCATCCCCTTCCTCATACCCACTTCCTAAAGCTAATAATCACCATTCTATATTCAGGTTGACTTTTTAAAAATTCCACCTATTACAGAAAACATGTGGTATTCGTCTCTCTGTGTCTAGCTTATTTCACTTAACCAAATGTCCTCCAGTTCCTCCTATGTTGCTGCAAATGACAGGATTTCCCTCTCGTTTGTGGCTGAATAATATTCCATTGTGTATATGTACCACATTTTCTCTATCATTCGTCCATTGATGAATAGCACTTGGGTTGATTCCATACCTTAGCTATTGGCAATAGCACCAGCATAAAGATGGCATGCATGTTTTATGGCATGCATGGGTGTTTATAGACTGATTTCATTTTTAGAGGAAAGGATATATACCCAGAAGTAGGATAGCTGGCCTCTACTGTAGGTCTCTTTTGCGTTTATTGAGGAACCTCCATGGTTCATAATGGTGCCACTAATTTACATACCCACCAACAGGGTATTAAAGTTTCTTTTGGGAGATGCTATTTCCAACCCCATGCCAATTTGTTACACACCCTTAAAATCAGCGTGTAGAATAAAGGCCACCTGTGGTTCTGGTCTCAAGATGTGCAGAAATGTGTAAGAGGAGAAAAATTGTCTCCTGACAGTACCACTGATCTTTGTGGCTTGTTAAATTTATAAAGCACCAATAATAGTTTAGGAAATGTCCCATGCCATTCTTCTCTCTTCCCCTTGTCTCAGCCCTCTTCCTGCTTTTTATTCAGAGACAGGATTATGGTGGAAAGACAACCAGTGGAACTCTGTGGAGCTGGGATTGCTGGCACTGTGGCCTTGTTCGCCTTCTAGTTCATTAGAAAATCATGGACAAGCGACTTACTCTTCCTATCAGATCTGTCATCTGTGAAATTGGGATAAGAAAGCCTACCTCACTGTGAGGGTGCAAATAAGTTTTGCACATTGCAGACCCTTTAAAGAATGGTGCCTATGATTATAATTGGCATGTGCTTGTGTGGTTGCGTGGTCAACTCAAGAGAGGGCTGTAAGCTTTGAGTGTCCCTGTCTCTGTAGAGAGTGCGCCAGCGTGGAAGCTAGCCCGAGAGTGACAGTGAGGGACATACATGGAAGAAAGTTGCCCAAGTAGGACCTTGGTCTCCCCAAGCTTTCTTCCATGCTTCCTGAGGAAGGAGGGTCATGTGTGACACAGGAGGGCAGCTCGTGAGCAGGCAGACTTCTCACACCCTATGACCCATGTGTGTTCCTCATGCTTTCTATTTCCACCTGTGTTCACCTAATGTGAAAACACCTTCCACGCTTCTGTCTGCTTCTTCCTGGCCTCCTTTCTCCATCATTTTCCCCTGCCCAGGGCCCATGTCTCTGATTTTGTTTCCTTAGCTGCTGCCTTTGCCTTTGCGGTGCAGGCAAGCTGTAATTCACTGTCAGCACCTCCTCCACCTTGCTTCCCAGCAAGTCTTTGTCTTTCTTCACTCTTGCCTTTGGAGGAGTGAAATCAGACCTACTACTCTTCCATGCCTAGTTTGCAGAACAGAGGTAGCTGAATCCCCCACCCCCAGCCCCCGCCCCGCAGGGACCTCATTTCTGCTTTCCTAATTTCTCTTACTTTTGATTTCTCGGGCAGGGAAAATTAATTCAATCCTTGGCTCCTGGAAAGGTCCAGAGCCATGAAGAGTTAGAAGGTGATGATTACCAGGGCTCTTCTTTCAGCTGATTCTCAAGAGAAGTGGACCCATCCCATACTATGGCATCTGTTTTCTCAGATTCTGTTTTACTGCCCAGGTTAGTGGCTGCACTTGGAGAAAATGATGTAGCTCCTCATGCTGAAATCTCTTTTCTGAAATTAGGTACTGTCAGACTTCCTTTTATGATGATTTTTGAGTAATGGTAGAGGAGAAAGAAAATGTCAGTTTATCCAAACAAAACTAGTCATTATTTACCTTGTCTATGTAGCCATTATCTATCCAATTATATATCTAACGATATACTCTTATCTATCCTTCCATCCATACATCTACCCACCCATCCATCCTCTATATCCTATTTATCTGTCTTAGTCTCTTTTCTGTTCAGTATAACGGAATACTTAGAGCTGTGCATTTTAAAAAGAAAACAGGTTTATTTAGGTTGGGAATCAAAGCAAATGATGCCAGTTGACTGGATGTGGTCACTTGGCTCTATCACAACACGATGAAGAAGCAGAAGGGGAATCTGGTATGTGGAAGAGCACTAGGTGGTTTTACTTTATAGCAACCCACCTTACCAGAACTAACTCTCCATGAGGCTAGCAATATTGCTTTTAAGGTATCAGTTTTTAAAGGTCCCACCACCTCAGCACCACCACAGTGGGGAGCAAGCTTCCAGCACATAAACCCTAAGAGGACACACTCAAGCCATATCCAAACCACAGTTCCATCCATCCATCCATCCATCTCTCTCTCTCTCTCATCCATCTCAGGCATTGTAAGTCAGATGATCTAATTGTACTGATTAAAACTCTGACATTGAGGAGGAAAGTCTTAGTATTCTATGTGTTTCTTTCTACACACTGATGTTTCATAACCATTAGTTAGTTTTCAGCTTCTAGAAGGTCCTGCCATCTGTAGTTCTCACTATTCAGACACACCTGGGGAATATGTGTCCTTCAGGCTGCAGAGCAGCACTGACAAATCCTCACCTCGTATTCAGTAGGGACTATGAAAACTCTTACACAGAGCCTTTTCTAAACTGGAAACTTTTCCACTTAAGAAGGAAATTTTTTTTTTGCTGAAGGAAAACATACAGAGAAGTTTGAAACCAAGTTTCGTTCCACTGTCTCATCAGTGAACGCAGGGGATACAAGGATAGAGTCCATATGTTTTCACAAAAGGAGAAAATATCAAGAGGCAGCAGGGACCAAGCAACAGGTGGGAGGACCCCAAACAAAAGGAGGAAGAGGAGAAACACAGGGGCAGGCAGAATTCCATTTGGCCATGCCTTTGTCTGGATGGTGCCAGGCATCGGTACTGGGTCTCAGGGAAAGGCGAAACCTTGTTTTCTGAGCAGGGACTCAGATGAAGGGACTCAGGGACTTAGATGAAGCCTCCTGAAAGCTCCTTTCAAGGGCTCTGCTGGGGTGCTAAGTCCTCGGTTCCCAGTGCCAGTGCCCTAAGCTACACAGAGGTGTGTTAGGTTAGAGACCCTACGGCTCTGCCAGGAGGCTCTGCCAAATTGTGGTAGAATTATTTACATGTGCTCGTTTGTCTTCGTGGAACAACATAAGAAAAAGGGATATTTTTAGCCACAAATACAGAAACAAAATGAGTCATGGATGACTCTTTGAAACATTTTGTTTCTAGAAAATTTCCATGTGAGATATTGGGGGCATTTGCTTGGGTTAGGCATATTATCTGATCCTGTTCAACAGACAGACTCAATGAAGCCTGCTGAAAGAATAAGAAAGGAGGATTTGCCACAAGCATTGACTTGACTCCAACATGCCTTCAGCATCTGGGTCATTTTCCCCAGAAGCGAGATGGTTCCTTCTTTCTCTTTTAGTCATTTAGGGTCTTTGGTTCAACTTCCTACCCATGGTCCATCCTTTCTCCCACCCCCTTTACTGAAACCTATCCTCACCAAACAACAACAACAACAAAGTTGGTCCCTTAGTGAGATTGTAAGCTACCGATTCTGCAGGATGGACACACTACTTCCCATTGGGGAGCCGAAGGCTTTATTCCCCAGGACTGAATGTCAGGAGACAGCGTGGGAGGGTGGCCTCCAACCTTCACACTTCAGCTAGGAGCTGAGGCCTCTTCCTGGCTCCCCGAAAATATACATCTTCTCTGTCTGCCCTCAGATGCTGCTCGGAGCCTAAGATTTCTCATTTGCAAAATGTGTTAGCAATTTAAGTCTCAAATAGCTTTAGAGAATAAAATGGGAAAAGCAAACGTGTCTACATAGAAAACATCAAGTATAGTTCTTGGCACAAAATACATGCTCAAAGTGGTAGCTGTTGTTATCATTATTTTTATTATCACCATTTATCCTACAGGCTGGGTTAAAAGGACAAAAATCATCGTACAGAGAGACTTTCTACAACATTAAATTTTATGATAAAGGCTTGGAAAGGGCATGTCTTTTCTGAAATGAAATGTGCTGGAGCAGCCTATGAAATATGATCGTGTGGAGGTATGCACATTAAAGATCACGGAAGTTCTTGCCAGTCAAGCAGTTCCTATGAGAACACGGAGACACAGTGAAGAGGCATCAGCCTGGGTGTCCTAACCCTAAGGAAGAAATCCCAGCCAGACAGAAAGCTTCACCTTTTGAGAATCTGCCTTCTACCTGTGAGGACAGTATTTCCCTCCCTGACTTTCATGTTGGAACTTAAACTCTTTTGAAGACAGATGCATCCAATTCAGACTGGGGTTCAAAGCCCATACTAAACTCTGAGGCGCCGGGGGTGTGCAGGTTTCTCGTTTCTGTGTGGGTATGTTGGGACTTCTCCCAGCCACAGGAGGCCTGAGTGCGGTGAGCATTCATGCCGGGGTTCAGGCAGGCAGAAGTTCAGTGGGGGTTACAAGAGCTGAAAGGAGAGTTCAAGCTGAATGAAGTAGACCTTGCAAGGGTGAGGAAGACCTCCCTGTTTAGTCTCTTGTGCAGTGCATGCTCATCATAGGTGTTACTGAGAGATTGCTGGTGCCACCCTGGCACTGAGGAGGCTTCCAGGAAGGTGCAGTCTGCTACCTAGAAGGTCATGCTTTATTAAGAGAGTCATATCCGTCATGATAACGCATATTCTTCGGGTCATGGAAACGCAGTGCATGTAGTTGCTTACATTTCTAGGGCCTTGGGAAAAGTTCCTTAAAAGGTGTTGGGTTGGATTATGTCAGGGATAGGTAAAAGTTCAACAAGCACAAGGAATATTTTTAACAGAGGGAGGGGACAACACACAGAAGGAGTAGCACATAGACAAGCACAGCACAGGTACTACCTCCAGCCCCTTCTCTCTCTTCTATGACTGGTTAAATAGAGACAAGAAGTAGGGCTAGGAGGTGCCAGGTGTGAGGGTTTTGTGCCAGGCTGCGTTTGGCTTCAATTGATGGGCAAATTGGTGGATCTCTCCCAACCAGCGAGACTTCCCAGTTTAAGTCCTTTGTACCTGCCCTTCCTTCTCTCAACACAAATTGCAATGGGATGTGCTAAGAACTAGTTATTTGTCTTTTCCACTAACTAGAGGATTCCTTGAGGTCCTGGGTTTGGGAAATTTTCTCATGTTTTTTTCAGAGGTCCCAGGCAATACTGAACAGAGTAGGAATTTTTAGAAAGATAGGTGTAATCCAGGCATGGTGGCACACCTGTAATCCTGGCAGTCTAAAAGTTAGAGGCAAGAGGATTTCAAGTCTGAGTCCAGCCTGGGCAATTTAGTGACTTAGCAAGACCCTGTCTCAAAATTTAAAAAAACTGGAAAAAGGCATGGGAATGTAGCTTAGTTCAAAGGCCCTGGATTCAATCCTTAGTACCAAAACAAAGAAAAGAAAAGAGAAGTACCTCAAACAAAGGTCCACTATCTAGAATATATAAAGAATTGAAAAAAATCAGACCCCCCAAATTCAAAGACTCAATTCAAAAATGAGCATCTGAAATGAACAGACATTTCTCAAAGAAGTAAAAGCAGCAAATAAATACATGAAAAAATGTTCAACATCATTGGTCATTTGAGAGATGCAGATGAAAACAACACTGAGATTCCATCTCACCCCACAAAGACTGGGTGCTATCAAGAAATCAACCAATAACAAATGCTGGCAGGGGTGTGGGGAGAAAGGAACCCTTCCCCATTGTTGGTGGGAGTGCAGACTGGTGCAACCACTGTGGAAATCAGTATGGAGATACCTCAAAGAACTAGGACTAGAGGTCCCATTTGATCCAGCTATTCCCCTGCTGGGGATCTTCCCCAAAGAATTAAAAGAATCATACCACAGCGATATATGTGCACCCATGTTTATAGCGGCACAGTTTGTAATAGCTAAAGCTTGGAAACAGCCCAAATGCCCATCAACTGGAAACTGGATAAGGAAGATGTGGTTTTTTAAATAAAATCAAGTACTATCACTTCTTGGCCTTTTGGCTAAGATCAAGTGTATAAAATCGAGTACTACTCAGCCGTAAAGAACGAGAAACTAGAGACATTTATAGCTAAATGGATGCATATTGAGGCCATACTCTTAAGAGAAATAAATAGAACACACATGTGTAAACACCAAATAGTTTCTCTAATGTGAGAAACTGAAAGTGTAAATAAGGATGAAAATGATTAAAATGAATAATTGATCATTTGAAATAGGAAAAGGTCCAAAGGGGTAGGGGTGGTGGGAGGGGAAGGGGAAAGGAAAGAAGGGAAAGGAAAAATTATGGGAAAAGGAAAAAAATGGAAATGAAATCTATGTAAATAGGGAAGGGTGGAGGGGGTGAAGGGCGCACAGGTAATGGGGAAAAAATAAGCACCAAGATACATCATGTACAGGTACAAGCACCCAATGATAAATGTAAATGTATTGTATACCTAAAATGTACCAATAAAAGAATTTAAAGAAAAAGAGAAAAGAAAAACGTGTGCAATAGTATTCAGGGTTGACCTCAGAGAAGAGATGGCTTTAAAACAGGGCCTGAAAGTTGAGAAGGAGCCACTTGCAGATAGAGCCGCTCCTAGGCACCAAGGAGCAGGCATGAAAGTGGGAAGGCTTGGAAGATATGGTGTGTTCACAAAAGACACAAAAAGTCTTTCGGAGGAGCCATGGTGTGTGAGCAGCTTGGAGAGCAGGTCAGAGATTCGGGACTGAGTGACTCATTTGGACAGGTATTGGTCTCTGGTCTTCCCTTGCTCCCGGTGAATCCCTAACAGGAAAGTATGACTGTGGCACGTGCATTTGGAGATGGCTCTGGTGACCCCTCCTGCTGGTGCTCACACCCTGTGTCACCCTCTTCCATTAAGTGTAGGAAGGACCTATGATCTGCTTCTGTCCAACAGGATATGGAGAGGATGATGGGACGTCACTTCCAAGGTCAGGTTATAAAGGACTGTGACTTCCATCCTGCATCCTCTCCCCCTCTCTGGCTCCTCTCACCCTCTCTCTGATGAAGTGAGATGCAGTGTTGGAAGCTGCCTTAGTGGAGAGGACACCCAGCAAAGAACTGAGGACCACCTCTGGCTAGAGCCAGCTAGAGCTGAGACCATCAGTCCAACACTCCTCCAGGAACTGAACTCTGCCAACAGCCACATGACTGGAAAGCCAGTGCTTCTGAGATGGAAATTTCAGATGAGATCCCAGCCCTGACTAGCACCCACATGGCCGCCTGTGCTAGGCCCTGCAGCAGAGGCTGAGCCCAGCTGTGCCTGAACTCCTGATCTGCAAGAATTGTGACATAACAAGAGCATGTGGTTTGAAGCTGTTCTCCGTGTGGTCATTTGTTAAGCAGCAACGGATACATGGGTGTTCTAAGACCTGCTGAGGCAGAAGGGTCGTGTGGGATGGGGAGAGAAGCCCCACTGTGGCTCAGCTAGGCCAACTGCTTCTTTTGAGTGTTGGGCCTGGCATGTTTCTGGGCACAGCCTTTCTGTGACATTGGCACAGGCCTGGTGAAGAAACTCTGGCTTTATGGAACATGGAAAGATGCTTCTAGAAGGAGTCAATGAAGCCAAATCTTCGCTCCAACCCTCACAGTCCTTATAGAAACATGCTATGAAATCTTCTGGAATCATAATGAAATGAAATAACCTATTTACATTTCAGAAAATATTTTAAAGAGCCACATAGGTCTAAGGAATCAGAGCCAGCACTTGGCAGACCAGAGAGAAGATGTTTAAGAGGAGTATTACAGAGCTCATTCAGAAAACTTCATTTTCCACTCAATACTTTTTGGGACTGAAAAGCCTAATGGTACATGCCACAATGAGCTGTGGTCTCTTTCTTCTCTGTTCTGCCTCTGATATTTAGTCGGGGATCACTGAGGACTCAACTTGCTACATCATATGCCTCACATTTTTAAAGAAAACAAAAGCCTGGTGAATGCCAAATGTTTCTTCTTAACTCTTCCTTAATGCACTTCTGGACTTCCAGAAAATACTGGGATTTTTTTTTTCTACCAGGGATACTTAGCTAAAATGTTAAGTTTTTCATCCAACTTATTTAGAGTTGTAGTGTTGACTTTTGCTCCCAATGAAGCATTTAATTCTAAAATTGTCCTTTAGGGATACTACAAATTCGTTTTTTTTTTTCCTTTTTTGGTACCAGGGATAGAACTTGCACTTATGAGGCATGCATGGCACCACTGAGCTAAATCCCCAGCCTGGGGGTACTACAAATTCTGAGTGGGTTTCTGCCAAGTGGCACATACTTAGTTGCTTTTATATCTTTCATTCATTAAGATTCTAGGTAAGATTGCATTTGAAAAACACAAAAAGGGACAGAGTGAAAAAATAATAGTGAAAAATTGAATATGTCCTTCAAAATACGTCAATCCTCTAAACCATAATAGGTTCTACTAATTTTTGTGTTTAAAATGTGTGTATTAATATGATTTACTGAATTCTTACCTTCTACCAAATGCCTTGATGGATTTGATTCAAATATCAATGTGTCATTCATTCAATACAAACATAATTTTTGCCCCTAGAAGAGAATAAAATGGGCAAAGGCAACTGAGACATTTTGATCCCTGTATCTAAGGATCTAGTAATGAAGCAGACAAGATAAAGTGATCACCATGAATGTGATAATGCTCGCCATATGTTCCAGTTAGCCAAGATCTTCCCCTGTTGCCTATAATAATTCTAAGCATACCTTTAACTTTTGAAAAAAAATCTCAATTTGAAAGATAAGTCATCCACCCTAGCTAAGACAGATGGGCCAAAAACCTTATTTGTATAGAAAGCGTCCTTTGGTAAAACTGATCACATTTTCAGCTTCTACTTAATGTAAATAAAAGTTGACCATCAACACCTGTCTATTTAATTGATATATTGATAATTTAGATTTATTTAGGAGATTTACTATACCACAGATCAGGGATGGTAAACCTTTTAGAGCTTTCAATGATGACGAACAGCCTGCTGCAGTGTGCATGCCATAGGTTCACCACCTATGCCACCAATGGCATGGATTATGTTCCAGATTAGTGGTTGGCCACCACTGACACAGATTATCTTGAGCATTTTATAAATTTAGTCTTTTTTTAGCCATGCAAAGGGAAAACAAGACTTAGGTGACTCACTTCTTCTGGTTCTGACAATTTCCCAGTTGCCATGGATAATATTCATGTATTGCAAAGCATAAATATCTGCCTTCCTATATGGCTATGATGACTATTGTGAATTTCTAGGGAGGGAATCTACCACCCACACTGTACTTTCTTTTACTTTTCATTTCTCCAAGGAGTAATTGTGAATCAGAGAATAACTGTATGGAAATTAGAGCTGAAATAGCCTATTAATCACACCTGTCATCGTTTCCTCAAATTGTGGTTGATTTATGATACACCCTATTGCTTCCCTGCCATGGACACACCATTCCCGTGATGTGAAATCACATGCATGCACCATCAGGGACTACTTAAAGACTATACAAAGGGAGAAATAAAAACAAAACAGAATTAATGTTGGAGAACACCGAGCTACATATGGGATGCAAATACATCACTGGAAAATCTGGGCCATGCTGGAAATAAATGAATAAGTGTTCAAATTAATAAAAGAAAAGGGGACAATCAGTTGATCAATACTGGATTATCTGAGACAATAGAGAGTAGGGGAGAGGGTGTGCAAATACTCATATAATCCAATACTTATCTCTAGAACCAAAGATGCTCCTGTGACCTCAGCTGCAGCCTCTCTGAGCAGGTTATTCCTAAGCAGAAGAATCATCCAGATCAGGTCTTATCAAACCTGGGTGAAGGCTCTCCAGTCATGTGGTGGCAAAGTGTGCCAGAGAAGAGGGAAAAGGAGAGGGCACAGTGAGGGAAGGGAAAGACAGAGGAAGTAGGTCTGACTAATGATTATTTTTCTTTGTTTCTGAAACTAGACAGTAGAGATCTGGGAAGCAACCTGGTGCACTGCCCATATTCATGTCCACCCAAATTCAAATTGCAGAGCTGAGATTCAACTGCCAACATCCATTGGCACTACCCAGAGACTGCACTTCCTCTGATGAGTCAGTTATTTAAGCTTGATCTCGGTGGAATGTTCTGCATTTAAGAATAAAATCTCCAAGGCCTAGGTATTCCAGAAACCTGTCTGGGTTATTTGCTAAAATATTTTAACAAAAAGGATAGTCAATGATGAAGCCATGAGAGAAGCTAATGTGAAACTCAATTGTCCTTCTTTGGGTCAACCATGGATTTTCTCTCCCCCAGGGCACGTTTCCAGTCAGCTCAAGCTCATCTCAGCAGTGTGGGGAATTGGAAGAGACAGACAGAGAGCCAGGGATCTGGGTTGTGCTTGCCTCTGCCAGGGAGTCCTGTGTCTTCCAGCAGCCTGTCTTTTCTAATTGTGAGTGATGTCCTCGGTGATGGTTATTGAAAGATGACTCCTCACTTGTGGGTCCTCTCCCTTCACATGTTCTGCCACTCAATTAGCTTCATTTTGCCTGGTTACTTGGCAACATGTTGGGAACTGTGCGCAGCCTCAGAGGGAGGCAGATGTGAGTTCACGTCCTCACTCTCTTATAAACTGCACACTGTTGATCAAGTGAGGTAGAATTTCTGAGCCTCAGTTTTCTCAAATTGCTACTATCCAATGAAGATAGTAACAGCTGGGTTGTAAAATGCTTGGGAGGATTAGGTAGATGCAAAGAGCCAGGAATATGGCTTGACACACAGTAGGCATTTAGGGTGACTCTGCATGTATGTGAGTAGAAACTATAAGAGACTGATTGATTGATTGATTGTCTTTAAGAAACGGGCGGACAGAGTTGTAGAGACTTGGTAAGTCCAGTGTCTGCAGAGTTCAAGGTTGCCCACTAGCAGAATTCCTTTTTGCTCTGGAGATCAGTCTTTGTATTGTTTAAATAGAAATACCCAATGATTGGGTGAGGCCCACCTACATTCATGGAGGGCAATCTGCTTTACTCCACACCCACCAATTTAAACGTTAATCTCACCCAAAACACTTTCACAGAAACGTCCAGAACCATGTTTTGTTAAATATCTAGACATGTTCCAGTCCAGTAGACACATAAAATGAACCGTCAAAGGATGTATTTATTTAAAATTGGGAGCTGTATAATTCCCTGCATGCATCAGATAATTAAATGCATCGAATAATTAAAGGCAGTGTAGAGCTCCTAACACTGACTTTATGTAGAAAAATAAAGGTCAATAACTTTGGCTGGGCACCCCATAATACGTATTTTGGGTCTTTCAAAATTTACAGACCACTCGGGTGGTCTGTGCCAACTCTGGAGTTAAGTGAAAGTCCCCTCTTTGACTGACTGAAGCAAACTTGGATGGAGGGGAACAAAACCCAAACACGGTGCATGTGTAGACAGATAGATGCTGAAGGGAAAGGAAATCCATTTACTGAAGAGATGTGACCCTATCCTGCCTTCATTGACATTATGCCTTGCCTCTGAGGAGAAGCTATTTACCTTTCTCTGTTCCTTGAGGTCCTTTGAGTCTTCTGTCCATGTGCAGTGAGATCTCCATTCATTCACCACCCTGGCCACAGGGAGCACATGTTGAACTCATGAAAGTCTTTGCATCCCTTGATAAGAGACTTTTAGATTTACAAAGATGGGTTCAGTCAAAGGGACCCCAAGATCTTCAGATGGAGGCACTCACAAGGCTTATCTGTGGGGAAGCAGTGGCAGCTCCTGAGTCTTTTTTCCACCTTCCCCTTACCTCTTGAGCTCACTAGATTGGTTTTCTCACTCATCAGTCTCTGATTATGGCACCTCTGGGTGTCACTTAGTTATACACAGCTTTGCCCCACACCCTCCACAGGAGATCAGGGAGAGGAAATGCTGTGCTTCTCCAGCCTTCCGCCTCATGATGGCTTCTCACTTTCTTCTTGACACCAGAAATCAACTTAAAAGACCAAACTGATGCAAGACAAGATGGCAGGTTAGACCCAGAGGTCCTTAGAATTTTTAGGGTAAGACAATTGTTCCAGATGGACCATATTCCCATGGCTTTCTCTGTAGATTTCCTGGAGAGGATTGCACCTTGAAAGCTTTTCTGAGGTATCTGATATTTCTGCCTTTCTGCCATTTTCTCCCCTCTGGGCTCAGGCATGTTGTAAGATGGAGGATTTCTCTCTCATTCCTACATGACTGCTCGTATTATGTGCCACTTTCTTAATTTACATTCACACCGTGCTACTCGCCATTAATTTCTTCTGGAAATGTTGACGAGGGCTGAAACCCCTGAGTATGGAACAAATTTGCCCCCATAAGAAATAAATAGAAAGAATGAAAGGAACCTAGCAGTGAACATCAAGTGTAAAGTAGTACAAATTTTCAAAATAAATCAGCGGAATCACAAGTAAAAAAAAAAGAAAGAACTAGAAATAGGGTAAATAGAAAGCATTTTTGAAAGTTCCTCAGAATGTTTATATTTTAGTGGGCTAACATTAGCCTGTCACTGAGCTAATATTAGCCTTTTAGGCTTAGTGCAGGGGTCCTCAACCTCTGGCATGGGCGGTTACCAGCCTGTGGCCTGTTAGAACCAGGCCACATAACAGGATGTGGGTAGAAAGCAAGGGAAGCTTCTTCTGTACTTACAGCTGCTCCCTGTCGCTTGCATTACTGTCGGAGCTCCACATCTTGTCAGATCGTCAATGGCATTAGACTCCCATAGGAGCGGAAACTCTGCTGTGAGCTGGCACAAGAGAGATTTAGGTTGAATCATCCGGAAATCATACCCCCACCCTCACCTCCAGTCCCTGTCACTGGAAATATTGTCTTCCACAAAACTGATCCCTGGGGATCACTGGTTAGTGGCATCACTCTTAACTGTTTTGCAATCCATGATTAGCACTTAAAAGGCACTGAAATACAAGACAGTAAGGATGGATATGTAAGCCTTCCCCACTGTTCAGGAGTTGCCATGAGAGTGATGCAAGCACTGAGTGCTGAAACAGTGGCAAGTACTGGATTTGAAGAGTTTTGAAGCCCATGAGTACAGAGGAATGACTGTACCCAGTTTTCTCCTGCTGACCACCCACTCATCCCACAAACTTAGGTGAAATGTCACTTTTTCCAAGATGTCATCCTGGAAATGCAATTATTTCTGTGTTTCCATAGAATCTCTATGTCGCTATTATGGTGCTTATCAAGTTAGTGTAATCACCAGAAACACGTCCACACCCCACCCCTAGAGTATTAGCCTCCAGAACACACAGGCTAAGGAGTAATCTTCATCTTTGAATCTCAGCAGCAAATGGAGATGACGGCAAAGAAGATTCTTAATAGAGGTTTATTGCCTGCATGAGAATGGAGGGAAGAATCTCTTAGGAAGATCTCAGAGATGTCCATAAGTTTTTATGTGACTTTCACAGCCAACTTGCTATGTGACCTTAAGTAATTGTTTACTAAGTTCATTGGTACATTTTAGGCATACATTATGATTACATTCATCATTGGGAATTTGTACCTGTACGTGGCATATCTTGATTCTTCTTTTTTCTCCCCTTTCCCCTCCCTCTCTTCTACCCCTCCAGCCCTCCCTACTTACAAAAAAACTTTGTTTCTATTTTTCCTTCTTTTCTTATACTTTTTTTCTTTCCCTTCTTTCTTTTCCCTTAACCCTCAACTTCCCCTTTCACTTTGGACAACTTCTTCCTGCTTCACATTATCTTGGTTCTCATTTGCATTTGCAGTTTTTCACACCAGAGAAACTATTTGGTATTTACACATGTGTGTCCTATTTATTTCACTTAACAGTATGGTCTCAATGTCCACCCATTTACCTATAAATGTCTCTAGTTTGTCATTCTTTATGGCTGAGTAGTACTCCATTTATTTAAAAAACACAACTTCTTTATCCACTCACCAGTTGATGGGCAATTGGACTGTTTCCAAGCTTTAGCTATTACAAACTGCGCCGCTATAAACATGGGTGCACATATATCGCTGTGTTATGATTCTTTTAATTCTTTAGGAAAGATACCCAGCAGGGGAATAGCTGGGTCAAATGGGACTTCCAGTCCTAGTTGTTTGAGGTATCTCCATACTGATTTCCACAGTGATTGCACCAGTCTGCACTCCCACCACCAGTGGAACAGGGTTCCTCTTTCCCCACAGCCACGCCAGCATTTGTTGGTTGATTTCTTGATAGCAGCCATTCTTTCTGGAGTGAGATGGAATCTCGGTGTTGTTTTCATTTGCATCTCTTGAATGATCAGTGATGTCATACATTTTTTCATATGTCTATTTGCTGTTTTTACTTCTTCATCAGATGCCCATTTTTGGATTGGGTCTTTAAATTTGGGGGATCTAATTTTAAAAAATTCTTTAGATTCTAGATAGTAGACCTTTGTCTTAGGAGCAGCTGGTAAACATTTTTCTGCACATTGTGGGTTGTCTCTTCACTCTGTTGGTTGTTTCTTTTGCTGTGCAGAAGCTTTTTAATAAGATGAGATCCCACTTGTTGATTCTTTGTGCTAGTTCAACGAGGTTTTGTTCATAAAATCTTTCCCTACACTAGTGTCTTCAAGAGTTCTACCTAACCTGTTCTCTAGCAGGTTTAGTGTTTATGTTTTAAAATTCAGATCTTTGATCCATTTCAATTTTAGTTTAGTGCAGGGTCTAGTTTTAATCTTTGATGAGTTGAAACCCAGTTTTTCTAGCATCATTTATTAAAGAGGATATCTTTTCTCCAGTGAGGGTGTTTGGCTCCTTTGTCAAAGATGAGGTGGCTTAGTATGTCTGGAGTTGTTTTCTAATCTGTTCCATTGGTCCTTCTTTTTTTTTGTACCGGGGATCAAACCTGGGTTCTTGTGCTTGCACAACAGGCGGTGAAACCACTGAGCTAAATCCCTGGCCCTCCATTGGTCCTTCTAATCTGTTCTTCTAATCTTCTAATCTGTTCCATTGATCCTTGGGTCTGTTTCTTTGCCAGTACCATGTTGTTTTTATCACAGTAGCTTTGTATTATAGTTTTAAGTCAGGGATTGTAATACCCCCTGCCTAGTCTTGATTGCTTAGAATTGCTTTTGCTATTTCTTTCTTCTGGTTTCTTCTGGTTCCAAATGAATTTTTGGATTGTTTTCTTGAGTTCTGTGAAATATGCTGTTGGGATTCAATTGGGATTCCATGAATCTATATAGCAGTTTTGGAAGTATGGCCATTTTCACTATATTGGTTTTTCCTACCCAAGAAAAGGGAATGTCTTTCCATTTTCTGATATCCTCTTTGATATCTTTTTTCAGAGTGCTGTAGTTTTCAGAGTAGAGGTCTTTTACTTCCTTCATTAGATTAATTCCTAGGTATTTCTTTTTTTTCTCTTGGATGCTATTGTGAAAGGAATTGTTTGCCCTATTTCTCTCTCAGTGAGTCTCTTGTTTGTGTAGAGGAAAGCTATTGATTTTTGAGTGTTGAGCTTGCATCCAGCTACCCTACTGAATTTGGTTATTAAGTCTAGAAGACTTTTGGTGGAGTTTTTGGGTCTTCTATATAGAGTATCATGTCATCTGCAAATAATGACAATTTGACTTCTTCATTTTCTATCTTTATTCCTTTTACTTCTTTCACTTGACTAATTGCTGTGGCTAATGTTTCCAGAACTATATTAAACAAGAATGGTAATACTGAACATCCTTGCCTTGTTCCTGATTTTAACATGAAATATTTCAGTTTTTGACCATTTAGTATGATGTTGGCTGTTGGTTTTTCATACATGGCTTTTATCAGGTTGAGATAAAGACCTTTCATTCCAATTTTCTGTAGGGTTTTTATTATGAATGGGTGTTGGATTTTATCAAATGAATTTGGGAATATTGCTACCTTTTAAATTTCAATGAAGAAGGAAGCTCCCCCACCGCCATCCCAAGCTCCTAGGGGAGAGAAGCTGAGCCAGTCCCAGCACCCAGAAGGAAGCTCCCCCACTGCCATCCCACACACCTAGGGCAGAGAAGTTGAGCTGCGCAGGCACCAGAAGCACCCCCCTCCCCATGGAAATGAGAAGACACATAAACAAACCTCTAAAACAGACTTCTGGATCACCTACAGCAACCTCAAAGGGAAACAAGATGGAACAATCTGATACTCAACCACCTGGACTCTCTGAACTGACAACAAAAGAGGATCTGGGAAAAATGAAATCAGAAATAATT
>NW_004624746.1:9492357-9557692 GCF_000247695.1 Heterocephalus glaber
TTGAAAGATAATTTTGCAGGATACAACAGTCATGGTTGGAAGTTATTTTCTTTTAGGGCTTGAAATACTTCACTCCAGGCTCTCCTTGATTTGAGAGTTTGTGTTGAGAAATCTGCCGTGATTCTGATGGGCTTTCCTGTAGGTGATTGTTTCTTTTCTCTAACTGCCTGTAGAATTTTGTTCTTCTGTTGGGTTTCTGGGATCTTGACTATTATATGTCTAGGTGTAGATTTTTTTGGTCGTGGGTAGTTGGAGTTCTATATGCCTCACTTATCTGTATGTCCAATTGTCTACCTCTGTCTGGGAAATTTTCTACTATTACTTCTGTGAACAGTTTTTTTTATGTCAATTGTACTTTCTTCTGTTTTTTTCCTGGACTCCTATCAGTCTTATGTTATTCTTCTTTGCATCATCTAGCAGCTGTTGTATTGATTTCTCATGGTCCCTTACTATCTTTAAGAAATCTCTGTTTTCATGGTCCTTAACTGCAATCCTGTCTTCTATATCTGATATTCTGTCTTCAGATTCTCTTAGTCTGCTCTGCATGCTTTCAGTGGAGTTTTTAATCTCCTGAATATCTGTTTGAATCTGTTTCATGGATTCCATTTCTTTCTTATGTTGAATGATTATGTTTTCCATTTCTTTCTTATGCTGGGTGTTCATGGCTTCCAGCATGTTTCTGATCTCATCTATTTTCTTATCTGTTTCTGCTCTAGAGCCTCTAATCATGTCTTTCATTCTGCTCACCATGTCTGTATTTATCTGGGAGATTATTTGTTTTGAATTTTTCTAGAGCTTCATGCATCTGCTTTGTTACTTCCTGTGCTATCAGTTCAGGGTGTCCAAGTGGTTGCTTATCAGACTTTTCCACCTCATTTCCCCCAGAATTTCCTTTTTGTGGCATGGAAGCCTGCATTTGTGCCTTCCTTAAGTGTCTTCTCATTTTTGTTTTTGGCACTGTCCTTGGTTGAATTCCTGGGTTGATATTTCACGATTGCTTAATGTAGGTATCTTTGTTGCTTGTGTTTAAAACCCTTGTGGAATGATTGCTTTTCAGAGGTGTCTTCCAGATATAGCTTGTGTTTGGGTTTTGAGACTCTAAGGACTCTGAGGCTATTTTATTTTCCTTATAACAGGAAGGAAAACTAATTAGATCAATCACAACATGTTAGCCCAAATGACATAGTCAGCAATACCATAGCACCAAGCGCAGCTTAGAAAATGACAATTTGTGGTAGATATTAATCTATCACATTTAACTATGTGAGTTATATTAAAACCGAGGAACAACCCAACATAAGTTTATAATGAATAAACTCTTCAATATAGCATCTTTCCCCTTCAGGGTGGTGAGTTAAAAGGAGTTGGGGAGGAAGGGACAGGTAGAAAGATCAGGTAAGATTAGCAGTGAGGCCAGAAGACACAGAAAGATCACACAAACTCCAAGAAGTTGTTAAAGCCAAGAGGAAAAGGCAGAATGAAAGAACAAAGATGTGAATAGAATCACCTAACAGCAACAGGGAGGGCAGATACCAAATTCACTTTCCTTTAAACATAATGATAATCAAGAGAAGGAAAAAGAAAAGAACAATAAGGGAGAAATCTAAATTCAGTGCAGAAAGGAACAAATGGGAAGATGAGGAGCAATGTGGGACAGCGAGAGAACGAGTGAGAGAGAGAGAGAAAGAAAAGATAACAGAAAGAAAAGTAAAAATTTGAAGGTAAAAAAAAGTAAAACTTAAGAATTAAAAATAAGAGAAAAAAATTGTTTTTTCTTTTTTGCAAATAGCAAAAAATGAAAATTATGGGCCTCCTTCAGGGTATGTCTCTGCTGTCACAGTAGGCAATGTAGGAATCTGTGTGCATATATGAGTCAATGAGTCTCAGCAAGGCAGCATTAGATCAAGTACAGTGGTCTGATGTGCCTTTATTGTAGAGATTCTCTGTACTTTTCCGCTGAGCTTCAGTTTTCATCGAGGAGCCTGAGAAGCCCTCTTTCTGTTACTAACTTCTGGTCTATCTTGTGGCGCTCAGGATAAGGGTCTTTATAACCCCCTGTGCCTCTATAGTATGGAACCAGGTAGCAGAAGAGCCAGGAGGCCAGAGGCGCGGGGGGTGGGTGGCGCGGACTGGACCTTGGAGGTGCCCCTGCAGCTAAGCGGACCTCACTGTGGCGTGGGCGGGGCCCAGGACGGCCACGGAGCTTCAAGCTGCTTGTCTCACCTCGCTGGTCGCAGCTGGGAGAGCGTCGGTTCTGTATGTTATCTTGAAAGGAATATGTGTTCTGTTTTTTGTGGTGAGTGTCTCCATATCAATCAGGAAAAAATAGTTAATAATGCTGTCAAATCTTCCGTATTCTTACTAACTTTTTATCTTTTTGTCTCTATAAATTATTGAGCAAGTGGTATTGAAATCTCCTATAATAATTTCAGATTTCTCTATTTCCCCTTACAGTCCTCAGTTTTTCCTTTATGTGCTTTGATACTCTCTTGTTGCGTGCATAAACAGTTAGGATTATGTCTTCTGATAGATTGACTTCCTTATCATTATAAAATGATCTTCTTTTTCCCTGGTAATTTTCCATGGTTTGAGTGTATTTTGTTTGATGTTAAAATAGGCATTCCAGCTTTTTAAGACTAATATTAATATGCCATATATTTTACACATCTTTATATTTAATGGTTCTCCTGCAGGTAGCATATAGTTAGATCTTGCTTTTTTATCAAATCTGACAATCCCTTGCCATTTTACTGATGGCATTTAGACCATTTACATTTAATAATTTATTGATTTTAGCAAGTTTAAAGTTTATCATCTTGCTATTTCTTTTCTCATTCAGTCTGTTCTTTGTTCTTCTTCCACAATTTTTCTTCCTCATTTGGGATTACTTGTGTGTTTTTTATCGTGCTATCTACATTTTTGGATAGTTTATTAGATATAAGCTGTGTATATTTAGTGGTTGTAATTAGAGCCTATACTATATACCTGTAACATCACAATTTACCTTAAAGTGCTACTATATTACTCTGCCTGTAGAGTAAGAACATTACAGTAGTCAATTTCCATTTCTCTTCTCTGTCTCTGTGCTACTATTGTCATATGTTTTCATTGTAAGTCTGCTCTAAAGCTGGTATATGTATTTATTAGCTAACACTACAATGGTAACTTAATAAACACATATATCAAGTTTTCAATTCTGAGAGGCTGAAATAAGTTTGAGCCAAACCTGGGCAATTTAGTGACTTAGCAAGACCCTGTCTCAAAATAAAAAATAAAAAAGTTCTAGGGGTATGACTCAATGCAAAGGCTCTGAGTTGAATCCTCAGAACTGGGACAGAGAAAAGGCTACTATTTCTGATGCACTCTATTTCATTGTGTAGATCTATATTTCCATCTGTTAGTGCTTTCTTTCTTCATTAGGATTTTAACATTACTTGTGCTTTGTGTGTGCCAGTGACGAGTTCTTTCAGTTATGGTATTTCTGAAAAGGTGTTTATTTAATTTTTAAAGTATATTTTACTTGTTATAACATTCTAGGTTCCATGTTTTTTTCTCCCAAGTTCTTTACAGATATTTCTTCATGATCTTACTTGCGCTGTTTCTGATGGGAATTCTGCTTTCATCTTTATTTTAGTTTTCCTGTATGTAACATGCCCCCCTGAAGCTTTTAAGATTTTCTCTTTGTCACTGGTTTTAGGTAGATTTCCATAAATTTGAGCAAATGTTGGTTATGATATGCCCTTGCATTGTATTCTTGAAGCCTCTTGTGCTAGAGAAACATTGAATGTCTTGAATCTGTAGGTAGATGATTTTCATTAAATTTGTCATAACTGTTGACCACTATTTCTTTAAAAATTCTGACTATTTCCACCTATCCTCTCCATTCCAGAATCCAATTACACATATTTTAGACTGTTTTAAGTTGTCTTTTAGTTCACTGCTGCTCTTTTTAAATTTTTCTCTGTGTGTGTTTTGTTTTGAATAGTTTTTATTACTATCATTCCAAATAGGCCATTCTTTTTGTCTGCAATGTCTAAGTTGGAATCAATCTCATCCAGTATATTCTTCACCTTAAACACTGTAGATTTTATCTCTAGATGTTCAGTGTATTTTCTCATAGCTTTTTTTTTTTTTTTTTTGGTACTGGGGATCGAATTTGGGACCTTGTGCTTGCAAGGCAGGTGGCGGAACAACTGAGCTAAATCTACGGCCTGATGTTCAGTGTGTTTTTTTAAAAAGTTGTCTCTTTGAGTCAATATATCTTGTTAAAACTTAACTTTTGAATATCCAAAGTAGGTGTAGTTACTGTTTTGATGTCCTTGTCTGCTAATTCTCACATCTGTGTCTGTCCTGAGTCACTTTCAATCCATTGATTTCTCTCAATTTGGATCTGTTTGGTTTCATGACATGCGTGCCCAGTATAATTTGTGTGCTAGCTATTGTGAGCTGCCCTTGTTAGGTAATAGATATTTTCTATATTCCTATAAACATTCTTGACATTTTTTTCTGAGATGCAGTGAAGTTTCTTGGAAACAATTTGATTATTTGAGGAGTTTGTACTTATGATTTCTTAGTTCTAGAGCAGCACACAGGGTCTAGGGTTAATTACTCTCTACTACCAAGGCAAGACCTTCCTGAGAGCGCTACCACATGCCCTGTGAAGTATGAGTTGTATCTGGGGAAAAAGGACTTATTCATGGCCCTAAGTGAATACTAGGAAGTGTTCTCTTTAATCCCTTTGGGTGTTTCTTTCTCTTATTTGGAATACAATACTCCCGCGAGTGTTCAAACAGGACCATGTGATATCTGTATTCTGAGAGCGGCTCTTTCCTCTCCAAGACTGGCCTGTGAGCTCTCCTACCAAGATCCCTCTGGATACTTAGCTCAACTCCTCCACTCAGAGAATTTGCAGGGAATCACCTGGCCTTCCCTTGCCTGCACCACAGATTAAAAATCCTTTTGAAGAATCAAGCTGAGACCATGGTGATGCTATTCTTGTCTCATTTCCACCACTCTGGGATTTCTGTTGTTTATAATTTCATGGGCAACATCTTGAAGACCATTTTCCTGTATATTGTCTGGTTTTACGGGTTGGTTTGTTTCAAATGGTAGAGTAAATCTTGTTAATCCATCTTGTCTGGAACAGAAATACTTTTCCCAACATTATTTAATCTTATCAACCAGCCTTTGCAGTAGTTAATCTGACCCCATTTTCCAGAGGAGGAAGCGGTGCAGATAGGCAGCAGAGTTTCCTAAGCTCACACAGATAATTGCCTGGATTCATCTACCTTTGATTCTTGGAGATACATGATTATCAATATGTCTACATGATTTCCTCTGCTTCATATTCCCTTGACTTAAAATACTCTAGGACTGTGAGGGATGGAGAAAGATAGAGTTGAAAATAAGACCACATAGAACTCTTTGGAAGCCACTTCCCCATTCCTTTGGGATGTGAAAGTTAATAAAGGGTGGAAATGGAAACATATGGTTCAATATAAGGACCACACCAGTAAGAGTAATCTTTTCCTCCCAGGCAATCACTGTGCCAAATTGGAAGTGTTATTGAGGATCTCCCAGCTCAGTGGGTGTCAAAGTTGAAGACAAACTCTCGACTGTAGAGAATACGTAAAGTCTTGAGTTGTGAAGCATGATGAAATTGAAAAACATATGGAGGAGATTGAAAAGTGATATACTTGATTTCCTTCCCATGATTCTGGGCTGCATCTCTGATAAGAACCACTGGTATCTGGGCATAACTTCTCCAACACAGAGAAACCCTTTCTCTGAGTGAGAGTGCATGACACTCCTCCTGGTGCTTGGGCTCCCCTCTTTCTTCTGTGGATGTGCTGGACTCTGCTCAGTGTGAGGCCCTTGAGACATGGTTGGGTGCATCACATCGACCCAGCCAGTTATGTCTCTTCACCAGGACTTTGTTTATGTAGAGCTAGAAGTAAAGGGAATTTTGCCTTTTGGAACACAGGAGTCGAAGGTACGAATCAGGATGATCCAGAAGCACACAAACCTTGCAAAAGAAACTCGTGTACATAAGGAAGAGTAAGGGAAGACACAATGAAATCATAGCCAAAAATTAGAGTGGGTCACGTATAAAGGTAGAAACAGAAGGTCATCAGTTTAGTCCTTTTATCTCCAGATGCGACAATGCCTTAAATCAACACCCGGGCTTCCCAATCGCAGAACCCAATAAATCCTATTTTACCCTTTAATTGGTGGGCTAGATTTTTGTCACTTATAACCAAAAAGCACCCTGATAAATACAGAGGAATTATTTATCCAACATTAAGATCCTGCATTCATAGGGAAGGTGGGATGAGAATTCAACTAATTCTATTTCAAATATACCAGACAAGGGAGAGAATTTAAGAATTTAAGACTCTTCCTCTTGGAGTAAGCAAAGGCTACTCCATTCACAAATACTACTAATAACTTTTATTAGTTTGTGTGCATATCAAAACCATAAAAGCTTCCACCAGGCACATTTAATTAAGGGTGTTATGTGATTCTTCTCCAACCAGGGAAGAAGAGTCTGTTATAATCTCCCCTTTGAAGATAAGGGGACAGGCTTGGGGAGGGTAAGGAATATGCCTGAGGTCTCATAACAAGTTTGCATTGGAACCAGAGTTCTCGAATGAAGGCAGCCTGGGCTCCCAGAAATGCACTTGAGCACTGGCCATCTTCTCCAATGCTTGTATGTCAGCGCCCTTCCTCCTAAGCCCCAGGTGTCCTCTGGAAATGATCTTTGGACAGTGCTGGTAGCCACTGGATGATACCCTGGCCCTTCATTCTGTACATGCACTTCCATGCAGGTTTCTCATGGAAGAACAAAGGAGCAGATGGAAGCCTTATTTTAGGAGAGAGAAATCTATTATCCCATAGTCCTTCAATCAAATGATTCCCATTTGATATTTGGTTCATTTAAGAGACCATCAATCAGGACTGCTGAGAGTGAATTCTGACCCAGAAGGGGATATCCTTTACATCAGTTTCCAAAAAGATTCACTGTCCCACCTCAGGTAGCATTTATATACAGCTCTCACTGAACCAGAGAATCTGACTCCCCAGTGTATAAAACCAACCTGTGTGCCTTTTTATTACTGATACCAACACACTTGATTTTATAGGATTTCCAGTGAACCTGGTTAGAAAATGAAAAAAGAAAACTCCAAAGTGTGCCAAATTTGGGCCATGTGATCGTTGCAGTTTTTGGTGTCAGAATCAGTAGTATCCATGCAGCCCTAAGTGGACAGATTCCTGTGTGGACAAGTGAGGCTGGGGAGTAATTTTTCTATGGGGGTTATTTCATTTGAATGTTGAGTTGTTGTCATCGTTGTTGTGGTTGTTGCTGTTAAGATCTCAGGAGACCTTCAATTATCAGCAGGAACAAATCTAGTAAACAAAATGACACAGGCACCCCTGGCAATTGTTGCCGTGGGTTTGGTTTTGACCTGCAGTCGGGCTTAGCACAGTTATGCTGGGGTGGCTGTTCATGGCTTGGTAGCGACTGCATGTTTAGACAGGGTGGGGCTGGGAAGCCCTCACAGAAGGCCCACCCTGGGTCTGGGCTGTGGGAATGATAAACACAGCACAGTCTCCTATGTCGTGGGGAGGAAGAGACCAATGTTAAGCTTTGGAAGAGCAGAACTGCAGGGTCATGAGTGTCCCTGGAGCTGGTGTCATCTTGTCCCTGAGATCATGGACACACATGTCTTTCTCACACACCAGATGGTCTCTAGCTTGGAGTTGGCAAGCTGAGGCTCCTCTTGTCCCAGTTGGCCAATACCTCTAGGACTGAGCTGGCAGGATGAGAGTCCAATTGGAACTGGAAATGAATGGAACACTGCCCTAAACCTGCTCAGGCAGCTCCGCTCGGCAGATGGAGGACAGGGAGCTTGATTGGCTCTGCCATGTCCTAGATCCGTGCATTTGGGCAAATTCCATTGCCTCTCTGCACCTCAACATTTTCATCCAAAATATGAGCTTAAAGAGACCTTAGAGATTATCTAATTAAAACAAGCCATGCTTCTAGAAATGAAAGCAATATCCAAGAGACCATTTGTCTATTTCTTATAGAGTTGTTTTTTTTTTTTAGGAGATTCAAAATTCCCCACATTTGCTCCTTACCCTCAGGGTAGAAATGGGCTAAAAGCAGCTTACAGGGACAGACAAAATCCCTGATAGAATCATCAGAATTCCCCTGCACTATCCAGAGCACCTCATGTGCCACTATTCCCTTGAAATTCATCTTTAAGCTAATGTACTTTTCCCCAAAATAATAATGAAAAGGAATCTTTATATATTTATATTCTTAGTCACAATAAGAATTTTTAAACACTATTATTTTCATTGTATTTTAAAAAATCATCTTTTAATTAAACTGTTGCCTGCCAAAGGTTTTTGCCCAGAGCCCATTCTTTCCCTATGATTGTTAATCTCCCTTTGAACAGAAGGATATTAAAGGCATACTCAGGCTGAGCCAAAACAGGACTTCCCTTTGATTTGATCAGCAAATGAGCAAGGGAGGTCCTTTCGAATTTTGTTCATACCCTGAAATTTCATTGTTCTTTGTTCGTGCACTTCTGAAAATCTCCCATTCTGGTGGTGGTACTTGGTTCACATTTTCTGCAATACGATGGGAAATGCAGACTGCCTCCTGTCTAACCCGAAGTACAGTGAAACAGATTTCTCCATGATAGGCTCAAATTGGCCCTAGGCATTGGAGAGATTTTCTTGCAAAGACCAGGACCCTGTGCTTTTATCACTGTTTGCTTTGGTGTGAGCTTTATATGTATCATCCATACAGATAACTTATGCTCCAACAATACTGGTCCCAACAGATACTTTCTGGAGAGTTCCAACACAGAAGCCTCAGGAACTGGGACCAGATATTGCACAAGCCACCCCTCTACTGGTTTGTTAACTGTTGAGATTTAACTCATACATAACCACACAAGGCAAGCTGTTCCTAACCACACAAAGCATACCTGGACAGGAGAGAAATGGAAAGGAAAGAATAAAGAAAATTACCACCAGCAACAAACTAGACATAGCAGGAAAATTAAAAGGCAGAAGGGCTTGGGCTTGGTAGGAAAATCTGTTATCTTTTGTAACAGTTTAATATCCAGGGTGTTGATGAGCACTTGAGAAGGACAATTCTGTTCACTGTGCTGATTGAGCAGGAAATGCTGCTGGTTGTTTATAAACTGCGTATAAACAGTGACTCAGGAGCTGGGTGTCCAGGAATGGATCCCATGTTTCCGTCAAGACTGGGGCTGTTCCTAGATGGGGCCATTCAGCAAATGCAAGAGCTTAGGCTGCAGGCTAGGGCAAGGACTCCTGGTTATTGAGATGGTCACCCTCCTCACCACACAGGTTGTCTTGTGTAGGCTATCACAGGGGGAACGAGGGTGCTGCTTAATTAGCACCTCAAACTGGTGACAAACTGCTCATCATCTCCTTCCTCCCTTCTCACGATCCAGTGATAAGGTCAGGATTGCACTTTTACCACCAAGTCTTTGAGGCTTCAGGAGGGTATGAGGCCCACAGCTAAAGAGCAAGTGCTCCTGGGGCCCAAGGAGGCAGCAGCTCAGCTGTCTGGCCAGACTCTGTCTGCAGTCCCTCTTTGCCTTCAGGATGGTTCTGCCTTCTCGACTCCCTAAAGCCCTTCATAGTCTGTAACATGTGCCTTGGTTCAGGGGAAAAGTCAAGTGGAGCATTTCCAATATAGAAAAGATATGTTCTAAGGACATTTATATCTTACATAGTGACACACACACACACACACACACACACACACCCCTAAAACTAGATGTGTTTGGAGGGAGAGTTGACTAAGGAGAGTTCCTTAATGACATTTTGAATACATTATATGAAGCATTTTTCAAATCAAGGGCACTAAGAAAAATTACATGCCATTTTGAACAAGAGTTTGAGATTTAAAAAAAACACTTTACCTTTGCTGGAGAATGCCTATTGAAGAAAGAAAAAGAAAACTAATTTGACATAATAACTAGGGAGTTTGATGCTCTATATGAAGTCAAATTTCCGTAGTTTGTCATGATGCCCTAAAAGAGTTACATTTGCGACTTTCATACTTTAATGTGTTTCTGTTGAGAATCTACCAGGTGACACATTTTGTGGTAGTGGGACAGTGTGAATGTGCACGAAGTAAAAGGCACAAGCTTTGATGGGGCTTTGACAGGGAACTTCACCTCATCCAGGCTTCAGATACTATACTTGCTCTCGGCCTAAAAGCTGAGAAGCCATAGTCTAGGCTTCAGAAAACATTCCCAAGAGACAGTGGGTTTTGGGGGGTTTGTTATTGTTTTTGTTTTTGTTTTGATTCTGAGGATTGTACACAGGGCATTCACAATGATCTACATCCTCAGCACTTTTTAGATTTTTTTGTGTTGAGGCAGGGTCTCCTCATTAAGTCACTGAGTAGCCCAGGCTGGGCCCAAATGTGTGGTCCTCCAGCCCCAGCCTCTCACAGCACAAAGGGTTTTATGCTTGCTCCCAACAAAGGCCATATGCGCAGTCAGAAGTATTTTTATTCTTACAACAGTTTTCTGTAGTGATAGAGGTTTTTCTCACTAGGGAAAATCCTTTTTGAGCAATGAATTCTCTTGACTGTATTTATGTTTGTAGGACCAGGCTTGACACAGACCAAGTGATAAATGCACTTTTAGAGTCATATAATGATTAATTTTTAGTCATGTAGTCATTCATTCAACACAAACATTATACAAAACTTATATTGATATAACCCCAAAACATATTAGAGATAAAATCCAAGTAGAAAAACAAAGCCTCTTAAATACAGCATTAGTTATATCAACTATTGTCTGGGAAAAGATAAAGGACTGATTCAAACCATTCATCTACATTTTAAAATTTTTGTCATAAATGTATATGTGAAATATAAAGCTTCTCATTTTACCCAATTTTAAGTATGCAATTCAGTGGCATTTATTACCCTCAAAATCTTGTGCTATCATAGCCACTATCTATTTTTAAAACTTTTTTTCCCTCCCCAAATAGGAACTCTGTAATCATTAAGAGATAACTCTGTGTTACTCCCATCCTTAGGCCACTAAATATACTTTCTATCTATACATTTATCTAATGTAGATAGTTCATATTAGTGGAGTTTTACCATATTTATCCCCTTGTGTCTGGCTTGTTTCACCTTGTATATTATTTTCAATGTTCATCCATGTCCCAGCATGAATTGCAGCTTTCCTTTTATGACTGAATAGTACCCCATTGTGCAGTACATACTGCATTTTGTTTATCTACTCATCTGTTGATAGATAAAGGTTTTATCCACATTTGGGCTACTGTGAATAGTGTCACAATGAACACTGGTCTACAAGTATCTGTCTGAATTCCTGTTTTCAATTACTTTAGCTGTGTACCTAAGAATGGAATTGCTGAGTCAAGTGGTAATTCTATATTTAGTGTTTTCAGGAATTTCCAGGCTGTTTTCCACAGTAACTCACCACTGCACATTCCCACCAGCAGTACACAGAGGTTCTGCTCTCTCTGCCTTTTGCTGATACTTATTTCCATTTTTTAAAGTGTAGCCATTCTAACAGACATGAAATGGTATCTCATTGTGGTTTGGGTTTGCTTTTCCCTGATAACTAATGATGTCCAACATCATTCTTGGGGCCTGTTGGCTATTTAAGACAGTGTCTCACTAAGTTGCTAAGTTGCCCAAGCTGGGCTCAAACTTGCCATCCTCCTGCCTCAGTCTCCTAGGATGCTGGTTTATTTGCCTTCTCTGTTGGTGAGTTGTAGTTCGTTACATATTCTGGTCATAAACCCCTTCCCAGAGATATATGACTTGAAATATGTCTTCCCATTCTGATGGTTGACTTCTTATTTTCCTAAAAATATGCTTTGATGTACAAAAGTTTTTAATATTAATGAAGTATGGTTTATCCATTTTTCTTGTTGCTGTTGCTTGTACTTTTAAGGTCATACCTGAGAATCCACTGCAAAACCCACTCACTTTATTTTACTTTCAACAAAATATTTATTGACTGCTTACTCTAAGCTGGTAATGTGCCAGGCACTGAAGAAAAATAGGAAAGATAGGAAAACTCCTGCCCACATGAAGCATCCACCCTTGTAAAGCGAGAAGAAAATAAGTAAGTTTGGTAACACTAGATATTAGCAAGTTCTGCGATAAAAAGAAAATAAATGTAAAGCTAATAACAGTAAAAGAAGAATATAATCAGAGTGATGAGGGAAAGCAAAAGGAACTTAAATGTTCAGGAAGGCCCTGTCCAAGAAGTTGATATTTTGATTGTCAGCTGAATGGCTCAAGAGACCAGCTGGCTAAGAATATAGGAGAAGATCCAATGTCATTTACTGGAAAACCACACATCTGAATCTAGCTCAGGTGACCCCGATGGCAGAGTCCGGATTGGCACCCAGATCTCCCAGCTGACTTTTGAAACCAGCTGTGTTATGTCCTTGAAGATTAATCAACAAAGTGGAATGACTTAATACTTTAACACTAGTAGGAGGAAAGGTGGAAGAAAAAAGAGGGATGTGATTCACATTTTTTATGTATCAAATGTATGGAATCTTTGGCAGCCATGAGGGGGTAATCAAATGACATATTAACTTGACCAATATTTTGACAAGCTGCCTTGGAATGTAGGCTCCCAGAATTACTCAAGATCAATAAACAACGTTTCTAGTTCCTCACAGGGGAAGGCGGCAGGCACTCTGATCAGTATCCTGGAAAGGAATGTAACATGTACATTCCATTCTCCAGACCCAGGACTAGCTACAGTGGGATTTCTGGGTGGTAAAGGAGAAACAGGATGTAAATACTTGGTCTTTGGTGGACTCCCTGATAAATATGAGAATGACAAATTGTCTTCCGCAGTCCCTAGTGTCGGATGGCAAAACACGATGGCGGCCCAGGGTGCAAGTCACATTCCACATTTGCAAGATGATGGGGAACCAAGCTCAGTTCCCAGAGTCCTTCTGGACCCCAGAACAAAGTGTCCTCCTTGGGAAAGCAGCACCCGAAAGCAAACACACCCGCCACGCTCTGCGTTCTCCATTCTCCCACAGAACGGTAGTTTCATGTCTCAGCACAATCTCAGCTTTTAACAAAGAGTAAGAGAAGACTCTTCTCTAGGGAGGCAAGTTTATTTCTGATTCTTCGGGAATTAGCCTTATTTGGCAATTTTTTTCTCACTTTTTCAGCAAAAAAGAAATGTCTCTCTGGGGCTTTGAAAAGTCTTAATCACATAAGAACTCCATCATCCCTTCCTCTCCCAAGCAAGGAGTTTAAAATCTCAAATTCATTTCTCCAGCCCTGAATGCCAGTAGTGTTTGTTCCAATCAGAGCATTTTCCACAGTCAGCCTCCTATTTCTGTGGAGGTTTTATTCTGTTTTGTTCAAGGTATTTTATGATCCCTCAGCAATTCCATATCTCTGAATATGAAGGCCATGTCTTTCTCCATTTTTCCTGTATCATAGCACCCATAATGCCTGCCCAGAGGGCTTTGAATCAATTTTTTTATGGCAGAAGCGTTTGGTGAATTTTGAACGTGGGGTCATATTGTGCAGGTACTTTTGCAAAGTTTGCTGTTGCTGTTGTTGGTTGGTGCCTCACTATGATAAAGTTAGCACGATAACCAATACTTTGATAAATGTACTACTAGGTAGAAAGCATTGAAAAGACGATGTAATATTGCCACCTTACAAATTCTAATTGAACCATTTTGTAAGGAGATAAATAAAACAATTTTCTTTTTATTTTATCATTGGGAAATTGATATAACAAATGTCACAATTTGTTGAGTGTCTAAGTATCTACCAGACACAAATGAAGGCTTGATAGCATCACTACAAAAGTGCTTTTAAAAAGATCATAGGTAAAAGTATATATATATATGTATATGTATATGCAGATATAATGCAATATATATAATGCAGGGATAGCTTTAAGTAACATATTTGTACATGTGTGGTAGCACTATAAATTATTTTAAGTATATATGGCAATATACTTTAAGAGGAATGAAAACACTTACTCACTTTGACTTGCTTTTGTATCTCAGGGGTATCAATCTTAAGGAAACAATAGATTAAAAGCAATTCTTTTCTAATACAGTTAAGTTTTTTATATTTTGTACAAAAATTAAAAGCCATATACTTGTTGGACATTCAGTGGTTTCACATCTACATTACAATTTAAGCAGTTGATATATCAAGCCTGGCTTAAGTCTTGTGACTAGAATATGTAGCAGCAGAATGTATGATACATTTTGATTATAGTTTAAAAATACCAATGTCCACAATTTGAAATAGGTAAGATATGAATGGATATAAACAAAAACAGATTTAGCTATTGTGCTGGGGTAACTATGTTAAAAAAGCTTGTGGCAATGTAAAGATTAAAGAAAAAGTTTCCCAAGCCACTTTGTTCATTCAAGATATAAGAAATAAATAAGAAATGACATTGGGGAAAGAGTCAAAGAGCTAAGAGAGGGAGGTCTCATTTGTGGGGCACCCATTTTTCTTGGTTGTCTAATCTAGACTGAGGCTGTGTGGCTGTGACTTCTAACAGCAAAGAGAAGATCAAATGGATTTTTGAAGAATGGAAACTGCTACCCTAGGAAGGAAGGAAGATAGTGATCACATGCATAAAAACTGATCTCTTCCTTCAGGCTTTGTGAAAACAGTTTTCTAGTCTGAAGTTTCACTAGAGTAATTTTCTATAACTTGAATTTTATTAGAGAATTGGAGGGATGCCATTTGATCAACAACAGTCCAGAGTTCTAAAATGGAAGATAGCTATTTAAGTCTCTTTGGGCAACCAGAGAAGTAACATAATCCTTTTAAAGAAAGTGACTGTCTCTAAGAAGCCTGTGTTGATTATTACATTGATAAGCATTTATGAGTGAGTGCTGATACTAATATGATGAATGTTTTTGTGTCAAATAACTCCACCTCCTATATTGATGGTTTTACTGTGAGTCTGGTAGTACAGGAGCCAAATGCATCTTGGTTTCAGAGAAGCATTTGATAACATTTCCTCGATTGCCATGTGTGCAGGATTGTGACATGGGAACTGGATGGCAGGGCTGCTGGTCATGGTCATAAATGACTGAAGAGCTCTATCCAGCTAGGGCTGATTAATGACTTCTTGTCAGCTTGGTGGGAGGTCTGTAGCAGAATGACATGGGGATCATTGCCTGGCCTTGTTCTGTTTGTCACTTTTTATCAGTTCCTTGGGTTGAAAGTATGCTTATCATATTTTCAGCTGCCATGAAGTAGGGAGAGATTGTTAATGCATAGATGACAGAACTAAGACACAATGAGATCAACAGGAGGAAATAAAGGTCTGAAAACTAGAAAGTAGATTTCCATTGGGAACAAAGGTAGTTTTACTTTGGAGGCTAACAGTGAGTTCAATAATTTTAATAAGGGAGACATGAGAGTTTTTTTAAGAAACAGGAAAAAGAGATAAGATTTCTAATCCATTTCCAGGATAAATATGGATTTTTGGAATGATGAGAACCCTTAAATTAAAAACCAGAGTGTGTGTTTCATGGGCTTTGACAACAGTCCTACCTCCCTTTGTCTCTGAGTACATCTGGAGTACTGTCTAGGTTGGAATCCCACATTTTAGAGGTTCATGACAATGCTGGAGATAAATCAGAGGAGGATCTCCTCAACTGTGAAAGAGAAAAGAAAACCAACACGTCCTCGACGTTTGTTCTGTACCTGAAACTATGCTATGCTGGACACTTGATACTTGTACTCATAGATCCAATGGCATGCACACTGCATCGATCAATTCGAGACTCAGAATTTAAGGAACTTGCCTAAAGATTAATGGCTAGCACAGGGCCAGACAGATTTGGGTCCAGGACTGTAAGTTGCCTACATCCAAGCTCTACCTTCTCTTCCAGAGAATCCATCCAAATGCACCATGGACACAAGCACTGTCTCCATGTATCTCAGACATCTTCACATTATTATATAAAAGAGGAAACAGACTACATATTTGCTCCAGATGAAATTCAGAGGGCAACCCATTTCTGCTTCATTTAAGAAAGAAGTTGTTATGAGTTCAAGTTATCCAACAGGATGAAGGTCTTTTCACGTACATTTTGTGTTTTCTTTTATGGAATTTTGAAGCAGAGAATAGAAGGTCATCTATCTTGGGTATGTGGAAAAGATTCTTTACTCTTTCTTATCTTGAAAAAGGTTTAAATTAAAGACCTGTACCATCCCTTAAAAGAGTAAAAAAACAAAAAATATGAGGCTACAAGCCAAGCCCACAAGGAACTCAACAGTGTTAGGAAAAGGCTCAGCTGGCAACTTCCCTGCTTTTGTATGTTCCTGCTGTTCAATCCCACGTAGCATTCCAGATTGCTGGGGTTTAGTTTCCAGCGGCAGAACTTGCTAACCTTGTGACTGTAGATCAGTTGCCAGAACTCTCCAGCATCAGTTTTCCCACATGCAAAGTGGGGGTGAGAATGGTGTTTCTTCAAGTGGCTGTGCAAACATTAAATGAAGCATTCATTTAAAAAATACTAAGCACCATTCAGAGACTACAGCAAAATCACAATAAACGTTGACGATGGATAGTAATAAGGTTGTGACTATAGTCATGACAAACCGAGTGACCAGAGATGTTTGTCATAGGCTTACATTTTCTTTCTCTTCTTTTTATTAATGTATTAAGCTATAATTTCAGGGTATTCTGTAGGAGTTTGAGCCTTGGTGGAGCAGGGTTCCTGAGATACTGCCCTTCCTACTACATCAGAGCACTGCTTACCGGGAATCTGGTCACAGCGTGAGTGGTTCCAGTGGAAGAGGACACAGGTATTGAATTCCACTTAATTTCAACTGATTCTGGATACGAAGCAAAGACCAAGAATTCCTTTCTTGGGCACTTTTTGACTTTTTGCTAATTGTACTCCTTAAGCGCCTTTTAAAGATCTCGGACAGCTATACATGAGGTGTGCTAATTTTAACACATCACATTCAAATAGTTTGGAAGTATGTAAAACCCAAAACTAGAAATTCTCCATCATCCATGTACTGACTCCCCCTCCCTGATGTACCTACAGATATCAACACATTTCCAAAAGGAGACTTTGTTGAGAACTCATGGGTAACCTTGCCAATGTTTTTATTTCTAGTCCAACCACAGAAAATACTGCTATTTCATTTACAAACTCAATAATTACGTGAGATGTTGCTATTTTATGTAAGATGGAGATAAAGATCTGATGAAAAGATCAGAGTGGACATTCTCAAACTTTGACTTTGTTATCTAAATTAGTTGGTTCTTATCCTAATACCAGGCTGTAGAAACCAGCCTTCTGAATTATGACCTAAAGAATCATGAAATGATTATAAAATCAAAATTGAATTCATTAGTATTAACCATTAAAGCTTTCATACTTAAAATAAATCAGCTTATGAAGCTCTGTAAAAAAAAATACATAACCAAAACCTTTGCCAATCCAAGAATGTGTCATAGTTATTTACTTTAAGTTTTTAAGGAAGCAATTTAGATATTTTGATACTTTGTGTGTGGAAGAAAATGATTTGATCGATACTCAATTTGTAGCTAGTTTAGTCTTTTCCTACCATCAACGCGTGGTGGAAGTTCAAAGCACTGCAATCTGGGGGAAGAAATGTTTGTCTTTTTTCCATAATGCTTCCATTTTGGGGAGTTGTTTATATAATAATAAGAATCAGACACTTTTTTGCAAGTTTGGCAAGTGGCTACCAGTTTGAGATCCATTCTGATTTGATTAATTGGACCACAGAGAAGACACCACAGGGAAAGGACTGACTGGATATTTCTGTTTTTTGGAAGCTAAACATTTGGGTTTTACTGCATTTTTGTGCCAGTCTACACGAGACCACAGTGTTACATGTTTTAAAATCCACTGTTGCATTTAGAACATTTTATGTTTTAATTTGCAATGCCTTTCCTTCCTGATGTGTAACTGATTTTGAATTTGGAGCTTATAGTACATGCAATGTGCAAACCTAGGTTGACATGACAATGACAGGTCCTGGGTATGGTCATCGGCCTTCCCATATGTCACAGGGTGACATGTGGTCAGGTTATACAGACCGGAGTTTCCCAGGCAACTGAGTCCTGCTCACTGGGGATTCCTTGGGAAGTTGAAAAAAGATGTTGAAGATGAGCAGGCTGGAGCCACCATGTCTCCCAGTCACTGTTTGCTTTCTTTTGTCTTCTTCCCTCTATTCCCTGCCATGCTGACCCCAAGCTCTGAGGTGGGAAATGCATTCCATTTCTGACACTCCAAAAGGTTCTTGGGGATACACAGAATTCTTAAAACTGTTCATAGCTTAATGTTTTAAACAATATACTCACATTAGCTAAGAACGTTTTAGTTTGTTAGGAAAGAGAATAAGTCACATAAATATAATTAAGGGCCCAATTGCTACACAGAGTTGGCCAAAAAGGACACACACACACACACACACACACGCACGGAGATTGGCACACAAACAATTGGACTTGGTTTCCAAAAGATCTATAATTCTGGTTTTACTACCTATTTTTCTTATTCCTTAACAGCAACAATAGAAATGATACTTACCACTTTGTTTTCGTCAAATGCACAAAATTTGTAGCTACTTTTATAACTAATATTCCTGGAATATTTTTTTCAACAAGAAGGAAGAGTTATTATTAATTAGCTGGAGTGAGAGACATAAAACTGCTTCCTTGGTTGTGGTAAGAGAGCTTAGTCTGGTGTGGGATAAGACTTTTTCCTTAATCTCAACTTCATCATTAGTCATATAACCTTGGGTAAGAGGCCTTGGGATATCTGATGTTTAAGTACCTCAGTTTCTTTCTCTGTAAAATAGGTGTAACAGAATAGGATTGTTTCAAGAATTTAATAGCTAATATGCATGAAACTGTGTAACGTGATTCTTGACACAAAGTAAGACCTAATTAATTCTAGCCATTGTGTAGCCTTCTCATACCAGGTTTTTAAGATGTTGTAATTGTACACCATTATCTTGTTTCACAATGACTAAAATGTGAAGAGAAGTGGGTTTCAGGATGATAGTACATAATATCTCTAGAGAAAAGCTTCTGAAGTCCTTATAAACAGGCTCTGGAAATGCATCATTCTTTAGGATTTTTGCTTTGTTCTTTATGAGATTTCAGACAATGTCGCTGGTCCTCAGTTTTTTGGAAGGCAAAGCCAATTCATGGTTGTTGGCTGGAGACCCCTTTGGAATTAATCCTGAAATCATTTTCTGCCATTTATGGCCTGCTTCTTGCATGCTCTCAGACAGCCAGCAAAGGGAAAGTGAAATCCCCTGAATTAATCCTAAGAATGTACTTACTTCTATCAAAAGGTGCAGTAGTGCCATTAATCATTTTTAAAGTTTGCTTTCTAGTAATAACCTTGGCTATTGTTTTCATATTTTCAGCCATTAACTGGATAGAACACCCAATAAAACACAATGACAACTGGTCTGAATTTCTCCCATGACTTCTTTCTTCATCCATGCAGGTCTCGCATGCTAATTACAATGAATGTTTCTATAAAAACAAGGCTACTTGAGCTGATGTACCCAGGTGTCTGCAGTGACAGGTCCCTTCTTACTTCTGCTGGTTGCACATCTAGGTCACTTCCAATCTTCTAGAAACATTCATTTTTTCAGTCATTGTGTTGCCTCTTGGAACTCCCAATATTTATCATTTCATTTTATTGCAAAAGTGCATAAAGGATGATAGTTCTTGAGAAAGATGAGGTTTCCAAAGTAATACAGACTACAGAAAATAATGAGGTTATGTAGAATGAGAAAGGTCAGATGTGATGGTTGGCATAATCCATCCTGATATGTGGACTGCAAGGCAATACAGGCTTATTTTTACTTCTCTCGAAAATAAAACAAGACAGAGAACACCAGAACTGTCATTTAAAAAAAATTTGCTATACTTAAACCTTACATCACTGTTTCTCACTTCCTCAGTGAGACAGAACCTCACTGGATGAAGAAGTTTACTGGATGAAATACAAATCACAAACATACTGCCTCCCTTCCATACTCCCTCCCTTCATGCAACTACTATGAAATAGATTTTAGAAAAATGTGGAAAGGGCATTGATATTATGCATTCAACCAATTATACATTTGTTTAATGTTTATTAAATGAATAAATATTAAGAACTTTGCACTGGGTAATGATTGGTAAGTTTCTGAGTATTTGCCCTGTGACAAATGTTGTGTCATTTACAATACATATATGAGATATGAACCACTTTCTTCCCACTTTAGAGATGAGGGAACTGAGGCTTAGAAGGATAAGAAACTTCTTCACATGACAGAGCCAGAGTTTGAACACAAAACAGTCTGCTTAATTCTTATTTTTATCATTCTTTTCCCTTCCTTTCTACTTTCTTCTTCATGTTATTCTACAAACTTTTATTGAGCTGCTGCTGCGTGAGTCAGACAGAGTCCTTCCTGGCTGGATCCTGAGTCTCTCCATCTTCTCATTCTTGCCTCTCTTTGTAGGCTTTATCCCTGACCCTTAGACATATAAATCAGGTCATAGTTTTGCATCTTCAGCCCCAACTTTTTCTGCAAAATCTTCCCGAGGCTCACACCCATTTTAGGGTGTAAATCAAGAATGGTCCCCTAAGGTCAGTAGGGCCTGTGGAAGGTGATGGAAGTATGGAGACACAATAGCTTTTAGAAGGTGGGCGTGTGACATGGAAAGGTGTATCTTCCTCCTAGCGCCTCTCTTTGCTCTCTGCCTCCTGGCCACCATGATGTGAGCAGCTTTCCTCTGCCCAGGCCCTTCAACCATAGCATTCCTCCCTTGGAACTGGCTGACCATGCAAGGACTGAGCCCTCTGAAACCGTGAGCCTCCCTTAAGCTGTATGTCTCAGGTATTGTGTCCTAGCAAAGAGAAAATGACTAAGATAACTGATCAGTCTCAAGGGAAACTAAAAACCAACATTTTAAAAGCTTAAATCTTTGTGCTCAATCACCTACCCTACCCCATACCTGCTGCTTTTCAGAGATGTTGCCTCACTGAATAATACCTCATTCTGCTATCTATGAAAGCCAGAAACAGAACTTATCCTTGACACCCTGGTCTCCCCGGTCTCTGGACTTTTGATAGACTCCACCAACATTCCCTCCATGTCTCTACATCTCCACCTTCCCCATCCTGGTCTCCGGCTTCAGTCTCTGACCTGGACAAACTACAGTGCACTCCCAGGTGTATTCTCCATCCTTGTAACATTCCAATCCACTCCCCAGCCATCAACAAGAATGGGATTTCTTCAAATGCCAGTCTTCTTAGATTGTTCCTGCCCCTGCCTTTAAGCACTTCAGTGGATGCCCATGGTTCTTGTAATAAACAAAGACCAAAATGTTTAACATGGCTCCACATATCTATTACTTATCTTATTTTATAATTCTGTGTGCTTTGACTCTGACCTTCTGTCACCCTGATCTTGGCCAATTCTTTGAGTTGCCTCCATTCAGATGCAGGACTTTGGCACGTGCTCTTTTCTTTGTCTGAAAAGCCACCTGTCCTCCAAATTTTACTCTCCTAATTTTTGTGTTTCATTTATCTCTCAACTCGGGTACCATTCCCTTAATGAAGGTTAACCTTCCACACTAAACCACTTCTTTTGGTATTATATTGTTATTTTGTATATTTTATACAGAGTACTTTAAATAATCAGTGCTTATACTTTTATTTATGTATTTATTTTATTAATATCAGTTCTTTTGAACAGAAGTTAAGCTCATAAGAACACGTCTTTTTTTATGTACTACCACACCCTCCTATGCCTAGCACATCATGGTAATTCAATAAATATTTGAACAAATACAGCATAGGGCATGATAGGAGTATTACATAATTAAGCAGACTCATTTGTGTTCTAGTTATTTGTGGGGAAAAAGAAAATCTTTTTTCTCTATAGCAGGGATTCTCAAATTTTGATGGTGATAAAAATCACTCTTCAAGAGTACTGTGTCCTGTACCCTTAGCTCTGATTCAGTAGGTGATAGTGTGTTCAAAGTTTGCATTTCTACTGAGTTTCATGGTGATGAGAATGCTTTAGGACAAGGGACCACACCTTAAGAGCTACTAGACTACTCCATGTTCATTTTTGGAAGTCAGGTTTTAGAGCTACATGTTCCAGACATATTTGAGAAGTCATCATTTCCTCACTTACTGCAGCAGTACAGCCTTGGGTGCTACAGGAATGAACAGTTCTTTCCTAAAAGATCTGGGAGAAATTTCAATATTTCAACAGCTGTGCCTAGCATCACTCAAGGATTCCATTTCCAGCAGTGATTTGCCTACTAGCTTCTCAGCAAGGACAAGTGCCTGCACCTGAAAATAAAGTGGGGCAGGAGGATGGGAAGGCTTAGGTTTCAAACATCTTTCACTGAGGAATTAATTTTAAAGAGTCACACAACAATGAACTGAGTCCAGACATCATCATTCAGAACAGGCTTACCCTCTGGAACTGGCACCATGCCAGCTTGGAGCCAGGTGAATTCCCTTGGCTCAGAGTCAAGTGCCCTGCGGCCACCTACAGAGCACATAGGTAGGATCCTCAAAGTCCCTCACCTCCACCTTCCCTGCTTGATTACTATTTCAGGTCCCACCTAAGGACTCCCAGCTGGCTGGCTGGGGTCCAGCAGCCCAGGCGTGGCCCTCACATCACGTCTTGGCTGGAAGGAGCACCAGCAGGGCCGCTGGGCTGAGGGAGGACCATTGAACTGGCTCCTTTGACTGGAGCTCACCTATGACAGGGACTGTTGTTGCACGATTACGGTGTTTACAGCTTGTCATCGCAGGACTAGTGGTTGCAGAAAGAAACAGGAGGGCAGACAACCAAAGCTGAGACCCAGATTTTAATAGGAAACAAAAGAACAGGGCCTTTTGTGGCGGAGATGGGTGGAGCGGGAGAAGATCAACTGTACTCAGTGAGGGGCATTCGTGACATGTCCCAGAAGCAGGTGAGCTTGCTGGTTTGAAACTAGTGCCACAAAGTGATGCTCAAACACAACCCAGAGGGCAGGTAAGGGCCGTGCTGTTAGCCTAAAGGGCACATGTTTGAGAACATGCATGTCTACTGAATTGAAGGCAGAGGCTTTGTGTATGTTCGTTAACTATTTAAAAGCGCCAAGAGTGGTAGCCATGCAAATGTACCTCACAAACGTTCAGCTACAGAAAGGGCAAGAGGGCAGTTGCCCAGGGCCCAGAGGTGGATACTGAATTCTACTCCCACATCTGTATCCAGCCCCCACTTCCTGTGGCCTGATCCTAGCCGACAAGTGAGCGTAGCAGACACACCAAGGGGGCGCAGGTTCCTCTGCTGGCTGGTTTCCAGAATCTTCTTTAGACTGCACACAAGTCTAAGTCTGTGGTTCTACTCAACTACCCTTCCCTGTCCCCTTCATTTGGGGATCACAATCACATGCACATCATAGTCTGATGGGTCCCCCACTTTCTCTGCTCCCTCCCCATTTCTATTGTAGATATTTCCCTCAAGGTCCTCACACATCTACTCTTTCTCAGATGATCCTGGTGCAATGAGAGAGCACAGAACATTCTTTACTTGTGTAGAGAAATGAAAATGTTTACTGAAAAGAAGTGGATGGAGAACCTCAAGAAATTCTCCCATCATTTGGTCCAGGTTCTCATCAATATTATCTACCAGGATTCTCTCTTTCTTTTTTGCTGCCATCTGTTAGCTCACTGTCTCTGTCTCTGTCTCTGTAACACACACACACACACACACACACACACACACACACACACACCCCACTCTCCTGCAGTGGGACTTTAGGAAAGCTTTGTCATCCCTGAAGAATAACTTGGCATTCAAGATCCCTGCAGTCATGGCCCCCTTTCAGACTTTTTTCTTCTCTCTCACCTCAGGTGACAACCTAGCATGTTCAGAACTCTCAGCCACAGCAATGGTCATTCTCAGGAGGCTAGCCTGAAAGCCTACTGTAAAGACATTCTTGGTTTAACAATCGGATTTTGTTCCTGTGACTAGGTTGGTAACTGAATTTGTTGCTAAATGAGGAATTGTTTATAGTATGTACATTACAATATTCAAAACAAAGAAATGGTCAAAGGAGACTCCAACTTGATGACTTGGTTTTATTTGCATAACTCTTACATACAGAACATAAAACTACAGTACAGTACTGTACAGTACAATCAGCAAAAATTAATAGTACTGAACTGTAGAAGAAGCTACCATAAGGTTGCACTGCTGTTCACATTTCTGGGTTGTAAGTCTGAATATGGATTGTAAGTCCCGGCAGCAGGTCATAATCCAAATAGTCATGAAATAGGTAGGTTGTTAAATGCAGAATATCTGTATTGGTGGAAATATTACATTAAAAATGAGATACCATGAATAATCTCTGTGAAAGTCCTCGAATGTGATTCTCCATAGCTTTTTAGTTGGTAGGCAATTATGTGTGGTGGTTGTAAGTCAGGAAACATAGATGCTGCATTGCCTTGGGAAGGTTAATCTCTCTGAGATTCTACTGTATTTTTCATTTAAAAAGGAAAGGATGGAAGGGGAAATGAAAGAAGGGAAAGGGAAAATTATGAGAAAAGAGAAAAATTGAAACAAAGTCTATGTAAACAGGAAAGGGTGGAGGGGGTGAAGGGTGCACAGGTAATGGGCAAAAAATAAGAACCTAGATTCATCATGCACAGGTACAAGCACCCAATGATAAAAGAATTTAAGCAAAAAATAAATAAATTAATTAATTAATTAAAAAGGAAAGGATGAGAGCTGGGAATTCAGCTCAGTGGTTCCGCTGCCTGCCTCACAAGCGCAAGGTCCTGAGTTCGATCCCCACTACCAAAAAAATGAACACAGAGTGAACACAGCCGCTGGTCCTCAGGGTCCTAAAATCCAATAAAAAGGTCTTTCCACTTCTACATTTTTTGCTGAATTTTTTATGTCTATGGCTGAGTAAAATATTGGATTATTTGAAGATCCTAAGGAAAGGACATTAATCCATGTTGGAAGTCTTGGGGTGATGTGAAATCTCCTCGTAGAGAAATCGGAGCTCAGGCTGATGCCAGATTGAGAGCTCTTCCAATCATGGCCCTTTGGTTGGATTTCCACCAATCCCCTTTGTGAAATATATTCATTAGGTCAGTCAGAACCTGTGATGAGAAGACCACGCTTGGCTTCACTCCTACCACCATGGCCGTGAGAAAGCATTCTGGTTTTTATAGTTTAGAAATTGACAACAACATCTTTTGTTGTTGTTTTCAGCCTAAACTGATAACTAACATTTGTATCTTCTGCAGGAAATGGCATTCTGCATATTCATGAGCAAGTTCATCTCTTCCCAGTTGCTTTCATATGCAGAAACTAGGCGAGCAGAAAAGGAATCTGAAATCCCTTCAGTCCGTTAATCTACTCTACTGAAGAGCAAGGCCAGGAATAAGCCACCATTGATTTCTTCAGAGCACGATAATGAGATATTTGATATGTGCAGGTGGGAGCTAATCTGCTCTGCACAAATATAGTAGAGAGGGAGAGGAAGGGCAGTGTTTGGGATATGAAGAATATCTGAATTATACACTTTCAAATGGCTACAATGGCAAATTTTATGTGATGTGTGTTTTACCATGATAATATAAAACCTTCTTTGGGTCCCCAAACTTTAATAACAACCATTACACACACACATGCCTCCCTTGAGTGGTTTGGAGCAAAGAAAATGAGTTGCATTCTATGTCTGGTTTGACATACAGTATTCTATGACAGAGGAGAAAATAAGAGCGGACAATGTGAAGGTCAGTGGAAGCCCGGAGAAATGAGGGCAAATAGGTCCTCAGGAAAGCACTGCGATCCTGGTGAGGCTGCCGGACCCTCTGCGGGATGTGGGACCTAGGAAGTATGTTGTTATGTACACATTTTAAGGGACAGGGGGAGCTCACCTGTCACCTGGCTGACATAAAAGGAGCAAATAAGACTCAAAAAGACTGTACTCTGTGCTTTAGGTTAGAGTTCACCGGTTGCTATTTATATACTGCAAAGGTTAAAAGAATTCGTGCTGCAGATGTAGTATCCAGCACTCATCTGATGCTACTGTTTCACACGCGTTCCTCTCCTTCATCTCTTCTATCGTGTATTGCACATGACGTTACATCCTTTTTAAAGTTACTGTCTTTGGCGTTTGTTTTCTAAGTTTTCACTCCCGTTAGTTTCCTAGGCGTGCCCGGGTTTTTGCTTCTCTCAACTTCTTTTCCCTACAACCAAGGCATACAAATGTCACTTGAGGTTAGGCCTGTGACTTGTCTCATGAATATTCTGACATCTGAAGACTGCCCAAGGAAGGAATTCTGAGGGTTAGGGGTTGATGGCAAGCACATGGCCCAGTCCCAGGTGACGTCACATTTGGTCAAGCCTTAAGGACAGCCATGAGGACGTCTATTGGCAGACTCCGGGCACAGCGGGCTTCCCCTCAAACCAAAAACTAATTCTAGCTTGAGTGGAGGTGAGTCAGACCTACTGGTGCAAAATTTTATGCTGCCCAATGAGGGTCGGTGAGGTGGGCCTAGACTGTGTTTCTGAAGCTAAGCAGATCCAGACCCAGTCTTAAACTCCACCACTGCCTCTTACCCAACTTGTGCCATCTGAAAATTACTTATCTTCTTTGTGCATTACACATTCTTACTTTCATTTTTCACATTAGAAATTGACTTTCATGCTTATTTTCTCTAAATTTTCTCCCTGCTTGGCCCAGTTCCATATAAGCAAGCAGGCAATTGGTAGCACTAAGTTCTTTTCACTATTGTTATTACTTTATTTCTCAACCAAAGTAGGCCTCTCTCTTAATGACCATGGAACTTTCTGGGCTGTATTTATGCCTCGTCTTGCTTCTTTTCCCTGGGTCTACATTAAAATGAAACCTATGATATCCTTCCTGCATAAAATTGAATTTTAAGTTACAGCTCTTGTGAAAAAGATTCAGCTTTTCCAAATTGAACTTTTTAATGATCTACTTATCATTTTGTGAGCAACAGCACCTAACACAAATTTAAGTAGAACAAAAAACATCTAGGTAATGCTGAGATTTTACCTGGACCCCCAGAGCCCACGTGTTACAGGCTTAGTGTCAAGTCTTTGTTGGGAAATGGTAGAACCTATGAGAGGTGGGACTTGGTGGAGGAGCCTCACGTCCTCAGGGATGTGGCCTTCAAGGGGATTTGGGGACCCCGGCCCCTTCCTCTTCTCTCTTTGCCCTGTCCACAGGGAAGCAGTTATTCTCCGCTATGCACCTCTGGCATGATGTGCTGCTCCTATATAAGCTCAAATCATTCCAGCCATTGAAACTTCCAAAACTGTGAGCCAAAATAACCATTTCTCTTCCTAAGTTTCGTCAGATATTTTGTTATGGTGCTGAAAAGCTAACACAGACAACATGTATTGATTGGTTACCCGACATTTGCAAGATGTGAGGCAAATAACACTTGGACTCTAAACTTTGCTCTTTGACTGTAGCGCTTTGTGTCTATGGATGGGGACTCTAAATGAGGGAGGTGACAGACCTGGATCTTCATCCTGGCTCTGCAACACTAGCTCTGGGACCTTGGGCCCCGAACTCATCCATCAGCGCACCACGCTTGTCTGATCTGTTAAGGCTGAGTCACCACTCACAGGGTTGTTGGAGAATCGAATGGGCACCCAAGGGAATAGTCCCTGGCACAATGTTTGGCCCAAAGTAACTCAAGAAACATTAGTCCCTATCTCCCGTCCCCTTTCTGTGTTGCAGATGTCCCTGCTGTTGCTGTTACATCTTGTAGCTCAGCTATTCCACAAGAGCACATCCAAATTGTTAAATGCATTATATCACGTGCCTTTTATGGATTATATCCCCACCATTAACAATGACGGCTCAGTGACTGTTAATACCTGCAACATGTCCCGCATATAATACTAGTCCAATAAGGATACAAAAGCACTCAATACAATCTCAACTCTCCAAACTAGTACTTACAGAATAAGATGTACCACACCATGTAAACTCTGGTTATCTTCGAAGGGTAGATGATGAATTATTCTTATTCTCTATATTTTCTATATTTTCCAGGTTTTTCCAGACCTTTATTGACTTTGTCATCATAAAAAATACTTACTAGTATTTTTAAATTAGTATCTATAAGCCCTCCATTTTAGACCTAGTTGTTGCTTCTATAGTATACCTGCCATTTATCTGTCTTTCTTGGGGTGGGGGGTTGTTTCTGCTTTGTTTTTATTTTGTTTTTGTCTTTAGGTGCTTTTAAAACAAATGCATCTTTCATAATGAAAGCAATGTGCTCCAAGCTGTGGACTTGTAAAAGATCTTTCATTTGCTGTACAGTTAATTCACTGAGCAAAGCAATATTTAGGCAATTCTGAAGGCATGGGCTTTTTTTTTCTATAAGGCGGGTAGGCTTTTCAATTGTAATGATTTTCCTCTGTGTCATTTAGCAGTTTTCCAGGGCTTTTTCATTATGGCAGCACTGGGCCATTTGAGGTACCTGCTCTCTAATCAGCCCTGGCTGACTTCCAGTCAGCCTGGGTGGAAACTCTCTAGGCACAGGGTTTAATTGGGGCCACCCACCATGGAAGCGCTTCCCCCCTTTGTCCAGAGAGGTGGAAGCTCCTGATGTAAGGCACATAAAAATGTCCAACCCTGCAGGCCAAGCAAGTGGGATCTGATGGCCTGAAGCTGTTATTATGCCCCAGTTCAATGTTAGCTTTTCAGACCTTTTCCAAAAGGCTCCTCTCCTTTTTGCAACACTGTAAAATGCAAGACACTCCATCCAATGTCAGGCGAAGATGGAACTCCATAGAAATAGAGTGATTTAAAGTATTAGGTTGCTGTCTGGACACAGCCCATCTGGACCCTCTCTTAATAGATGCTTTAAAAATGAGAAATACACTTCTCCTCGGCCCCTTCTGCTATTAGTCCCCTGGCACTTTGGCCTCCTTTAACTCTTGCAGAAGCCGGTTGAGTTCCAATAATTGGTTTTAAATGATCTGCCTCTTGGAATCCTTGGAGCCCAGTGAAAAGGCCAACCAGCTTCTAGAACCAATGGCCCTTGTAACAGGGTGCAGGCCCCCTACACAACATTGCAGTAGGATGGGGACTGTAGAGGGAGAGACACAGTGTCTGGAAGGCCAGTGGATGGTGAATGTTTTAAGACATGTGGATAAGTCAAGGGAGCTGTGACCCTTTTGGACACTTACACGATGAAATGTTTAATTTGGAGATGACATGAAAGCTATGAACCTCCAAGATCACAGAGCCAGCATCCTGGGAATTAAGAGTCACCCTTTCCCCCAGGTCACGGTGGGCAGAGGGATGATGGAGGGGAGAGAAAATGGTCGCAAGATGAAAGAAAATGCCACTTACCAAGTGCCTAATCTAACATTTGATAATCAGCGAGATCCCTCTTGCTCCACGTGGCTACATCCACGTGAGACAGTACAGTTATTCAGCTATTTTCACCATATTGTAGGGAAGGAAACTGAAGCTTAGTGAGGATGGGAGAATCCCTTAAGTTCACAGAGCTAGTGTCAAAGTCCAGTTTGGCTCTGCAGCAGAGCTTCTACATCTTGAAAGCTGATGGATTCACCTGGGAATCTTGAGCTCATAACCAAGGTGGGGGCAGAGGACTAGGCAGATACCCAATGGACGGAAACTTTGTAGGTGTGGCCTCAGTACCCAGGGACTCAGTAGGTAAAGACACCAACAGGTCAGGCCAGCGACTCTGGGTAACTAACTTGTACCAAGGTGATGCCAGTGCTGCTGGTCTGGGACTATGCTCAGACCACAGATAAGCCGGACAGTGGGTGGGTCTCAACTGGCTGCATATTAGACTGTAAAAATAATTTGACTGTGCATCCAGAGCCATTAACTCGGTGTCTCTGGGGGAGAGGCTAGGCCAATGTGCAACCGGTTGAGAATACTTGTGAGTGGCAGATTACATGGGTAAACCCTTCAGGGTAAGTTTCAGGCATTTAGACTTACTTGAATGATAATCATAATGTACAATTCATTTAGGAAGGAGAAAAGAAACAAAAAGACCACTGTATATTAGAGGTGGAGGGAGGGAATAAAATACAATGGGAGGATGAGGGAGGAAGTAAAAACAAAACAAAACAGCTGGGTGTAGCTCACAGGCAGGTGTGAAAGCTGTCTGGTTGTGGACATTGTCCCTCCCAGGATGCAGTAGTAGTAATCTGGGTTGAGTGTGGAGGATAGTTCATGTCGGGATTGCTTTCCTTTGGGGCAATGTGGTTTTGACCAACTGTATCACCAATCGTGTCCATGCTAGCCTAGGAGGTCAATGACATCCTTCCTGTTTGAAGCAGGTGACAAAACAGGGTAAGGGTCATGCTATCTCAGTATGTGACAGTGACCACAGAAGGATTGGCAGGTGGTTGTAGGGACCTCTAGGAGGTGTGTTTCATCCAGCCAAGCCCAGATAAGGCAATCAGAGAAGTCAGCCTGGACAAGGTCCCTCCAGTTCTAAGTCTTACTGGGTGCCAGACACTAATGGTCTGAAATCGTGACAAGGATGGAGAGGGAAAGATCCTGCATGACTTAGAAAGCAGATATGGCGATTCCCCTCCCACACGCAAGCGCAACTTCCAAACCTCCCAGCTGGAGGCTCTGGGCGGATGAATCTGTGTGTGGTGTGCCCAGTGGTTTCCCCTCAGTGCCTCACAGACTTTAATGTGCCTCCCATGCACCCAGTGAAACACGTCCTGTGAATGGTTGGAAATAAATGTCTTGAGCACAAGACAGAGACGCACCTAGAGTAACAGACCTGGAAGTTGCCAGCAAATCAGACGGACTCTCTCTTGCTCTCTCCTTCTCTCTGGTATCTTTAATGATTCTGAGTGAAAGCACCCAAGTCAATACATTTCTATTTATCCACTCATTCGTTTATGGACTTCATTGTACTTTTAATTAAGGGAACATGAGACTGGGGTTAGAAGCCAAACTGCAGGTTGCTGAGCAGTCAAGGGTAACCAAGGATGTCACGTGCTTGGCTTCTTCACCTGCACCACGCAGCCTTTTGCATGAGCACCCTGACATAGCAGGAGCGTGTGAAGGGTTGCCGAATAAGTGGAGGCCTATAGTGGGACTGCATAGCTGGTGACTGCATAGCTGTAAGTGAAATCTTTGCTTCCAGTCAGTCCCCAGCCCAAAAGAAGAAAGGGCTGAAGAGGGGACTGTAGCTGAGGTGGGCACTGTGAATGGGTGAAATGAAATCCAGTGGGTCTCAGACTACAAGAGCCTATTCCAATAAGGCAACATTATTCAAGAAGGGTGCTGTTTCCATAATATCCTCAGATTCCACCTTCTGGCCACTTTTATGTCAGAAGGAAGCACCATCTCCTAATGCATACCCAGCCACTGTATCTAGCAACTATGATTCTGAAATCAGACAGGATATATCAGGGCCTGGACAGCAGTTTGGTGGGAAAACACCCAAAGCCATCTATCTATGCGGGAGATCACAGCCTCAGGAAGTGGATTGGCTACAAGAGTTAGAAAAAAAGAGAACATCAGGAAACAAGGGAGAACATTGCCATTTTGGGGGCAGTAGTGGGTCTGGATTTTGCATTACCACTTTGTATGTGTTGCCTCAGTCAAGCCTTATGAAAATTTGATAAATGAGAGGTAGGGGTTGCTATCCCTGTGGTAGAGATGAACACAGTAATAGTGCTGTAGTTTGGGTCTTAAGTGTCCCCCAGAATTCATAAGGTAAAGTCTTGCATGCCAGAGTGGTGGTCGTGGTTGGAAGTTGAAACACCCCTCAAAATTCACGTGCTAAAGGCTTTGTTGTGAGCTGATGGGCTTAGGGAAGTGACTGAATCATGAAGGCTCTAACTCCATCAGTGGAGTAATCCATTCATGAGTACATAGCCCAGTGAGCTTACTGAGGTGGGGCCTAACTGGATGAAGCAGGTCACCGGAGGTGTGGTTCTGAAGGGTTTATCTTGGCCCTGGCTCCTCCCTTGCTAGTTTCTCTCCCTCTCTCTGCTCCCTGGCTGCCATCAGGTGAGCAGATTCTCTCTCCACCATGATGCTTCTGCCTCACCATAGACTTGAAGCAGTGGAGCCAGCTGCCCATGGACTGATACCACTGAGCAGAAATAAACCTTTCCTCCTTTCAATTGACTTTCTTGGGTATTGGGTTGCAGTAACAAAAAGCCAGCTGACACAGAAAGTGGCACTACTTGGATGTGGCGAAGAGGTGGGATCTAATGGGAGGTCTTTAGACCACTGGGGGTGACTCTGAAGGGGATTGTGCAAATTTGGTCCCTCCTTCTCCCTTTCACCTGCTGTCCGTGAGGCGAGCAGTTATATTCTGCTGCATTCCTTCAGGTGATGTGCTATAACAAGCCTAAAAGCAACAAAACCAATTGACCACAGCTGGAACCTTCACAATTCTGAGCCACAATATACCTTTTTTCTCTATAAGTTAAATATCTCAGATATTTGTGGTAGTAATGGAAAGCTAGTAGATTTTGCAAAGATATTGGGACAACTTTCACTGAAAATGACAGAAATCCTACAAAGACTAACTACAAAGAGAGAGAGAGTTGAAGAGAGAGTTCTTGGGGAGAGATGTCAAGGGGTAAAGGAGAAGGTACAGGAGCTATGGGGTCAACCCAGAGCTGTGGATTTTCTTCTTTCTTTCCTACTGGTAGACTAATGCCCTTATCCCAACTCAGGAAGGTGGCTGCTGACAACACGAGGCGTCAGTTATCCTGCACAGCAACCACAACTGAAAGATGGGTTCTTTCTTCCAAATTGTTTAGATCAGTACCTGTGAAGAATTCTACTAAGTCCAGTTCCCACCACTAAGGCCAATATTTTTTGCCAACTTGAAAGTGCTATTATATATTTAGACATGTCTACATCATGGATTAAATCAGAAGAAGGGAATTGGAAAAGTTACAAAGGCTAATCACCCTCTCCTTCCCTCAAAATAAATCAAACACACTCCAAAATCAGAACTTGCCACTCAACACTCAGCACCCTAGCAAGGATTCGGTCCCAGGTTTGTCCTCTTTTCTCTCTGTGAAGCTTGGCTACCTCTATGAATAAGATATGAGAGAAAGGCATCCTATAGGATTTAAATCCTATTGGCTAGGAAGTAGTGCTGGCATCCAAGAAGTGGAAGTATAGTGGGTCAGAACTATTGTTTTGTAATATATTTAGTTACATCAGAAACCCAGACCCACTTAATTGGAATATTCATAAGGATGCCAAGAATGTGTACTTCTAACAGTTTTCCAGGTGATTCTGATTAACAGTAGTTCCCAATCCTGGCTGCACGGGACCTACAGCTCAGGGAGAACTTGTGTCTGAGTATGATGGGATCACTGTGGGAGAGGATAATTCCTGAAAACAAAAGTTATTTGTCCTCCTTAGGCAGCTTGATGTTTTCCAGAGCTTTTGAAAAGTATATATTCCTGTCTTCCAGGGTGCAGACAGCTCAGAACTTGGTCTTGAGTTCGTTTGTGGAAATAAGTAGTCTAGTTTTAATACTACCTCTTCAGCCTCTGGCCAACAAGCTACTTTTAATAGCAGGGCTTGGGAAAAGGCTATAAATAGAACGGGGGAAAGGAGCAGATCCAGTGGGTCCACAGCACAGTGGAAAGCTGGGGTGAAGGGAGCAGGGCTCACTACTACTCAGGTAACTCAGATGGCCACAGGTTGCCAGACAAGAGGTCAACACCACTGTCATGAGAAAGTGAAATGAGAGAGTAGCACTCAAGGGAGAACAGCCAAGAATCCCTAACTTGTATTTGATGTCCATCTACTTACAAAATTCATTGTGATATTAAGAGATTCTGCCTCTTACACTACAGCTAATAAATTTGAGGAAAAAAAGAGGCTGTTACCTTTATCTTTCTGGATGATCATCTCTGAAGAAGAGGGAAAGAGTTAGGACCCTGTTGTTCTGTGATCTTCTCCCTCCTCTCTCTCCATGGATTCGCCGATTCTGAGGGCGGCATTCATTAACTGAATCTCATTTCAGACACGCAGAGCAGAAAGTAGCCCTAGCCTCCCAGGTCTTCAAGGAGGTCAATCATTTCCCTCTCTTCGTTTTCTCTTTAGGCAATTATGCTGACATAAAGCTATGGAGTTTCATTTTTCCCTCTTCTAGGTGTAGCTGGGTGATTCTGGAGAGCTTTTTTCTAGATATGAAAATATTTTCTACAGGAAACTGCCAGGCACACCTGTCCAATAAAACCCAAGACACTGTTTGATGCAACTTTGAGAAGCTGAAGGAGAGGCAGTGTCCCTCCACCTCACCTGGGAAGGAGGGGGGAAAATGAGGAGTTGGTTATAGCACAGAAACTCAACCATGGTGGTGAGGTGGGAGATATTTATTCCTTTCTGTGGGAGGGATGCATTCATCTTCAGGGTCAGGGACAAAGGGAAAAGTAAATAAGAGGAGTTGCAATTTCTCCCTTCCCCTTTTTCCCTTTCTGCTCCATCTCTCCCCTCTCCCCTCTATCCTGCTCTCCTCTGTCCCCTCCCCTCTAGCCTCCTCTCCCTTCCACCACCCAGCCCTGTCCTGTCCTCTTTTCTCCCAGCCCCTCCCAGCCCCTCCCATGCCTTCCCTTCCTTTTTCCTTCCTGGTATTGAGCCTAGAGTTTCATGTGTGCTGGGCAAGGATTCTGCCACTGAGTTACACCCCAGCCTGTTGTGTATGTCCTGCTCTGGCCAGGAAGGCTCTATTACTTGAAACATATTGCTTTGGGGAGGTGTGTGGGTGGATAAGCTTACCTTACTAGAAAAAGAAGGAAAAGCCAATACCTAGAACTGTGCCATTGGTTTTTAAAGCAGGAGAAAAGGGAAAAAGATTTTAGTAATTAAGACAGAAACTGTGATTTCCCTTTATCTCAAATGCTTCCTCCCTCCCTCTCACCCTCTTTTTCTTCCTTTCCTCTCTCCTTCCTTCCTTCTTTCGTGCCTGCTTGCCTGCCTGCCTACCCTGTGGCACATTCTAGGTCAGGTTTGACAGATTACAACACATCAGTAATTGTTCCTCCGTGTTGGTCTATTATGAACTTTTGATAGTTGTTGTAGTGTCTTAGCTGTATAGTTTTAAAATCAACTGAGACTTCTATGTGCAAGTAATTTAGAAGTAAGAGTGCCAGTTATTCACATCTTCAAGGCTCGTCCATGTGCTCATGACTCTCTGTCACCATCTAATGGCCATTTGTATATATTGCAGGGCCAGTTCCTGGAAAATTGAATGCACAAAATTATCCAGAAGTTACAGCTTTGTGTTTGTATATCGGCCCCACAGAAAAGACTGGGCTTCATCATCTGCAACTGAGCAAAACTGAAAGTTTTACAGATATGTCTGTGACTACGTGAGGAATAAGTTTTTCTTTCTGTACCAAACTGTGAAGGACTGGCATCTATTGGAAGAAATGATTTATTGGTGTGTGGAAAATCAGTGGCGGGAAGAATCTCTTACATTAGGCCCCCGAGGAGGCCTCCAGCCCCTCAAAGGTGCAGGAACTCAATGCATGGGTGTCTGGTTGAATGAATGACAGGACATGAGGCTCCACGCTGAGGGAGGAAAATATCCCTGAACAGCATTAGATCCACACTGTTCATTCAGATTCTCATCTGGGCAGCACCTCCCACCCCACCCCAGGATGATGAGAAAATCATACAGCATTTTGTCACCATTGCAGGGGTGCTACTGGCATCTAGTGGGTAGAGGACAGAGACTGCTGCTGAACACACTACGTTTATAAAGCTCAGGACAATTCCCATCACAAAGAATTATCCAACTCCAAATGCCAGTAGTGCTGAGGATGAGACACCCCATAGCCCAGGCCAGAGTGCAGTATGGGCCAGAATTGTTCTCTGGCCTCCAGCACTAGCCTGAGTGCAGAACCTACATCATTGGCCACAACAGAGGAAGAACAAAAGGACACTGATGGGCTCTTGCAAATGTATCTCCCTGGAGAGATGCAAACCAAGAACTTGTTTACTCTCAGCTGAGTGTGGATCAAGCTGGAAGCGCTCTGATTTCCTGTGGTGGTTACTTGATACTGCGACTTACAGCCCTGTCCACCCCAGTCTCCTTTCTTGTTCTGTCTGTTGCTTGGTGACATGATGGGGAACACTGTGTTTCCTGCATGCCTTTGATGTCCAGTTCCTCTCAGTGTCCCTGACTTTGCTGACATCACCTGAAGCATTGGGTCACCTGTGCAGAGGTAGCTGCAGTCGCTGGCCACACAAGCACCTTTGGACCTCACGCCAAACACACCAAATTCGCGTCTCAGTGGAACCTGGCCCAAGAATCTGCATTTAAGCCAGAGTCCCAGCTGATTTTGATGCATGTTAAAGTCTGACAGGATGTATGAAGTAACAGAAACACAGTGCTTTCTCTTCTTTTAAAGGCTGTTTGTAAAATGGTTGGGAAAACATACTGGGTTCTCAGGATGTGCTTTGAACGTATTGAGTTCAAATTTTAGAGATTATGAAGTGAAGGCATCAGAAGCTGAAACAGTTCACTCTTAGGGAATCACTGGACGCTGGTGAGGCCTTGCCTCCCCTCTCCCGGTAGATGTGGTGCCACATTCTGCCTCTCCAGCCAGAATGAATTTACCAGTTCACTGTCACATTCAATGAAACAGACTGAGTTTGCTGGGTTGTCATCCATCCCAAGCTTAGCATGGACCTCACCGTAACCATCTCAGTACCCACAGCACTGAGCAGGGCACCGTGGTGTCTACCTTCTCTGCCACCACCCACTCCAAGGCCCTGTCACTGGTCACCTTGATGCTAGCAACAATGGCCTAACTTAGTCCTCCCCGGCCCTGCTCAGCATCTCTATGCCTTATGCATTCTTAACAAGATTCATACTGGCTTTGGGGGAGATGTTGCCTTCTACGGACACACATGAATACGCACCCTGAAATCTAACAGTTTCCTCCATGCTTTATCCCCAGCCCATCCTACAGGGTTCTGCTCACCCAGCTACCTAGCCCTCTGGCCTGCAGCTCTTCTGTCATGACACGCCTGTCTCCTTCAAGCTCTTCACTTTACCCTGTGCCCCTGCTCCAAACATGCAGGATCGTACTTCCCTCTTCTTTTGCTTTGGTCCTGTTTTCAATATTAACTCCTAAGAGATGCCTCGAGGGCTCATGCTCTCTCTCTCTCTCCCACCCCCTCCCCACTTAGATTAGATTCTGCTGTTATCTTTCTAACCTAGGAGCCTAGTTTAGCTTCTTTTATAGTATTTGTGATCCTTTTGGTTTCCTTACTGTTGCCCAGTTATCCATTGAGGTTCCTCTCCACCGGCCCCTGAGACTGTATTACATTTCTCGCTGCACACAGTAGGGATCAAAGGGTCAAATAAATGCACTGAATAAATGAACAGCCGAACAGCCAGCTGGAGGTGCATTGCGGTGACGGTGGGCTGTTTGCTTTGGGTGGTTTCTGTAGGTTTGGGTGTCTGGGGCCAACATTCAGCCTTCAGGAGTTGGGATCGTGGTCACTTGGAGAGGAGGGAAAGACTCAGGAGAAGGTCACGGTGACCAGGAATCTTGGCAAGCTGCAGACCACGACTGGTTCGGTGTTTTAATCTTCCAGCTGCACACATGTGCGAATTACAAGCACCTCTCCCGGTAGGTAGCTGGATTATTTTGAGCGCATCTGAGCCTGTTTCCCCATATCAAGGGGTTAATGATTTCCACCTGGCAAAGGCTAGCCCTACGCCAAATGAGATGAAGCAGGGCAGCCCCTGGCACTTAGGGAGGTGTTGAGACCCATGTGTCCTGACTGTGTCCCTGAGACTTGGAGAGGAGGAGCGTGCAGGCAGGGAGGGAAGCGCCTCTCACCTGGGCCCCTCCTCGGCTCATCCCTCGGAGCGCTGACTCCACGTCGCCCGCCCGACCCCGGGCGCTCCCTTCCCCCGCGGCAGCCCCTCCCCCCTTCGCTCCCTCCCTCGGAGCCCGAGCCCGGAATCCCACGCCCTTGCATCAGCCCGGGGGCTCGGAGGAGCCCGGGAGCGCTGGTCGCCAATCACCGCGCGGTGGAGAGGCGGGCGCTCGGCGGCGGCGCTGCGGGAGCCAGCTGGCGCTGCTTGCCCGAGCCTCAGACGCTCACACCGACCAGTCGGACGCACAGACGGGCGGGCAGGCGCGGGCAGAGCCTCCCGCCGCTCGCGCCGCAGCCCCGGCCGCTGGGGAGCCCCTGCATCCCGGAGCGCTACCGGCGCGGGGACGGGAGGAGGCCACGTGAGAGCAGCTCCCACCTGGCGCCGCACCTGGGCGCGCGGCCCGGCCCGGCCAGCGGGGAGAATGCGCGCCGCCCGTGCGCTCCGCCCGCCGCTCCCCGCCGCCCGCACCTGACCATGGAGTGCGCCCTCCTGCTCGCGTGCGCCCTCCGGGCCGCCGGCTCCGGCCCGCCCTGGGGCCCCGCGGGGCTGCGGCGCTGGGCCAAGGCAGGTGGCACGGAGGGGCGCGCGAGTGCGGGTTGTGGGGGGCGCCCCGGCCGCCCCGCGCCCCTCACGCGCGCGACGCCCCCTCTTCTCTTGCAGGCGCTCCAGCTGTGCTGCCTCTGCTGCGCCTCGCTCGCCGCGGCCTTAGCCAGCGACAGCAGTAGCGGCGGCAGCGGATTAAATGATGGTTCGTATTTGCTCCCTCCCCTGCCCCCACGAAGGGCCCTTGGGGGGTATTTGACCTTCTCACCCGCAAAAAGAGAAAAGACAGCGCAGGGCCTGGCCTGGCCTGGCCTGGCAGGTGTCGCTGGCGTGGACAGGGCCCGCGTTTGGAGAGGAGGGTCGGCGAGCACCGATCCCAGAGATCCGTGCCTGAGCCTCAGGTCACATCAGTGAGGAAGGAAGTATTTTCCCTCCTTCACAGATGGCTTGCTAGGAAAAAATAACCCTAACCGTGGCGAGAAATTAAAAAGGAAGTGGACCCTGGCTAGGGAATTAATGGTCGAAAGGCTCCGTCCCTCGCTCCCTCGCTCCCTCGCTCGTCTCGTTCCTCCTGTGAAAGCCGCAGAAACTGAGTCTTAGGGTTGAGGCAATATGAGCCCCTTCCCGCCCACATCTTCCTCTTCATTTCCACTTCTGTTCCTTTTCTTCCTCCCCTTTCTCCTCTTCTCTACCCTTGTGTCACAGATGCCCAAAGACGGCTTTTAGAGAGAGGAAGACACCATCTTAGGTCTTGGAGTCTTTTTCTGTCTCCTGAGATTCCTCAGACACAAACTTCCACAACATTCTCCATTCTGTCGGTTATCAACTTCTCAATGGCGTCCAGAGGGGAAATCCTTCCTTCACTGTTTTCCACCAGCTACAGGGGAACAGTTGGCTCCTGACCCAAGCTGTCTAGCGTGTTGCTGTCTAATCCAGATTCCTTGGGGTTTTAAAATGTTCATCTTTGCAGGATTAACTCTTCTTGTCAGAGGGAGAGGGTCAAACTGGGACTGGGGGATATCAGAGAATAAGATGACAAGAGACGCACAGAAATGAGCTCTTGAGAAATTTACCTTTTGTCCGATCTGAGGCTGCTTGTCCCTCAGTGCAGGAAGATCCCTTTCGTCCCAGCCACCACCTGTAGAGACTTCACCTGTAGTGAGCGCCCAGATTCTGTACAGGGGATTCCAACTGCCTGAATGTAACCAACAGCCTAGTTATTCTGCTCTTGGAAACTAGTAGCAGGTGTCTTGAGGGTGGGGTGGTTAGGGCTCCCACATATCCAACTAAAAGCAGTCAGAATTTCAGATGATTTGGAACAAGGAGATAAATTACCGTGGAAGCTGTTGGTAAGATAGAGATGGTTTTCATAGTCAGGTCTGTCTTTGGTGGTAGGAGGAGGTGGGATTTTTCTAAAATGAGCCTACATTTCATCAAGAGACACTAGAAAGCAATGTATCAGAGATTTTTAAGAAAAGTGAAATATTATATGTCCCGCTCAGTCTTTTAAGGTGAAGAGAAAAGAATTTTTCCCCCTGATTTCTGAAATATACAGAGAGGAGGAGAAAATGAGAGAGGCAGGACTAAAAAACATGAGTTGCCCAAGCAATAAAAGTCACAGATGGTGCCTATGCAGAAAGAAACAGTCAAGAGCCATTGTCTTATTGGTTTTTGACACCGTGAGTCTAATTAGAATGTCACTCATTGATTCCTGCTAGCTACTTGTATTCTTTAGCTTTCAAAAAAATTATTTTTGGTTGTTGTTGTTGACTGTTTGGGGAAGATGGAAATTCCTCTTTTTATTTTCCCCCTGCTCTAGTAACCAAGGCCCAAGTGACTCAAACATGCCTCTTAGTTATTCGGAATCTTTCTAAACACTTTCCAAATTAGTTTCCCATTCTGTGCCTTGAAAGTGGAAATGCAGAGCAGTCTTTAGTGCTGGGAGGGAGGGCATGTTCCGAAGCTATTGGTGGGATGATGCTTTTCAGTTTCAATGTTTTGTGAGAGAAATCAGTGTGCTGCCGTTGTTTTTCCAAACAGCGAATTGTTTTGCAGCTCCCTCTCTTAGAACATGCAGCAATTAGTGCTGCTCCGGGGAGCAATGGTGCAGGTATTTCTAAACATGCCTTTCCAGGTGTCCCCTGGTTTGCCACGCCCCCTCCGACATGTCTGAGCAGTTTTGCACATTTCTGACAATTTGGAGGCATTTTTCTGCACACAGAGTATTTTAGGCTTCTGATTAAACACAATCACCTCTGAGAAAGCTCAGAGTAAAATGTTAATGGTGACACAGTGCCAACGTTTTATCATCACACATAAATATGGAAATATGAAGCTGCTGTTGCTTGTTAATGTCCCGGGGAACCATCTGAAGTTACTCACCACTGTGAATTACTAGCCATTTAAACTCTGCCCCCTAGAATATGCTTCCAATTCAGCCTTAACAAAAAGTTACTAATCCTCTTGAAAAAAAAAATTCCCATTTATTTACCTTTGAGGGTTTATATTAACTTTTTTCTTCCCAAATCCATTGCATATATTTGATTTAACTACGGATGGTTCCAAAGCCAGATATATAAAGAGCCCACTTCCTTCTCTAGGACTTGAAAGTCCTTTCCACAAGCATTCCTGGAGTTGGTCGAAATTATTCTTGACTTTTGGTTTCAGTGGGAATTACGGTGGCAGAGCTAATTGCAGGGAGAGCGGATTGTCCTCTTCCAGAGCTGCTCTGGGTTATGTTTGCTCTAGGACTTAGGTACCTGGTGATAGGGATCAAGTTATCTGAGCTGTCTGTTGCTCTTAGCCAGCTTGTTGGAAAGTGACCGTTTGGCATTGTGGGTTCTGGGTGCTGACAGCTCCACTTTTCCCATTGCAGATTACGTCTTTGTCACGCCAGTAGAAGTGGACTCGGGTGGGTCATATATTTCCCACGACATTTTGCACACCAGCAGGAAAAAGCGCTCGGCGCAGAGTGGCAGGAGCTCCTTGCACTACCGATTTTCAGCATTTGGACAGGAACTACACTTAGAACTGAAGCCCTCGGCGCTTTTGAGCAGTCACTTTATTGTCCAGGTACTTGGAAAAGACCGTGCTTCAGAGATGCGGGAACCTTCTGTGCGACGATGTTTCTATCAGGGATTTATCAGAAATGACAGCTCCTCTTCTGTGGCTGTGTCTACGTGTGCCGGCTTGGTAAGTGCACCCCAGTCCAGCCAAGCTGGGGCTTTTCCATTTTGCATGATTTGAATGAACAGATGTCTGCAATACTCAGTGCTCTTCCAGCCAAGTCCACCCATTCACTGTCAGCTTTGATACTTATAATATTCTCAATTGAATTAATCTAATCTGCTCTCAGAAAAAAGGAAATATAATAGAACTTTAATGACCGTTTAGAACATTCTTTTGATGTTTAATGGTCTGGGCCTTTTTCATCCTCCATGTTTGAGACAGTCCCCAAGGAAATTAATTTGATGGATGCCATTCGCTCTGTAAAGTCTTGGGAGACCAGGCATTCTATAAATCTCACAAGCGGGATGCATCTGCATCGCTTTTGAAATGGGAAAACTGTATTTCAATGCAGAATCACCTTCAGCAGCCCTGGTAGGCCCAACCTTCAACTTTCCTGAAGAGAAGCCTTTTGCTTCCTTCTAACTAATCTGTTGGTATTATCTTGCTTGCACGAGGCATCTTTTCAGGATGTGCCAGGATGTTTTCTTGAGGTGGCAGGAGCACGTGTGGCATCCAGGGTAGCAGCATATTTAAAACCATTTGGGACAAGTGCTATTTCCTCTCTGAGTATTCTTCGTCTGCTGAGTGTATTGGTGGAAGTGATACTTCACTCAGGAGTCAATCACATATACGAGGCAGTAAATGGTGTTCTGGGCTTTTGTTTCTTGTTACAATTGAAAAAGTCTTGGAATTACAGAAAAGCTCGTGAGAGAGCCACATGGTGACCACTATGTGGTGTGACCAGAAGGAAAATGTAAGAAGGCAGATAAGGGATGCGATTGGTAATATGTAGTGTGCACTGTGTCATGAGCAAGAGGAGCTGCTTAGGTGGGATGAATGGGGTGAATGTTCTCTGCTAGTAACTTTTAGTTCTCTTGTAACTGATTTTCATAGTGTGGCCTGAAATTCAGCTCAAACCTTTCATTATAACCACAGTCATGGTATTTGTTTTTTGATCTATTTAAAGTATAAAGTAAAAGCAATGATTTAACATTTCCAGCTAAGCTGGATCCATTTAAGTGAATATGCTTACTTGCTGCCTGTGTACATGGTTAGACACATCTGTGTGCACGCACGTGTGAATATGTCTTGGCGTTTTGTGTTGTTTGGTCATGGCACAACTCCTGCTGTTGTGTGGCATTTCTGCATGTCTGTCCCAGTATTCTAAAACCTTCATGGTTCAGGAGCTCCAGTCTAGTGCCTGAAACTGTCTCACCCCCATATACTCATGGTTAAGAGCAGTTTAGCTAGGTTCTAATTTTCACACCAGTGCTTGTTGGATCTTGGACAAGTTACTGAACTGAGTGCCTTAGTTTCTTCATCTCTAAAACGGGAATAACAAGAGCATTTACATTCCAGGACTGTGAGGTGGAATGACTTCCATGGGGGCTACTGGGGGAGCTCTTGGCTGTCCCTCTCTTGTTTCCCACAAAACTCAGCCTCTCGTGATTTGTGCTGTCAAACTCTAGAGTGATGGGAAATGTGATCCGTTGTCTCATGAGTAGATGGCAGGTTATTTCTCCTAAGGAAGAGATTTACATTTCAACAGGGATCCAACTATCACCTAACATAGAAGAATGAGGGAGAAGTTTCCACCTTTCACAGGTGTGAAAGAAGTAATTGACAATCAGATCTGCCTGTGTCCAAGGCTGATTGGAAACTGGAATCTCCAGACTCAGGTTGTTCAAACAACCATGTGCTTAGATTTACCCCTCTAGGACTCAGTTTGTTCTGGTGAAGCATGTGAATTGATTTCTAAGATCATTACCATATCTAACCATCTGACTCTGATTATCCAATTTGTTGACATTGGCAGGGCTCATTTGATAAGCGGTAGCGAGAGAATCAAGCTTATCATTACCCCTTTCCATCCCCACCAAACAGCTGAAAGACATGTGCACTCATACTCAGAAAAATTATGAGAAGCAAAACAAAAGAGAGGAAAGAACCACAACTAACAAGCTGTGATACTGCGCAGTATTAACTTTTGTCACCTTGTGTTGACATATGATACATATACACAGATGTGCTAAATATAAATATTGCAAAAATCTTAAGAGTACTGTTTAATTTTCATCAATTTTCTGCCCCTGTAAGTACCAAACAGGGCATTTTAGTGTCCCTAGGAGCACCTCCTTGTCCTTTCTTTCCCCTTTACTACCAACCAGTGGTAACCAGTATCCTAACAACACTAAATATCAGGCCTATTTCAAAATTTTACATAAGTAGCATAATAAGGTAATCTTGGCCATGAAGGTTCTGCAGTGTTTCCACCTTCATCGTTGATTAACTATCAAATTGTTTTCCAGTTTAAAGTGGTTATGAACACTACTGCTGAACAATGATGCTGCCTTTCAGTGAGCTTAGGGACACATTCTGTTGGGTATGTGCCTAAGAATGAAGTAGCTGGGCTGTAGGGTGCTCATAGGTTTAGCTTTAGTACGTATTGGCAGTTCACTTTAAAGCAGTTGTACTCCCCTCCCTCTGTCAGTGTAGGAGATTTCTGGTTGTTCCACATCCTCATCAGCACTTGATATTGTCTGTCTTTTCCATTGTAGCCAGCCTATAGGTGTGAAGTGGTACTCTATTATAGGGTTAGTTTGCATTATTCTGATGGTTAATGAAGCTGAGTACCTTCTCTTGAGCTGATTTGCTTTCTCTATCCTCTTTTGTGATTTGTGTCATAATTGGACAAGAAATAATACATATATTTTCAGCCTAAATCGTGGTATGTATTTTTTTTTCCTCTGAATAGAAATAAGAATTCTGAACAAAAACATTTGGTTCAACTTATCTTCTTATGGCGACAAATCTCCAAAAATGCATTTATTTGCTTTTGAAAAATGATCAAATGAAAACAGCGAGATCACTCGAGATAGCACCTGAAGGGACATTTCATCAAGAACACTGACAGACTGAGAATAGAAGAGAGACAGCCAAGTCAGGAGGAAGGGCGTCTTCACCATTCTGGCTGCCCATACACATTGCTCAGCTTCTTCGGCCAAGCAGGGCCTCATAATACAGCAACAGTAATGGATCCAAGACAGTGCAAATGACTCGAGAGTTCAGGAAAGGGACTTGTGCCTAACAGACTTGTTACAGGGACGCATCAGAGTTAATGACCCAGAGGAGTTAATGTGCTCTTCCTCAGTACAGACCCTGACACAAGGTGAATGAGATCACGAGCCACCTCAACACCTTGATGCTGATTTTTAAGAGTGGGGATGGACCACTCGCCTCAGGATCCCTCAAGATGTATGCGGTGCTATTAGAAAAGTAATGTGTCCATTCTGAATGACTCGGCAAAGTACCTGTAGGAAAACTCCCCATTAGATTAACTGCCAAGAAAACCCCAGAAGAGAAGGAGAAAGGGTAGAAGGGATAGAGCAGTGAAATGTCTATGTACAGACATACAGGCAAACGTGCATACATACTCCAGCTGGCATTTTTCACATAGGGAGTTTGCCTTGATAACTCAGAATTAACTTCTGTTTAAAATATTTGTAATTTTTCTTAAAGTGCACCCTGCACCCCCACCCCAACCTGACAGGCTCATTTCATTCAGGAGTTGAGTAGGTTGGAATGATTCATAAAACTTCCCTTCCTTACTCTTGTCTCTCCTTAGGGTTGGTGGTGGCAGGGTTGCTTTTTCAATTCTGAATGCCTTTTCTAGGCCACCGCTGCCCTCTGTACCTGGCAACCTTCAATCCTATGGAAGTTTTTGGATTTGCCCCTTTTGTCCCATATTTGCAGGGTTGCAGATAAAGCAAAGCTGATCACTGCCTGCCTTGTGTGTCCTTTCTGCTGTGTCTGGCCTGCCCCTGGCCACTACAGTGATGGAAAGGTCATCATAGCCAGGAAGCCCCTGCCATTGGAGGGAGATGTCATCTTGCTGTTGAACTACAACTGACTTAGGGTTTCCCCACGTGTTCCTTGATTTTGTTTTCTGAGAAAATGAATCTGTATCTTTCTTCCTGTGCACTTGGAGATCTAAGAGATTTTTCTGCCCTAAAATACTTCGGTGATTTTTTTTTTGTTAGGATCAGTGACTTAGAGTGTGATCAACTTGGTTAGCTTCATTTGAGGCACTGAGTGTGTCAATTTCTTTACTTGCCACTAAAGCTCAGGGAGGCCAGATCCACAAATGGGCACTTTTAATTCTGCACATGATTTTGATGCATACATTTGAGGACCATTTAGGTGAAATGCGTGTAATTTTGAAAGTTACTAGAAAGACACATTGAATGGTCATTATTTCATCTAGCCACTGTTTATCTGTCACTGGGGTATCGGACACTACTCGGAGCACAGTGGACAAAACTACAAATATGGTGGCTGCCGGAACCAGTCACAGACATAAATCTAGGGTAGAAGGTGCGGTGGGGCATTTAGATGTGCACATGGCTGTTTTCTTGTGAACCAACTGGGGCTCCACAGATCTCAGGAACAAAGAGCTCATACGGTGTGGTTTAGAAATGGGGGAGCTGGTGGAGTGAGGCCCAAAATGCCCCTTTTAGAGCTTTACCATGCACATCAGCATATTAGTCCGAAAAGTCCTACAATCATGACATTTGCTTAACTCTGTGTAAACCTAGACTTTCCCTAGCTTATTTTATAATGCAAAAAAGTTGTTTTTTCTTTTTCTTTTTTTTTTTTTTTGAGGCACATCTCTTCACAGTTTGGTGACAAGAAAAGCATCAAAGCAATGATTCCCCCGAAAGGCATAATATTGTGTATTGCTTCTTTATATACACAGGAATAAGAGATATTCGAGAAATAAAGGAGTTTCATAGTCATGTAAGTTCAGGAAATTTTGGTTTCAAGCAAGTTAAGTATTTTTACTGTAACAGGCTTTCTGCATTTCAATATGCTCTGTGTATGCTATGATGCTTCAAGAGATAGGCCCAATACTAACTTGACCACCCAGCCCCCTCTTTTCTAGACCATACTTCTATCAACATCTTGTAGCAAAGTTCTGTGTTTCACTATTAAAGAGCAATTTCCAGGGCTAAGGTCTTTGTTTTTCTTTTGTTTTGTTTTGTTTTTGGTACGGGGGATCAAACTCGGGTCCTTGCGCTTGCCAGGCAGGTGGCGGAACCACTGAGCTAAATCCCCAGCCCTCCTAAGGTCTTTGTTGGTACCTGACATATCCGACAGCACCCATTTCCAGCTAGGGAATGCACTCTCTGCTTAAGGAACACTGAACCCAGCTCCAGGCTTTAGATGATCAGTGATCAGACCCGCACAAACTGCCCCTTACCTTGCGTGCCCTCCCAGCTGTGCAACATGGCTTTGTTTACCTTTGAGGACCCCAGTGAGCGCCCAGCTGCTGAGAGAAGCAGATGCCCCGCTGCTCCTGTTGGACCTTTGGATCCAGGGTGCTCGACATCCACTTCATCTTCAGTTCCCAACGCACCATCCAATTTTGTCCCTTGGTTTCCACGCCCTTTCTCTTTTTCTTTGTCCCCAACAATGAACCCTTAAGTGGCATTTGTTTCTTCTCCATGGCTGGCTGCTCTAATGTCCCCATTGTGTTTCTTTAGTGGTGGGCTTTTCAGACTAGGACTGCAGTGACCCATTCGCCAGAGAGCCCAGGCCCTTGCAAGGAGCTTTGGAAGCAAGTGGATTTCCAAAGGCTGCAGGGCCACTTTGATCTCTCCTTTTCAAAAGTATTTTATGACTCAGAAAGCTCAGTCACTGAGTGGTCTGTTGCTGGTCACTGCCTGCCAAGTAGTCTTTAGAAGGCTGATTTCCATTCATAAAAGGGCTGAAGTTAAATAACCTTGGTCCATGGCTCTGCTGTCTTAAAGGCCTTGTTAGCTCCCAGGGGTTTTTTGAATTACAAATACCCTGCTGGAACCCCGTGGTCACTGGAGAGGATCATGTGAAGGTAAGGATTAGACTGCGTTGTACTTACACGTTTTTTGATACTATCTGCCCCAAATCAGAGCTGTTTCTTAGGCTATTACTCAATTCATCAAGGACAAAAAGACTTTTTAAAAATTACCTTGGCTTCTCTCCTCTGTGTCCTGCTCAGACACAATTTGTGAAGGGTATTGTATGCATTTAACAACACTTTCAAGAAAATGCCAGACCAAATTCTTCAGAACACCAGTGCGGTGAAGTCCAGTCTGAGTGGTTCACACAAAGGTCTGAAAGCCCCATCCTCCTCCCCAAGTTGTTTGCCTGTCCAGGGATGGCCTCTGGGGCATCCTGCTCCCCAGGCTCCTGAGTCTGGGCCTCAGTTTCCTCATCTGTAAAGTGGACGTGGATGTGGTCCTTCCCTTTCCTAGGGCTGGGAAGCTGTGTGCTGAGCGCTTGACTGTCTGCCCAGTAGGAGCGCCACACTTGACTGTTCCCAACTTTGAACTTTGAGATGGTCTGGGCAGGAAAGGGCCATCGCACGTCCCTCTTCCCAATCCTGAAGGCTTTTCAGGCCTGTCAGGAATGGGAAAAAACACTTAAGGGTTGGCAACCATCCTGGTGGGAATGCTGGAGGTTGTAAGGAGACTAACCACTGCTTTATCAACTAAGAAGGAGAAAATGAGAGAAAGGGGAAGAGTCAAAGAGGATGATCAACAAATAGATCACAATTTAGATAAATTCCCAGTTGATAAAGCAGTGTGTGTCGTGGTGGGCGACCCAGACGCCGACTCTTGCCTGCATTCACTGTCATGACCCAGGTAAATTATTCCCCTCTCCAAGCCTAATTTCATCATTGGCAAGATGGGAATTCTGATAATAATTCCTCTACCCTTGGGTTTATGGATGTTTGAGTGAAAGAAAAATACTGTACGTGAATGCTGAAGACAGTGCCTGTCACATAGTGATAATATTGGTATCTATAAACTTATCTGAGAAACTGAACTTTGAAGTTCTCCAAAATTTGACAGTTTTGGAATCCCAGCATAACGTCAGTAGTGAGAAATTCCATGCCTGACTTCCTGTGACGGGTTGCAGTCAAAATGTAGGTGTGCTAAAATATTACACAGAATGACCTTCGGGCTCTGTGTACAAGGTGTATTTAAAATGCAAATGAATTTCATGTCTAGGCATATCTCACCAAGACTTGCAAATATTCCAAAATGTTAAAAAATACAAATCGCTCCAGTCCCAAGTATTTCTTTTTTAAATGGGTTTTCTTACTGTGTTGCCAGGGCTGGCCTCAAACTCATGATCCTCCCACGTCAGCCTTCCAAGTAGCTGGAATTACAGGCCTGTGCCACTGCACTTGGCCCAAGTGTTTCAGATAAAGGTACTCAACTTGTATTGTAATGGTTTAGTAATAATCTTTGCAAACCATCCATAAAGGAGTTTTCAAAATTACCTAATGCTAATCCTTACCACCCACCAGCAGCACAGACTTTTGGCCTAGATAAAAAATAGTATTTATTGAGCACTTAGGGCTATTAGAACAGGAGGCATTGAGAGGGAGCCTCAGCTAAGGTATAGAGTCAGCTGTTTGAATATTTAACTGCCAATTGGCATATCAATATTTAAGGTGTGAAGTAGCAATTTTTAAAATAATTATTAATGTGTATTAATTATACACATTGGTGAGAGTCCCTGTGACGGGCCCATACATGACACACCTGCATCTGTCACCTGCCCGTTCTCTCTTAGTCCCTCCACTGAAAGGACCAATGATTTTATTGTGATTATTTTTTAGACACGCACTTCAAAAAGATGTGGGCACCATGAAAAGTAAGTTAGTATGTTCAGGCCCCACCTCTGAAATTCTGTCTGTCCTGGAGACAGCATGATGCCCGTGTTTTATACAGGCAAGAAGGGCTTCACAAATGGTCCCACTGGGCCCTTGTGACCAACTGTAAATTGTTGGCCTAAAGGGGACTTGAACCTTCTCAGGGTGAACAGGATGGCTTGAACTTCTTTTAGAAAATTGTTTTTGTTTTAAGGACTGCCTCACACCACATGAGCCTGACTGTGTGTGCACAGGGTTTCTGTTGGTTGTGAATCTGGGATAATTTTTCTAACGTATCTTTACCTCTCTTTTTCCACTCATTCTTTTTCCCTTTATTCTCTTTGTTCCTCTCTCCACCTTCCTTTTTTCCCTGTCTTCCTCCTCTCCCTCCCTTCTCTTTTTCCTATATCCACTTTTTCTTTCCTTCTCCCTTCCCTGATCCTCTCTCTCCCTTGCTTTCTCTCTTCCCTCTTTATACTAGCACTGGTTGGCTTTCAGTGAGGATCCAAGATGTCCAACTACGTTATCACGATTCCCTTTCTCCCTCATTCTTTCAACAGTGCTTGCCCCCACTGCACTCCTCCTGCACACAGTGCCTCCTGAGTTCCAAGACATGTGGAACGTCTCCTTAGGTACCTGGTGCCTCCTATGAGTTTGTCAACGATAACACCACCCTTGCAACCTATGTCATAGCCATGAACAAGTATGTGAGATTCTGGGCTTTCTTTACCCTCTCACCTGTCTATATGCCTGAGGGGGCCACACTGAATTTAACTTTGTTTCAGAACAAGACAAACTGCTATTTTTCTTTGTGCACTGACATGTGAATTAATGCATAGAAATAGGTCTAGAATGAAGCATACCAAACCCAGTTTGAAATTGAGTTTGAAATTCTTTTGAAACCATATTTATTTCTGACACACATGTGCCTTGTGTGTGCAGGTGTGTCTAAAAGATACATAAGTTGTATCAGTACTTTTCCCAAAGCATCTCTTTGGTAGTGGTGGGAAGTTTAAAAATAATGTATATCTTAGTGTTCTTTTCTTATTGCTATTTATAGATCTATGTTACTCTCTTAACTACTGCATATTTGATTATTCCCTTTTGGCTACTATGTTTATTTCCAGGACTTTTTTTGTTATGGCCAAAACCATGAATATCTATCTACCTATGTGTGTGTGTGTATATAAATATATATATGTGTGTGTGTGTGTGTGTGTGTATGTATGCTGCGCGTCATAGTTGTATGCAATTCTATATTTTATGAAAGGGAGAGGGACAAGTCTGTACTTTGTAGAAAACTGAGGTGTCAGATGCATACGGGCTATTAGCTATGGACGGGGATTTACTTGCTTATATTGGCATGAGCCAGCCAATGTCTCTATCACTATTATTTTGGTGGTACAACATGCAAAGCTACTGAGAACCCATTTCATCCTGGTTTTTCATGAGCCTAAAACAGTAGTTTAGAATAGTTCCTTCCAGCAGAGCATGTGCTGGTAAAATTGCATGGTTTCCCACCATTAGCAATAAACAGTTTAAGAGAAAATGGTACCAATTAATTCCTGATGTCCAAAAATAAACAGGCCTAATGACAGAACTGCACATTAGGGCTTTTGTGACTAAAAATATTTGCTTGGATTTTGCACACAACACTGTCCACAAATCCAGGAGTTCTTCAGCTGCATCAAGCTATTCCCATGAAAGCCCGTTCCCACGATTTTTCTATCCAATTACAGAGCAGAATACACCCAAATGCCATAACAGAAGTCTGATGAGAGCTCTGTCTGGGGAGTATGTTCACCTCTCCTGAAGGCACTCCTTTGATGTAGCTGAGGATTTCATTTTCAGCAGAATTCTTTTGATTGCTTATTCATGCCACTGGGCTTTGGAGTATTTTATCTGCCCTGTTACCACTCCAAGTCAAGGGCCTGTGTTCTAATATAAATTGTATAGTGCACATCACTAATTTACAAGAAAGTCAGCTTTGTGTGCCCCCTTATTTGACAGACGGCCACTTGAAAGAGACTGAGATAAGCTGGTAAAAGAAGATTAGCTGGGCCGACTTACCGAGTTCCGTAACATGTATGTTTTAGGATCTATGGGCTCACCCTGTGATTTACAATTCTCCATCTCCCTTTCCTACTTTACCTTGTGGAGGCAAATGAAACAAAATTAATTATTCATGGTTAAATAATGAATGCAGTACTCTTCAACTTGAATATTGAGTCTGGGTCTATTTTATATGAGTCAGAGATGTGATTAAAAGGAAATAGTTAAATGCACTGCCAGTTTTCAATATGCTAATGTAGATCTCTGCATCTTAGGGCTTTGTGGCCCTTATTTTCTAGTAAAATGCTTTGGAAAGAATGAATTCCTCTCTTGTCATAGGCTTTCTTTTGTGCATAAAACAAATACAGTATTAATCTCTGTTTAGGATGATGTGCTTGGCACTGTCATTTCTAACTAAAATGTCTAGTCTAGAAGAGTGATCCGTATGTAGCTCAGGGTACTATATAAGACCTGGACGTAGATGTTCAGATCCAGCCCAGACTGGTTAAAGCCTAGTGTCTGAGGAAGGGACCCAGACATCTGTGTTCTTTCAAGAATTCCCGGGAGGTTTTAAAGCACAGCCAAGTTTGAGAAACTGATCTAGGTAAGTGCAGGGAGTTCAGGCTGTTACCATCTTAGAAATGCCTTTTGCAATGGTTTGCAGTGGAAGGCCGGTATGTTAAAATGCATGGAACTTTAGAAGCCCATCTCTCTCACTTCTTAGTGTTGTGACCTTGAGGAAGTTACTCTTTTGGATGACATTGTATTTCAAAATAATTTTAGACCTGCAAGAACTTGCAAAAACAATACAGAGAGATCCCATGTACCCTTCACCCAGTTTTGGGAAGTAATTGAACCGAGAATCTAGTTTTCTAGTCTTTAATGTGGAGATTTTTAAAAAATCAAAAGGGTTGTTGTGAAAATTAAATGAGATAATGTATAAAAAATGTAGAAGGTAGAATTCTAAGATGGGCCCCGTATTCCTGGCCCCATGTATGTATACTTCTTCCCAGTTACTCATTGCTGATCTAGCTATTCTAGCTATTGCTGTGAAAGGATTTTACAGATGTAATTAAAGCTCCAAATTAGTTGACCTGAAAATAGGAAGTATTTTTTTTTTTTTTTTTTTAGGAAAATCTGACATACTCTCATAAGCTCTTAAAATCCTGGTCTGGTTCACAGGCAGACATCAGAGAGGGCCAAGAAAAGCTTTTCTCTTGTGGGTGCTGGATGTGGAAGGGGCTATATCACAAGAAAAGGATCAGCTTCAAGGAGCTGAGTAGCCTGTGACTAATAGCCAGCAAGGAAATAGGGCTTGGGTCCTCTTCTCAGAAGGAAATGAATCCTGCCAGGATCCTGAATGAGCTTGGAAGTTGATTCTTTTCCAGAACTTCCATGAAGGGACCCAGCCTGGCTAACATCCAGACTTCGACCTTAGGAAAACCTGCGCAGAGAATTTGGTCATGCTGTATTCACACTTCAGACTTGCAGAGCTGTGAGTTGGTAGCAGGAGGTTTCAAAGTCCCTTCTGTGTGATCAGTTTGCTGAGGAGCAATGGAAAAGAGATACAGAAAATGTCTGAGGGGCTTAGTCTGGAGCAAGTGCTCAGCACATGGTGAGTGTCTTCCCTTTTCCAGTTCCTGGTCATCTTAAATTATCTGGTTAACTACTGTCCTACCTGTGGGGCAGGTGAGACAATAGGTCTAAGGGGAAGAAGCAAGTTCAGTAAGATACTCACTATTCAAAATTGCTTAGGACTGCCACCTGCCTCGCAAGCACAAGGTCCCGAGTTCAATCCCCAATACCAATAAAACGAAACAAAAAAAATTGCTTAGGAAATTGTTATATTCAGTATGGGGTTCTGCACCAGGCCTTCACTGATAATTTAGGGTGGCTAATTCTTTCTCACAGAGTGGGTAAGATGCCAGTAGCATCCCTGATTGTGTCAGCCAAAAATATCTCTAGTCACAGACAAGTATCCCTGTGGGGCATAGTCGTTCCCGGCTGAGAACCAGTGATATACCACAGTCACAAGTTGGCTTCAGCAGTAAAATGAATTTATGCCCGTTACATTTTTTCTAGAGTATACGTGTTGTTGATTTCAGGGACCTTAACAGTGATTTCTATATAGGGTTAAATTTCCTATATCCAAAATGCTTAAGATCAAAAGTTTTTCAGATTTGGGACTTTTTGTTTGCATAGGCCTTATTGGTAGAGTGTTCCTAACTTAGAAGATCCAAACCACAGCACAAAATGCTCCAAAGTCTAAAACTTTTAAAATGTCATGTCCAAATGCCAAAATGTAAGATTACAGAGCATTTTGGATTTTTGGTTTAGGGATACTCAAACCTGTTCTGTACCTGACTTTGAGGAACTTAGCTGCTGAGGCTGTCGGAATGGAGCATGAGGATTGGGGGTAGATTGGATGGCAGCAGAAAAACCATCTGGGAATGTTTTAAAAAATGTGTATTTGCTTTTGAATTTCACAGCATGCCGACCCAGACTACTGAAAATAACTGGGTCTCTAAAGAAACAGAGATATATTTATAATAAAATTTACCCCAGCATTCTTATGAGGAAGGGGGCCTAACCATATGGGTGTAGATTAGAAATGTGGATTCTATTTTTGGGTTTGCAGTTGACCTAAGATCAAAGTTAAATGTCTTGTGTATTCTCTTGGCCTTTAAAATAGGGGCAATGGGCAGTTCTGGTAATGCAATAAAGAGTGTTTTCTGTCCTTTGTGAGTGTTTGCTCTTGCTGAGAACCTTGTAAAGGTATATTAGATTCTTCTATTGCCTGTAGTTGGGCCATTTACACATTTATGCATTTTAAATTATCCATGGCACTTACAGAGGAAAGGAAGCTCTGTTTTATTGAAATGTGAAGCATGGAACTTAATTTTCTCATATGCATAGATTCACCAGCTGCCCTACTAATTTTTAACCTCTTTCATGCCTTCCTTAAAAAGACCCAGTTGTCAACAGTGAGTATGTAGCACAGTGGTATTTATATAATTTGCAGTATTGTCTAAGTTACTCAGTCTCTTCATAAACATTCCAGGTAAGCAAAGGCAAAGTCACTTTGGGGCGTGGATCCCTAGCTGCCAGTAACTATTTGTCATTTCTTCCATTCTTTTTCTCCTTCCTCTGTCCTATCCACCCATTCACCTACCTTTCTAATCCCAAAGCATTTATCCCTAGCTCATTATGTGCCTTAACATTTTGATAAACCATGAGAATACAGAAATGATAACGTTGCTCCTAATTCAGTGATAGTCCAGTGTGAAGGTAAGGAGTAATGGTGTCATGAATATAAACTCTTAAGACAGTGCAGCAAAATTAACATTATATGTAAGAAATATAATGGGAGCATGTGAGACTGATTTTGAATATGACGGGGAAACTGCATATGTTTGCCCTTGAAGATATATTTATAAACACCAGGTAATCTTATGCCCGAGTCCAGGTATGTTTTATTGCTCACAGCTCCAATTAAAGTCTGCCCAGTTCTGACCATTTCTTTTGACCCCCACTGCCGTTGTGGTCTCTTCCTTGGACTCCTGCAGCAGCTTCCTGTCTGATTTCTCTCTTGCATCTCTTGTGTCATATCTATATTATAGCAGACACATCACCCAACTCTTCTCCTGCCACTTTTGGCTTCCCTTTGAGCAGAGCATGTAATCTGATGTACTTACCATGGGCCACAGGAAGGCCCTACATGATTGGGCCTCTTCAAATGAACTTCCTGACTCTCCTACCACTATGTACCCTGTCCCAGCTCTTCAGATCTCCACCACCTTTGAACGTCCCACAGGCTCCTACCTCAGTGCCTTTGAATGCTCTTCCCCCCAGATTTCTCCTGCACTTCCCGCAGTTATCTGTACAGATGTCATCATTTCAGAAAGTTCTTCCTGACACTTCCAACACTCCCTACTCCCTTCCTTGGCTTTATTTTTCTTTTTATTCTTTATCACTCTGCTCTTGATTTACATATACTTCCTTCCCCTTTCAATACCAGCTCCAGAAGGGTTGGGGCTTTATCTCTGCTATTCACTGCTGTATTTCTAGTAACTAGGATAGTCTCTGGCAAACAATAGACACACAAATATTTTGTACATAAATATGTATGGTATTCTGGCAATTTAGAAACACATGACTCATTTCTATGTTTGGAATACATCATGAATTTGATGTTTCTCATTCACTCATTCATTGGGAAAAAGATCTTCCATGTGGGATTTCAGAAATGAAATTGTAAGTGGCCAGAATCCATTTTCACAGTCTTTTGATAACATTGCAGCTGTCCTTGTGGATCTACCCTCCCTACCTCTCCCTCAAATTCCTCTGATTTGGATAGAGGTGGTGTATTTTCCACAGTGACAATCAGAAGGTCAGATATCCTTGACTAGAGTGATTGGTTTAGAGACAAAATATAACATGATCAGAGCTAATAAAATCAAATTCTGGGACACGTCGGGGTAGAAAGGAAAGGGAATGAAAGACTAGAGTTGCTGGTCATCATCTTGCCACTAGAGAGTGGGATAATAACAGTCCTGATAACCAGCTCTGCCTGAAACTAAAGTACTTGGAGACTTTCAAATAGATGAACCACAACACGCTCTTTAAAAAAAAAAAACTATTTCAGCTTTAGTTTTTAACACTTTGAAATGAAAATGCAAACTATGTTAGAAGTGAGTGATCTATGGACACTTTCTGCAAAGAGCTCCTAGTCTCGTAGAGGACCTAGGTAGGCAGAGGACAACAAGCACATTGAGTGTGGAGTGGGTAGCAGGTAAATGCAATGGGCAGTTTGCCCATACACTGCGTGATTTGACGCTTCATTGGTTGCAATGCCCACACCCAGAGTATTGTAGCATCGAACACTGTCAATACTGTGCCTAGCAGTGCATCTTGGGTACACTGTCTGTCTTCTGGAGTCACTAGTTTGTGTGTCAGTCCTCCTGTTACACACCTCTCTGTGTCTGTCAGCAACAATTGCAGATACTTTAAGGCAGTGAATATAAGTGGGCACATTATCTTCCTGTCAGTGAGCAGCTGCAGAAGACAGAGACTTCATGGCTGGCATAGAGGATGACTTCACACTCTGTAGCCACTTTTAACTGATTTCTTTGATTTGTTTGGAGGGTTACATGCGGGGTAATGTTTTAAACCAAGAATGCTTATCAGTGAACTACATTTGCTCAACTTTCATATGCAGCTCATTTGTGTCTTTGAAGATATTTATTTTAGTGAATCTAATTTTAGTATGTGGATTTTTTATTTTGAAATAGTGACAACAGAAATTATTTTTTCCCCATGAAAGCTTCTGTTTCTTTTTTGTGATGCATGGGACTCTACCTCCTCTTTGCTCTAGTGTAATGCTGTCCAGTGGAAACAGTGCAAGCTAATATGTGTAATTTTAAAGCAGCTGGTGGCCACATTAAAGAAAGGAGAAAGAAGTGAGTGAAATTTAGGTTGGTATTATATTTTTTCTCAGCCAATGTGTTAAAAATGCTATCATTTAAGAATATAACTGATGCAAAAATTAATGAGATGCTTTTATGTTTTACACCAATCTTCAAAGTCCATTTTACACTTATGGCACATTCAGTTAAGCTACAATTTGAGAGGCAGGTAGTGGCTCCTGCTCTGAAAAGGAGACAGGTCATTCTCCCACCCTGAAGTTCGCTAACACATGTAGAGAAGACCAACAGGAGAAAGACAATCCCTTCAAATTGACTAGTTTGCTTAAATTACTCATTTCCCCAACAGTACTTTTCAAAAATGTGCAGATTTCACTTGAATACTCTGGTGTGGACAGGTTGGTATTTTAGTTTGGAGGCCCTTGGTTATTATAAAATTACATAGAAATTGCACACAATTCTGTTGATGAAAATCAGACTTAAAGATGCTGAATTAAATACTTCCCTTGAAGATAAATGAAAGAATATGTTTCAAAAAATTTCAGAATTTATATGCAGATTGTCATCTAATTATGTTTAGTCTGAACTTGCTAGTTTAACTTTTACTCTTTTTTTCTTTAAATGGAGAACTCTTATTAAGTCTCAGCTGTATGGTTTGTTTTCATAATAACTTTCCTAGTTACATTAAATAACATACTGAGGAAGCAAAGCAAAATATAATTTTAAGAGGATTCCTGGTTAGGTAATTGGAAACTAATGACACAATTATACATTGCACGCCCCCCCCCCCCACCATTGGGAGTTCATTGTCAAAAATAATCCAGCGCAGTTTCCAGTTGACACTGGTTACATTGCATCTGAGTTGGCATAACATTTACTGTGTGGAACAATTGTAGTTATCTTGTATTTCTGCTCGAGTGGATAGTTGAGCAAAGTTTCCTCACTAACCAAAGCATGCAGCTTCCACAGAAAGTTGGGAGAAGTCAACCCAGTGGGAGGTTCTGTCTCTGATCACCTCAGAGTGGCTTCTTCCATGCTGGAGAGGCACACCTGACCTTGGTTCTAGTGTAACTTCTCTTTCTTTGGTCCTGACTTCCGTAGACTCCCCAAATAGAGAGTTTTCTGGGAAGTTCTTCAAGTGAGGGACAAGTGACTTTAATTCTACTAAAAGAATTCTCAGACCAGAAAAATGGTAACTGGTGCTTTTCAGGTTTACTTCCTTCCTCTTTTTATTCTTGCTGGTAGGCTGAGCATGACCGAGCTCGTATTAACCAGGATTCTCCGGAGAAACTAAACCAATAGTTTCTTTTTATATATGTGAGTGAGTGTGTGTGTGTATGTGTGTTTGTCTAAAGAGATTTATTATGAGAAACTGGCTCATGCATTTTAGAGACTGAGAAGTCCCGAGACCTGTTGTTGGCAAGGTATAGACCCAGGAGAGTCAGTGACGTGAGCTCCAGTCTGAGTTAGAAGGCAGAAAAAGACAGACGCACACACAGAAACACAGGCGGAGGGTAAATTCTCCATTGCTTGGCCTTTTTGTTGTAGTGAGGCCTTCAGTGGATTGGATGAGGCCTGGACACACTGGGGAAGGACATCTGCTTTACCGCATCTACCAATGCCAGTGTTAATTTCATCCGGAAACACTTCCCAGACACACCTAGAAAAATGTTTAGGTGCCTGGGGACCCTCTGGCCCCATCGAGTTGATGTAAAATTAACCATCATGGGGTCTTTTGGCCACTCTTTAGCAAAGCTGGCTTTGCACCTCTTCTATAACATAGCAGTCGTGCTTTATACTTAGTAGTTTGGTTGTTTGAATAATGGTCTCTTCTGTCTTCTACATTTGATGGCCAGTATCATGAGGGAATGGACTTAACAGTGATGATATATTAGCACAGTCAAGTATTTTAAATACAAAAATACAAACCCATGCAGTCACTCATCAAATATTTATTAAGCACCATCTATCAGGCCTAATGAGGAAGCATCCGGGAATCAGAGAAGCCTCACGGTCCTGAGGAAGCAAGTCAGCATGAGACTGACTTCATTGTGCTCTTTCTGTTGGGGTGATTTCAGTGATGACCTGACAGGGGAGCAGAGATCAAGGACATCTGTTAGGGAGCCTGTGCTGTTACTGCCAGAGGGGAGCCTCCAGGAGGAAAGGCAGTGAGTGAGATCCAGGGCCTCCCAGGATTCAGTGCTCTCAATCATCACCAGCATGGATCTTTGCTGCCACACACACTCTGCTTCTCATCACTGAACAGGTAGTCAGTGGGTACCTGGGGTTTGTTTGCAGGAAGTAGGGGTTCATCTGGAAGAAATGAGCCAGTTTGAAATGATGTGATGGTCTTGCAAAACTGCTAGCTATCCAGGAAGTATTTGAAAGGCCAGGATATTATATTGTTTGCCACACTAGGGGGATTGATGATTTTAAAAAAGAAGGTTTGGGTAAGATTTACTGTGCTGAATGTGTTCTGTTGTCATATGCACTAAAGGAAGGAGGTGTTCTTAGCTAACAGCATGCATTCCTGGGTTTGGTTCTAGCTCAGTTCTGAAGAGGCGCCTCCAGGGTTAATAGTTGTGCTTCCTCCTTTGTCATACTTGAATTTGCTGTTCATGTAGCATCACTTTCTTAACAGGGGAAAGATCTTTGTTTGCCTGCTCAGGTGGAGTAGGAGTGAGAGACGTGAGACTTGGGTGTAGGCCCCAGACTCTTTCCAAAAGCTCTGTGTTTGTGAACAAATTGTTTCCGTTCTCTGGACCTCAGTTTCTTCATCTGCAAATAAAGGACAGGATTAGAGATGGATTTGCCCAGCTGTCAGGTTCAGTGTACCTGCGTAGGCATTATGTGGCATGCTTGAGACAAATTCAGACTCCCAGACCTCATTCTAGATCCACTGAATCATAATCTTTTGGGTAGGGACTTGTTGAATGTACACTTTTAAAACCCTAGAGGATTCTCATGCTCAGTAGTTGTTGAAATAATAATTTTGAAAAGGTAGCCTGCCTCACACATTTCAAAATATTTTGATTCTTTATAGGAAATTTGTTTTTCAAATTTTGGATTGCAAACAATTAGTGGGTCATAAATCAATGCAGTCAGTTATGGCCAACAGTAGTGAGAAAGGAAATTTTATAAAGGAACATGAAATACACTGGATAATAGCTAATTATATAATACTCGAAAGGGCAAGTATTTTGTGAAATTTTATAGTATGGTGTGCATATGTGTGGATTCACTGAGCCATGTTATACAATGTGTGTTATAGTTCATATGGGTGTGTTACTATTAGTAACAACTTTTAGTCAAAATGGTTTGAGGCTCTATTATAAAGCATCCTTATTTAGGGGATATATAAAATGGTCTGGGTAATTGTTCTGGAGAAAGTGGTGTTGTGTGAGCTGCTCAGATTCAATGAGAGAAGTCCTGAGAATCTTAATGTGATTAATAATAGCAGAAGGAATGGCATCATTGGATACGTAAGTCTTTTCTAGCACTGATAGGTCTTAAAGATTATGTATGACTCTATAAACTTGTACTCTTTTTTCCTTTACCCCAAAAATCACAAAGATTTCCATTATTTGAACAGAAGTGGAGCACTTTGCCCTCCCATGTTAGCAAACGCTTGCCTTTGATAGTCCAGCTTTTAGCTGAGCTCAGGCTCAAGACAAGGCTTGTTTGATGAACCAGAGCTGTCAGAGTGCTTCACCATAAATGCCGTAAACCTGTTGATTTAAGTGTTTCAGTGTATACTGTAGGTCATCAAGCCCCAAACAGAGCACATGGTTTTTTATCTGAGGATTCAGGTCTCCATTGTAAATCTGTCAGCCTTCCCTGTTGAGTCAGCTACTGAGAGCAGAATGTCTGTGATACTGTTTATCCTGTCATATCAGCTTAGGAGAACAGTTTTTGTTGCTCTCTGTGGAATAAGCCAGCCCCTCTGCCCTGAATTGCTACTTTTGACTCTAATGAAGTTCCTTATCTCCACTACTTTCTCCCGTCTGTCTCCTTAGGACAAGGATTCAGGCAGTGCAGCTATAAGCTAAAGTTTGTGTCTAAAAGGTGCCATGAAATTTACAAGGCCCTTCTGAAATCCTGTATACCACTTATGTCCTCTAAAGAATGGCTCTGTTTCTGCTTTAAAAATAATTAGTTGAAATAGTACCTATATAGAAAGATGCACATGTTATGAGTACTCAGCTCAGTTAATTTTTGCAGAGCAGCTACTCTGCTATAGTAAGCACCCATGAGATCAGAATATATAGACTACCACCAGCTCCCAGGAGCACTTCTCAGGCCTTCTCTCTTAGTTCCTCGCTCCACAAAATAATCACTGCCCTAAAATCAGCTTTGCCAGTTTTTGAACGTTGTATAAACATAATCAGCAGAATACTCCTATTTGACTAGCTTCTTTTGTTCACTAGTGATATCTATCCACATTATTGTATGTAACTAGAGTTATTTGTTCTCATTTCTCCAACATGTTCTATGGCATAGTTACTGTTTATGTATCTATGTGTTATGATTTAGATCTAGAATGGCCCCCTAAAGCCTGATGTGCAGAGGTGGGGTTTTGGGAGCTGACTGGACCACAGGGGCACTATTCTCATCAGTGGATTAATCCTCTGAAGACTTCAAAGCTGCATGTGCTGTTAGGAGGTGGGACCTGGTCAGAAGATGGGGCCACTAGGGCGAGGCCTAGAAGGGTGCATTTCCTTTCCTGGCATTTACTTTCTCTCTCTGATTTCTGCCTGCCAAGACATGAGCAGCTGTCCTCTGGAAGACCCTTCCACCACGCCCTTCCTCCCTAAGAGCCAGCAGTCTAGGGGCAAAATCCCCTAAACACCAAGAGCCCAAATAAATCTAAGTTGTAGTTGTTGGATATCTTGTCCCACTGATGATAAAGTGACTAAGACACCATTCTATTGTTGATGTATCTGGGTCTGGTTTCGGGCTATTATAAATAATGTTGTTGTGAATATTCTTTTTGTAGATCTTGTGGTTCAAATCTGTACTCATGGCTCCTGGGTGTATTAGAAATAGAATTTCTGAGTCACAAAACACTACAAATTCAGCTCCAGTAGAAAAATGTCAGTTTTCCAAAGCGGTTCTACAAATTTACCTTCCCACTAGCAGTATATGAGCTTCACTTGTTCCTCATTGTTGCTAATATGATATTTTTGTCTTTTTTTTTCATTTTAGTAATTTGGAGCACACATAGTATATTGTGTTTGGGTGCTTCACTAAAGTTGAGCAATCTTTCATACGTTTATTGGACATTTGGATATCCTCTTTTGTCAAATGTCTAAGTTTTTTTCATTTTGCTATTGGACTGTGTGTATTGCATCTTTTTTGGATAAATGTATTTGCTTCTTTTTTTTTGGAATGCCTTTTCATACCTTTGAATGGTTTCTTTTGATATATAATATTACTTTAATATCTCCCAATTTATCAGTCTTTGTTTTGTTTTTTGTTTTTTTTGTTTTTTGCTTTTGGTACTGGGGATCAAACTCGGGACCTTGTGCTTTCCAGGCAGGCGCCAGAACCGCTGAACTAAATCCCTGGCCCAATTTATCAGTCTTTGGCATGCTGTGTTAAACCTTTTTTTCCATCCAAGGTCATGAAAATATTTTCTAATGTAAAATTCTAGAAATTATATTTAATTACCTTCACATTTAGTCCACTTGAAATTAACTTTTTGAATGGTGTGATATGTAGGTCAAGATGTCTTTTTCCCCAGTTGTATCTCCAGCTGACTCTTCACATACACTTCATTGGAGTCTTATCTTTGTCACAGGAAAACACCATAAGGTGAAGCAGTACATGTTGGTTTGTATCTATGTTCTCTACTTTATTTAATGTTTGAGGAATGAACCTTTATTCTAATACCAGACCTTATTAGTTACTATAGTTTTGTAAGATATTTTGATACCTAGTGGTATAAGTCCTTCATACTTCAAGATTATCTTGCTGTATTGTGTTTCTGTTTTCATATACTCTTTGAGATCAGTTGGTCAATTTCCACCAAAATTCTGCTGGAATAAATTTATAAGTTAACCTTTACAGCATTGCTTTTCAATCTGTGAACATGGTATATCTTATTTGTATAACTCTTTAATTTCTTTAAGTATTTTTTTCTTGTCTTCAAGAGGGTTCTTGCTCAACCTTTGTTAATTTTTCTTGAATGACATTTTTGATAATTAAAATGGAATAATTGTATTTATTTCATTTTCTAATTTTTCGTGCTACTGAACTTTAGAAAGGAAGCTCATTTTTTGTATATAGACTTATCTAGGAATCTTTCACTTTTCAATCTTAATAGTTTATGCATAAATTCTTGAATTTTTTTTATATAAAATCATGTCTTTACTAATAATAGTCCTCTTTTCCCTCAATCTTTATGGGTTTTCTTTGTTGTTGTTGCTCTGTCAAGGACCTTAAGTGCATAATAATTACAACTTATGGTAGATATCTCTCAATCTTGATCTTGGATGAGGGGCAATATTTTACTATTTCACTATTAGGTATGATATTAGCTGTATTTTTTTTATAGATAGATACCCTCTATCAGAGTGTTGTTACCTTTGTAGACTTCTACACGTGTTTATTATTTTTAGCATCTCTTGTGATCATATGACTTTTCTGCATTTCTTTCAATAAAGAGATTGATTTTTCAAATGTTAAGCCAACATTGCCTTTTGGAATAAATTTTACTTGGTCAGGATATATTATGACTTTTAGGCATTGCTAGATTTGCTTTGTAAATATCTGTTTAGGATTTCCCATGTATGTTTGTAAAAAAAAAAAAAAAAAGAAAAGTTGGTCTATAATTTTATTCTCTTGTTACATCCTTGTCAGGTTTGGGTATTAAAGTTTGGCTTTCTTTATAAAATATTTAAAAATATGTCGGGGGGGGCATTTCTCACTGTTTTCCTTGGGCTTAGTACAATATTTCTTTTATTTATTTTACATAGATTCTCTCAGATCTTAGATTTTTCAAGCTTTTAACATTTTTTAATATATGCTTTTAAAACTATTTTCAGTTGTCATGGCTTTAGCAGCATATCACAAAGTAATATGTCAAATATGTTGCCATTCCATTTATTTAAAATGTGCTATAATTTTTTTAAATTTTTATTTTAATTCAAGGATTAAAAGTAATTGTTTCATTTTCAAACATTTGGGAATATCACATGCCTAGTTAGCTATTTATAATCTCTAGTTTAATTTCACAATGCTGAAAGAACATCTTTCCAATCCATGTTTCAATCTTTCAAAATATTGTGTTATGATCTAGGTTGTAGTCAGTTTTATCAAGGTAAATGTTCCAGGGTTAGGGATGTAGCTTAGTGGAAGAGTAGTTGCCTCACATGTGTGAGGCCTTGAGTTCGATCTCTAGTACACAAACAATTAAAAAGATAAATGTTCCATATGTACTTGAAATAAATATGAACCCATTAAGTATGTAGTGTTTTATACATCAATTTTTGTCAAACATGTTAATTGTGTTTAGATCATGTTTGCTCTTATTCTCCCATTGTGATTGAGAATTTATTTAGATTTAATTTTGTGAGTTTTACTTGATGTATATTGATGTCCCATTATGGGACTACCCAGATTTAAAATTGTGATATTTTCTTGGTAAATTAACCCTGTTTACCATATGAAATATCTTTATCACCAGTGGTGTTTCCTGCTTTAAACTCTACTTTATTATAGGAAGTTTTATTTTGGTTCATACTTTCATAAAATTATTCCATCCTTTTATTTTCAATTTTTTGTCCTTAGTTTTAAGGTGGATCATTTATAGATAGCATAGAGTGGAGTTTAAAAATCCATCTGACAGGAGGAAGGGGCTTCCGGGCCACCATCTGTCCTGTCACTCCCAGCCCAGAGGAAGGGGCTTCTGGGCTGCTGTCTGTCCCTCCACTTCCAGTCCAGAGGAACTGGCTTCTGGGCTGCTATCCATCCCACTGCTCCCAGCCCAGAGGTAGGGGCTTCTGAGCTGCTGTCCCACTGCTCCCAGCCTAGAGGAAGAGGCTTCCAGGCCGCTCTCCATCCTGCTGCTCCCAGCCCAGAGGTAGGGGCTTCCAGGCCACCATCTGTCCCACCATTCCTGGCCCAGAGGAAAGGGATACTGAGCCACTGTCCCACCTCTCCCAGCTCAGAGGAGGTGAGCCACATGGGGGCCAACAGCACCTCCCACCCCGGGTTGAAATGAGAAGACACATAAATAAGTCTCAAAACCAGACTTCCAGATCACCTACAGCAACCCCAAAGGAAAATGAGATGGAACACTCTGATATTCAACCACCTGGACCCACTGAACTGGCAACAGAAGAGGATCTGGAAAAAATGAAATCAGAAA